>OZ035963.1:63249681-63687181 GCA_964034945.1 Chrysopilus asiliformis | reverse complement strand
CATACATTTCTCGTAATATTCTCTATCAAATACCGAAAACTCCATGAAAATTCGTTGACTGGTTTCCGATATAGCAGGTCAGGGGGCCAAAGGGTGGTAAGATGGTAGTTTTTTGGTTAATATGCTCTCTAAAGAGTCCCCTGGCCAATGGAAGAAAGTGCATAAAAACCCGTTGACTGGTTTACGAGATAGCAGGTGAGGGGGTTAGAATGGAGGGGAACTCTTGCTTTAAACACGACTAAAAACATTCGTCCCATCGCAAGCTACGCAATTTGGTTCAATGCTCTCTATTGAGGGGTTCAAAAGTCAAATATCCTTCTTTGATAGCCACCATGGAACGCAGAGGTTCTTTTTTTTTTGGGAAATCGTATAAAAAGGAAAAGCAAATTGGAGCAAAATGAATGGTGGCGAATTCGAATCAAAAGTTTAGAGCATTTTCTACTCTGGGTTCGAAGAGTGCCTACTTTATTCAATACAATTTTGTTAGAAAAAAAAATCTCAATTTTCAGTCAATTCGAATACGCCATAAGTATACATATTTAATGTAATTTGCGATGAAAAATCAAATTTTATGCCTTGAACATAAGCATAAATATACAAATAATTAAATGAGCTCTCGCCCAATCCATTTTCGAGCAGCCAAACATAAACACAAGAGAAAGTCTAGGACTTTGTAATTGAAACTAATTGATTTAGGAATTCTGTTGAATTTTTGGGTTTATTTTATGGTTTAATTAAATGTGAGAAATTATTATGGGCTTGCTTAGCGGTTTTGGAGCTTTTAATTATGAGGCATCGATTTCATTTTACTAAACATAATTATGTGGTTATTTTATTGATCATTTTTCATTGTGATTAACGTGTTTTTAGGTGTGAATTTTTAAGACGTTAAATGTGGCATAAGTTTTAAACCTAATACGTTCGTGACATCGTGTACTACTGGTGGTACATGTACAGTTTTTTAAAACCGCGCGAGTAAATAGTGCGATAGTTTTTTTGTGGAAGTAATATAAAAACACGCACCGCACCGTGTACCACCGATGCCGCACAACCGCCAGAAAACAAATCGCTAGTGTACCACCCGTGGTACACGATGTCTAAATGTAAAAAAAAGTTGAAAAAGCAAATGTCACGAACGTGTTAAGCAAAAAAAAAATTCAAAAAACAATTTATTGAAACTTGGTTCTGTAACAATAGATACAACACAAATCTTATTTTTTAACATTTTCGTTCCCCTTAAAAGTTGTTTTGAAATTGCGTTTAGAAAATATTAATTAAATATGAAGAAAACCTCAAAGTTTAACTCCTCTTCTTAACGATTTCCAAAATTTTCAATTTTCTTAAAAGCAATAAGACAGACTTCTGATTCAAATTAAAATCTAAATAAGAAAATCCTTTCAAAATAAATTATTCACAAAAAGAGTGATTCGGATTTGTCTAAAATATCGTTAATTATTTGAGAAAGAAATTACCAAAGAAAAACATATTTTCCTCAACAAATTTCGTCATTCTCACGTTTACAATGGGGCGATTTTTACTGTTCTTCCAATATGGTTGGTTTAGAAATTTAACATTCACTTTGAAGGGAAGATTCTCCCCGTAGTATCCCCATAAACAATTTTCTATCTTCTGCTATCAGATTTGATATAAAAAGGAGCAACACAAAACGTCAGAATGTATAACAGGTAACGAACGTTGCCCTCCTGTAAACCTTTGCTGTAAATTATAATTCAAATAATCCGAAACGAATGGTATTTACTGGCAAAACCACCCCATCCCGCAGCGTCTTCTACGTGAGCATATTCTATACCAGGCAAACGTCTCCCCTTTTTAACGTTGTTGGGGCAATTCACTTTCAATCAGATAGAGGAACCGGTGGAGAAGATCAGGTGGATCCTGGAACAATTTACCAATATCTAAGATAAAATAACATTAGACAGGATAGATTTTACAGAAGGGGATGAAGCAAAGGGGATGAAGTGAAGGGGTTTTTGATTGTAAAAAAATACAAAATGCGTTGGAGTTAGGGGGTTTTGAATATCGAAAAACCCTTGCTGATGCAAACGAGAAAAAATGATGAAATATGCTTTTACTTATCCCGCTATTAAGGTGAGCTGATGCTCAATTCCTTCACGCGATATAGACGTCTTCTCAGCCCATAAGGATCTTTATTTGCAATTTGTTCTACTTTGCAGGTATTATCTGTCTTTATTGACAAATAAAATCGTGTGTCATAAATTGGCGGAATTAAAATTGACTTATTTTATGGTGCGCTTGGCAACAGAATTATTTAAGGATGCAGACAGGGATGATTCTGAAGGATTTTTTTTTTCAAAAATAAAAGAAAAATTGCTGAGATGGGAGTTTTTTTTTCGCTATTTGTCAACTGTAAATTAAGATAGAAAAACGATAGTGTTTTTTGAATTGTAGGAAAATGTGTCCTTCAAGAATTGTAGGAAAATGTGTCCTTCGAGAATAAACTGAATTGATAAAACCGCAAGGATTGTCTATTTATCTGTCTTTTAGTCTTTTTATATTGCTCCCTGTCTGGCTAAATATCGGTGAATTCTTGTAACCATGTTGAGTTACTTGCAGGAAAAGAATACTTTGTATTAATCTCCCCACCGTCTTTCAGTACCCCTCACCTGTCAACTTTTGAACGGTTCCAGCAATTGGAATGCTACTTTCTGTGTTAGATAAAACATGTAGTAGGTAAGCATCTTCCATAAAAACGATGAAAAACTTTCGAAACCCCGAATGGAGAAACTATGATGGAAATCGGTACAGTGGATCAAAACATACGAGAGGGATTTTGGAAAGACGAATTCTTGTACATTGAAAACGGGATGGAAATCGGTACAGTTGTATCAAAAGATACAAGGAGAGGGGTTTTAAGGTTAGTGGGAAAGGTGAATTCTTGTAACCATACTTATTTCCACTCCAGTAATGAAAAAAGCGATCAAAATCGGTTCACTGGATTAAAATATTCAAAGATAAGTAGTTTAAAGTGAGTGAGAATGATGGTTTTTTTGCGCCGAAACCTTCTTTTCGTAATATCCAGCCGAAAGTAAAAAACAGGACAGAAATCGGTGGAATGGATCAAAAGTTCAAACAAGCACACCTCAAACGCATAGGATATATCCGTCGGGGGTAAAAAAAAACCCCTGCCCGTCAACCCCTTCCCCCGCTAACTTCTGATCCGCTAAAGCAATTCGCATTATCATCAGATATGTCGTGCCTAGAGCTATTTCTCAATAAAATTTACCCCTCCCTTACCCCGTGACCCCTGTCCCGCTATCTTTTGAATCTCTAAAGGGTTTCCAATCTGGTTTATACCATTAGATAAGTTTTACTTCAAGAAGACTTCGTTTGCACTAAAATGTACCCAACCCGTCCCCCACAACCCTTCTTATTGTATCTTCTGAACCGTTGAAGGAATTTTCATCAGGTACGAGGTTGAAGGCTCTCAAGGATGGAGATTTCGGAAGTCGATGTGGTCAAAGATTGACACCTCAATCTACAAAGATTGACCACGAAAGGCCCAAAGGCGCAGCCTATCATAATCATATCATACTAATATATAAAAATGAGTTGGTGTCTGTCTGTCTGTCTGTTCCTCTTTCCCGCAAAAACGGCTGAACCGATTGCCTTGAAATTTGGCATGAGTGGCTCTGGTAGTTCTGGTTCCAACATAAACCTATTAAAAAGTAGCCCGAGAGGTGGGGGAGTAAGGGGAGGGGGTAAAGTGATCTTGAAACATAGCTCTTCCTCTATGTTACTCTTTCGCAGGGAAACTACCGAGCCGATTGGTCTGAAGTTTAGCTCCAACATAGACCATAATAAAAAAAATGAAAAAACTTAACCCGGCAACGACGGGTATGCAAGTTAGTAGTAAATATTAAATCTTCATATCAGTCTAGCTAGAGAATAACAACTTATCATTTTCAATGGATGATTAACAACAAATTTATACATACACCCTTATAATTCATGTCCCAATATTTTTTTCTTATTAAACTTTATACGAAATTCTATTTTATGAAGTAAAAATCAATTGAAATGAATACGAAGATATGACGTGAAACTGAATATGTTTTCAATATGGACACGTGGCCTCTGACTTCTCAATTCATTAGACGGGAAATATTATTTCTACGTCGGTCGTTGACGTATTTGCCATGGGGATAACACACCAACATCTTGTCCATAGCATAAAGCATCATGCTCTGTCCTTAGGGTATTAAACATATCAACTATAAGTAGAAAACCACACGCGTCGAGGATATTTCCCTGCCTTGTGATTTGATTTGTGTCATACATGCCGAAATTGCACTCATCTATTCACGAATTATTGAGGGTACGTACTGAGATAAGTATCTTACCATAAGATCCTTAAGATGATTTCATCTTTTGTTGTACGAGGACTTATGAAAATGAAACAAAATTGAAATAAAATTAGCTTCTTTAGAATTTAAAAGGACTCGAAATTGACTATAATTGAACTGATGAATTGCACAAAATTTACAAAAGTGGATGATTTTTAAAATTTTGTTATACATTTTAAATAAATAATGCAATTATCATTTAATTTTATTCAGTGGCGAGTGTAATGAAAGGGATATCATGATGGTTTTCGTTTGATTTTCCAAAAAAAAAAAAGAAAATCAAAATTGATTATGCATTTTTGATCAAACGATAATTCTATGAACAATTTGGACGCCACAAAATAAACCTAAGAATCTTCAAAATTACAATTTATTCAAACGTCTTCCATATGCATCCGAATAATAAACATAGGACTTCATTTAATTTAATATTCAGCCCTTATTCCCAAATTGAACGCAGTGCCATTTATTGACTTGTCAAATGTATTGTCCAGAGTCCAGACGGGATCATAAACCAAACAAAACAGGAAATATAAATTCATGCTCATCCATTTTCTCCCTCTTCCTATCAATTTCCATTCAGTTATGTATTTTTTTTTTGCACTTTCATTCCTCATTGACGCCAACCATTGTTAGAGGTCAAATGGAAATGGGGATAAAAGCGACCAACGATCGAGATCGGGAATTTTTACAAAAGCGGAATAAAATTGACCACCCCTGCAGGGCAGTTTCGTGTACGTTTCCAGTGACATTTGCAATTTGTGTTTATTGAACATTCGACACTATTTCCATTTACTGGATACGACATCGTTATCCCACTTGTTATGCGAAAGTAAAAATTGTATATGAAAATGTCATACAGAATATTGGAAATGGCTGTCTTTGACTAGAGGTTAAATGTACATAAATGATGAATATTTTTCCAATATTTTGATATTTTTTTACTTTCTCTATATTTCAAGCTATTAATTTTTTTTTGTTCTATTACAGTTTGGAAGAGTAATAAATTATTTACTGATTGCGTAGCCTGAGACCAAAAATGATTTTGAATTTTATAAACTTTTTCAACCCAGCTGTTAAGCGGCGCCTACACGTTCAAGCATGCTGTCATTCACAAAGCTTCCTCGAAAAATATCAAAATGATTGGCAATCATGGAATTTTGCATGACAGCATCACCATAGACGTTCAAAATGCTGTTAAAGCATGCGATGATTGACTGCAAGATTGAACGTGTAGGGGCCGCCTAATGCTTCACTTTTTTGAAATCCAACTGCTATGGCAATAGATTGCCAAACAAGGCAGAAATAATATTAGCGAAAATATAGAGTGCGACAATAAATAAATGGTGAATTTATTGTATTTGTCGTGATGTTGAGTTGAATTTCCTTTTACAAAGTAATTATAATAAATTTTGACCACTTAGTTTTGCCTAGAAAATATTTCCCGAATACCCCTGAGTCAATTGAAGCATTATTTTAAAAAAAATAAAAATAATTAAGAAAAAAATTAAAAAAAAAGCTTATATTTAAAAAAACGCACTAAAAATGTAAAAAATAATTCTTTGAGTGCTTTGTATCACTAATAAAAGCGAGATAAATATTTATTTTATACTAGCTTGCATACCCGTCGTTGCCGGGTTAAGTTTTTTCAAAAAAAAATTTTTTTTGAGGATGATCTATGTTGGAGCTAAACTTCAGGCCAATCGGCTCGGTAGTTTCCCCGCGAAAGAGTAACATAGAGGAAGAGCTAAGTTTCAAGATCACTCAAAAAACCCCCCCCCCCCCCCCCCCTTACTCCCCCACCCCTCGCGCTACTTTTCCGTATGCCTATGTTGGAACCAGAACTACCACAGACACTCATGCCAAATTTCAAGTCAATCGGTTCAGCAATTTTTGCGTGAAAGAGGAACAGACAGACAGACAGACAGACAGACAGACGGACAGACAGACGGACAGACAAACAAAACAGACGGACAGACAAACAAGACAGACGGACAGACAGACGGAGAGACAGCCGGACATGTGGAAATCAAAATCTTTTGTCATCCTTTAATATACATGATGAGCTCCTTCCGAAAAAAGAGTTGAACCAAATCGGAGTAGGGACCGATTTCGCATGCTTATCCTTTACTTCAAATTTTGTTCAAATCTTCTACGAATTTCCTTCAAATTTCGCACAAAACTGCACAAAAACTTTGATTTCAATCGGCAATAATTTTCGTTTTTTAATAAATAAAAAGTCGAATTTTTAAACTAGCAATTAAGCTTTCAGCTTTCTCAAAAAACTTCTTTCGAAAGGCTTTTTGCAACATATTAATAACGTTTTCTTGAAGTGAATTTCTTTTATACAATGTCAGTCGTAAGGAAAAGAAGTTTTCCTTATTATTTATCCAACGAAGCATATTTAATCACCGCCTTAACTGAATGAACATTGCATAAACAGAAAAGATTCCCAGTTCAGAATCCAGAAACAAAAACTCTTCGCATTTAAAATTAAAAACCGTTTCATATTTTCCGGTTCAAAGATCATAATGGATAAAGTTGAAAATCCCCGACTACAAAATGCGAAATTTAATCGAGTTCCTTACCCCAAACATTAACGTCTGACACATTAAACTTAATGTCTCGACAGGATAATTCCATCACAACATTTTTTTGTGTTGCAAATACAATGAAAATATGAGGGGGAAAATTTTCTAGCAGCGAAAAACCATAGAAAACGACAGAGCTTTAATGTCATTTAATTGAATATTTATGAATTGTTTTCATTTTTACGACAAATGCATTTTACGGAAGAGACATTTAACGGTTGGCTAGGGGTGGGCTGGCATTTTGTTATGAGATGCTAATCGAATTTTCGTGGTTTGTTTTTATTAAAAATTATTCTTATCACGGTTTTCCAATAAGGGCTCTTCAAAACTGGATATCGGCGGAAGTTAAATTATTTTTCCATTCCAATTTAATTACTTTTTAAACATTCACCAGTGGATTTTCCATATTTACGTGACTTTTTACCATTATTTTCAAAACTTGATTTAATCTTTTTATTCACAAATATTTAACAATTGGTTTAATTATCCATTTCTCAAAAATCCCCCTGGAAAACCAAACATTTATCTGAATGTTTTCAAATACGACTCGCCGCACAACCACCAATTCCTATATCAACAACAATTTCAGGCATGTTCAGGTTTAATAAATTTTCCTGATTTCTATTTTCTCGGCCCTTCAAACAAAATTCGACACGCCGACACCAATACAGGAAGATAGTGCAGTTGCATGAGAGTAAAAATCCCTTTTTATTAACTGGAATCACCAAAAATCACGAAGACCAATCGCTCCAGATCCAATCAAAATAAATCTTCCTAATTCAGTTGAGTCAATGGGAATTTTTTTCAGTATCCTGGAAATACGATTTTTCACGGTTGGTCCATTTCGAAGTCCATCGTTGCAACTTTTCTAAGTTATGAGCATGAAAATGTAGATAGATATGAAATCGACAACATAATTGTATAAATTGCGGAAAAATTCTTTTTGATTCGGAATGTCAGGAAAAATATCTAATTAGAAACAGTAATTCAGCAACCTTCATTATCCATAATGGAGTACTTTAAATTGTATAACAGTACCAGGAAGACCGAGCCATGCTCGGAGACCTGAAAATCCTCCTTTTGCTGATTTTTTTTTGGAGAAAAAAGTAGATTCACGTTATCTTTATAGTTAATTTGCTGAGATTGGAAATTCCCGATCAAAAAACCCCCTCTGCTAATTTCCTTTAGAAAAAAATGAAAGAAAGGATACTTTTGTTATCACTACAGGACCTTCCGTTTCGAATTTTCAAATTCTATTGTCAGATACAGGATTAGCGACATAGAAAATCCCTTTGATATTAATTTACTCGAAAATAGGATATTCGCGTCATCTTTATAGGACCTTTAATCCCCAAAAAAACCCCTAATGCCAATTTTTTCCGAGAAAAAATGGGAAAAAGGATATTCACATCCTTACATTCGCCGGAACAGTCCCAGATTTAGGCATAATTCGATTTAATCTGTAACGGAGTTTCTCTATAAGTTTTTACCTTCATCGTGTTTTCCTTCATTTTTTTCCAAAAAAATCACCTGCGGCGCAACTTCTTCTTTTGCCTGCGGCGCATCGAAAAAAACACCATAAAAGGTGATTAAAAATTCACTTATTTTAGAAAATATCAGGCGAGGAGTATCTTGGGGAGGGAAAAGCCAGGATTGTAGTGGAAAAATCGAAAGCCCTTAGCCCCTTAGTAATACCGTGGCCATCGTAAGTACGGGCCGGATGGCAAAAGTAATGACGTCACAGAATACTACATAGAAACTACTTATCAAATGGGAAAAATACAATAGCAAAGCAGTTAATACTCGATTCGTCACGTTTATTAAATATTCCAGGGCCTTATCAGGGAACTCGAATCGAAAGTCAAAAGCACGGAAATGTTTGAAGCGGTATCAGCTAACTCGATTTAGATCAAATATTTATTATTCAGTTTCGGAAATTAACTCGAACACTTTTCAGCCGCCGAAAATGAAACTCGAAAAGAAAATTTAAGTCATTTCAATGTTTTTTTATGTAAGGATTTTTTTTCTTGCATTATATATTTAAATTGCTTGGAGAATCTATAAAAAATTAGGAAAAGTTGGCTCTAACATATAATATTTAGTTAATTACGATGATATACGAAGTCCATTCCGTATGAATTTTCTTAGAATTCTTGGATTAAAAACCCGGTCATCACATTCATCATTTTAATCTGGCACCTATTTCACATCACTTTTATTCACACTTATCACTTTTATTGACATTTGGAAAAAGAGCTACATTTCGCGACACAAGTTCGCGGCATTTCTACAAAACAAACATGAAATGTAATTCCAAATTGTGGAAAACATAAATGAAAAGAGGTAGCACTAAATTTATACACTTGATTTGTGAATTTTTCTATAATTTTTTGTTATTTATTTGTTTTTAAAGATTTTCACATCTCACAGTTCACTTTTGAGGTTACAAATAGTTTCACTGAAAATACAACTTTTTCGGTGAAAATTCAATGTAATTCACAATCCACGCATAACTAAGTCTATAAAATAAAGACACTCATCGAAAAAACAATGAAATTAAACGTTTTTGCTACTATTTCGGCGAAGCAAAAAGCGCACGCGTTCAACCGGCACAGCTGTCAACGATAAACTACCAAGTAGTAAATGATGACGTCACATCGTTTGACATTTATCATGCCTCCGGCCCGTACTTACGATGGCCACGGTAATACTGTAAAGTTTCATTAAGATGGGACCACCCAATTCGAAGGTACCAGGGGAGGGGTATCGAGGGGAATTTTCTCAGAGGAGAGACCTATCTAGACCTATTCCTTGTCCCCGAAAATCCCTAACCCCCAAGTTTCGTTAAAATCGTTAGGCGGGTTTTCGAGATCCTTTGTGCAGACAGACAGACATTCCTCGTATTATATTATAGGATAATCTTATATAAACTAATATTTTATTCATCAGGTAAATTGTGCACATACGTAGATTTTGTATAAGAAAGTCGTGAGCTGTTCACATCAGATATTTTTAAATAAAACTATTCGAAAAATTGGTTTTCTAGCAAAACAAAATGCATGTTTTCCGAAACCATTTCAGATTTCTGTAATCTGAATATTTGCTTTCCTCGAAACCAGTTTTTTAAAAAAAAACATTCTATTTAATTGTTAAATATTTAAAAAAAAAAACTAATCCTGTAAATGGGGAAAAATTCAGATTTTGTTTTGATTTGAAAGTAAAACACGTGGATATCCGATTTCGCGCCAAATGGATTTCGAGAGCGGCCGCCGCGCTCACTTAATCGTTTTCGTGTGTGTCGTGTGTGCGGCTTCCTTTCCGGTCGGTCCGAAGCGTTCGTAGTGTTTTTTTTCCATTGAAATTCGTGTACAAAATCGAGAAATGCGATGGTGTTCTGTTTTAATTCGAAAGGACTGTCGCTTTTCCAATCGAAAAGAAAAAAAGAACAACTTTTTCGTGTCTTTAGTTGCGCACGACGCGGTTTTCGTTTTTCAAGGAACTTCAAGACAAAGAAAAGCAAATGAAAAACGCTTAAAATGATTTCGACGAAGCATTACTAAAAATTGTTTCCATTTCTATGACGTCATTGTGGCGGCGGGAAGTGATCGCCGGCCGTTTATGGAGATTTGCATGCGTTGTCCTCCATTTTCTTGCAGTTCAGAGTCGAGTCACGTTTGCATTTTTTTCCTTTGTTCTGATTTTAAAAAAATCGAAAATTCTCGCGGGTTTTAATTGATTGTGTTTTATTGTGAAAACAATTTCGTTGTCTCGAAGATTATTTCTTTTGGAAAAGTGTAGAAGAAGGAACATTTCCGCTGGTGAAGATTTTCTCAACAGTTTTTTTTTTTGCTGGTGAGTTTTTTTTTTATATATTTAGTAATATTTTAAAGAAAATAAAAACTTTCCGGGCTCAAAATATTATTTTATTGAATTTATTGAATTTTTGAAAATTTAAGAGAATTTGTCTTCCTGCAAGGCCTGAACCGGACGTATTTTTTGCAATTTATTTACTGTTTAAATAAAATTAACTTCTTTGTGCATTTTATTAAGTAGGTACACATGTTTCACTATACCTTTCATATTTTTTTGATGGGAAAAAATTGAATATTAGTGCCTGTTTTTGTAGGCGTACGAAAGGACTCTTTCCTAAATAACAATTTGAAGTTACATTCCAATTAAGAAACGTATTTGAAACCATGGTAACAAAACTCAAAAGTTTCACATTTGGTTTCTGTAACCTTTCAGAAACCCTATTTAGAAGCTGGTTTCAAAATATCCGTTTTTGGCGGGTTTATTCGGAAACCATCTAAAATGTAAACAAAATGTAACCTAAATTGGAGGTTTTTTGTAACCACGGTTAGAAATTGTTTCTTGGGTTTCTGGAGATGATTTGCGATGGTCATTCTTCTGAAATCAATGAAATAAGTTTTTTAAGTACTAGTTTGCAAGTACCCGACGTTGCTTTGGCAATAAAAAATTTTTAAATATGAATAAAACCTTTTTTCAAAAATATTTTGATATGTTGAAAAATTATGCAAGAATCATATTTCAAAAAAAAATTTTCTTCATAATTTTTTCGATTTGCCGCACTGTTTTCAACAAAATCGCAAATAAATTTTTTCCATCTGCTTGGGAGAAAGGGAATAGGGTGGATTCACTTAATCTTTTAGAACGGAACCACTAAAAAAATGCTGGTACAGTAATCTCTCCAACTGCGCGGTTTCTAAGTGGGCGGTTTCACAACTGCGCGGTTAAGTTTTTAATACCAAAATTTCGAACTGCGCGGTAAAAATTTCGCAGCTACGCGGTTTTTTTTATAATTTTCGTTTAAAAAAACATGTTCCTAACCCCAAAATTTCATACAAAGTAGGGTTCACAGTGAGCGGTTTCGGTTTGCGCGCTCTTTTTGTGGAACGTATCTACCGCGCAGTTGGAGGGATTACCGTATTTGATTAATTTTAAAAATTAGTTTGGTTTTGGATCGGTTCGGCCACTTTTTTAAAAACTGGTTCGGTTTTGGATCGGTTCGGGCATCTTTTTTTCAGAGTAGTCCGGGTTATAGTTTGGTTTTGGGTCCCTGGAATGTTTTGAATAAAACGAATTACATTTCAAATTCCTTTTTTGATATAGGTTACTTTCTGGTCTTTGTGCCACTTTTTTTTTACCCCTAAAAACTTTTAATAATTCATCTAGGAAACGCTTCAATCGTACACATATTTTACGACAATCAAGCAGGTACTTTCTCAATTTCGTTGAATTTGAAGCCGGGTAGTCTACTTTTTATCCATATTAATATAAATTTTATGAAGCTACATTTATAATACACTACCAGCCATTCAAATATGGCAGAAAAAGTTATGCTGTTACTAGCGGTAGATGCATTTTATACCATAAACCATACTTTCAGTCTGAAGGGAAAAACATCATCTCAGAAATGAAGTACAAAATTTTATGTTACGACAAATATGACAGGAATTCTATATTAGGCAGGCAACTTGTATGGAAATATTCTGTCTTTCCCCCACAAAACATTTTAAGAGAAATGGCATCTCATATATGGTTCTTTATTTTCTTTACGAGAATCTACTATAGAAAGTAATTTAACGTTGAAAACATGCCGCAGGATATTTTTTTTATTCGCAACAAGGATACGTCCATGTAATGTGAATGGAATTTTATGAAATTTGTATTCTGAATGCGAGCTAATAGTTTTTTTCCGTGGTGGTTTCTTGGGAAATTACTTAAGGCAGAACATTTTATTTTATACATATTTTTTCGTTGCTAAGTGATATTATTGAAACTGAAACTATTAAAAAGAATTTTCAGCAACGTTATAATCGTTTAATGCTCGCATTTTAAACGATTGTATGTTGCTAATATTCGGAATATAATATTAAATATTCTTCGATATTAAAAGCACCATTTGATACATATGAGTTTTTACTCACAAAATTTCATTTCATTTCAGTTTTTTTTTTCCTTGAAATTAGAATTTCTGTAATGTTACGCTTATGAGAAAATTTTAAAGAAATTCCATGCATAATAAAACATAATAAATAAATGCAATTCGATTCAGAGTAGGTACTTGTAATCCGCTTATGCTTTCAACACTTTTGAAAGAAATTTCACGTTTATGCTTTCTATTTAAATGTTTAAGCCGATTATGATCTCATTTGCAGTCTTAGAGTATTGAAACCTGTGATAAATCGATTTTAAGTCAGAACTTTTATTTAGTGTTATTAGGGTTAATCGCCAACTGGAAAAAGTAATTTAAAATTAAAAACTCTGGGATTTGTTTGGATTTTTAAAGAAATGTTTCATTTACTTTAAAAAAAGTTTTTATTTAAAAAAAAATGCACTTAAAAGGAAAAAATATATTTTTGAGCACTGTGTAGTATCAGAAATAAAAGCGAGATAATTTATTTTTTATTTTTTATGCCCTACACTACACCAGGGTGTTAGGGATGACAAAAGATTTTGATTTCCGCATGTTTGTCCGTTTGTCTGTCCGTTTGTCTGTCTGTCTGTCTGTCCGTCTGTCTGTCCGTCTGTCTGTCCGTCTGTCTGCCCGTCTGTCTGTCCGTCTGTCTGTCTGTATGTCTGTCTGTCCGTCTGTCTGTCTGTCTGTCTGTCCGTCTGTCTGTCCGTCTGTCCGTCTGTCTGTCAGTCTGTCTGTCCGTCTGTCTGTCCGTCTGTCTGTCCGTCTGTCTGTCCGTCTGTCTGTCCGTCTGTCTGTCCGTCTGTCTGTCCGTCTGTCTGTCCGTCTGTCTGTCCGTCTGTCTGTCCGTCTGTCTGTCCGTCTGTCTGTCCGTCTGTCTGTCCGTCTGTCTGTCCGTCTGTCTGTCCGTCTGTCTGTCTGTCCGTCTGTCTATCCGTCTGTCTGTCCGTCTGTCTGTCTGTCCGTCTGTCTGTCCGTCTGTCTGTCCGTCTCTCTGTCCGTCTGTCTGTCCGTCTGTCTGTCCGTCTCTCTGTCCGTCTGTCTGTCCGTCTGTCTGTCCGTCTGTTCGTCTGTCTATCCATCCGTCTGTGAGCACCATAAATTTCGAAAGGATTGATCTAGAGACTTGAAATCTCAAGAATTGATCTAGAGACAAAACAAAAAATTGATCTAAAGATAAAATTAGACCATTACCCCCCCCCCCCCCCCCCCCCTCGTGAAAAGGATATTTGCGTTATCCTTACAGGACCTTCCGTTTTGAGTTTTGAAAATCTAACGCCGGATTCAGGATCAGCGACCCCGAAACCCCCGAGTGAAACTTTTCAGCCTCCTATTGAGCATTATTCATGGCGAAAATCACGATTTAAAAACACCCAAACCTCCTTTACCCACCGTTTTCCCCTTAGCGGTAAAATTTCTGAGCATCCCGCCTTAGTCAGCGCCTACGCGATGGTTGGGACATACTATGAAAGTTTCAAGTCTCTAGCTTCAGGGGTTTGGGCTGGGCGGTGATGAGTTAGTCAGTCGATCAGGTTAAACGATTTTATATTTATATATAGATGGTCACGAAGTGGCTAATTTTTCTTTAAAAAAATCTATAACTTGCCTTGATGTTAAAGACTCCAAACTCTCCATTTGGAAATACTTACAATGCATTCAGTACCCATTACTTCATATTATATTGAATGGATTAACTCCTTTTACCATAAAATTTTCCACTTCACTGGTATGCGTAATTTGCTTTTGCTGGCTTAGAAATAAATCAATGGATGAAACGCATTAATGCAAGTTCTGCATAACCAATTTTTTCTCCTTTTGCCAACTTCATTTCCCTTTCTGCCTACGTGCTTCCTTGGAACATTTCCTGTTTCCCTTTTATTATAAAATCAATCGATAAGATTTTATCAACTATTATATCTGAGGAAATTACTTGTAAAGGATTTGGAAGGTTAATGAGGTGTTAAATATGAAACTAAGGACTTGTATGTGTGTCCTATTATGGATTCTGTAGGCCTGGATCAAATATGGCTTTAAGGGCGGCAAAAAAGGGACAGACCAATAGACAGAGAAATTTTCTTATAAAGAGACTAATTTTATTTTTCTGGTTTTTCATGGAAATTCTTCTTTAAAAAATCACAAAATATTTTTTTTAAGAAACAAAAGCACACCCTAATCGACTTTCTTCAATTTGCATGATTTGAAATAACAAAACATTAGTCATTTTTGGGGATTTTGTAGCCCCCTTAAAATCATTACGACCAGTTTTTGTGCAATAAATTTACTTTAGCGTCTATCTAGAATTTATCTTTTAGTTTCATGGAACATTAATTTCATTTTTTACTGTATTTATAGTTTACAAATTTAGTTTTTTGCAGCAAATAGGGGAGAAATTTTAATACATGAATATTTATACATTCTGCAGTCAATGTACATCTTAAGGACATGAATTTGAATTCGTTCACCCCTAAAAGTAAACTTTCGAAACGAGTACGAAATTAATTTTAGTCAACTTAGATAATTCCAATCGAATTGGATGGTTCGTATTGACAAAAAGATTTTAAAAAATTACGCTTTATTAAGAAAAATAAGATATTTGGCCGTTTCTTTCCAAAATTTTGATAATTTTTGAGTCGAAACCCTTACCAAACTCTTGTAAGAATGTGTCTTGTTACTTACTAAATAACAACAGCCAAAAATTGAACAAAATAGGTCTTTAGGGTTGTCTGGGCTAATTCAATCAAATTTTTTTATTTATTCGAAAGATTAATACATGGCATTAACATTTGAAAATGATTTCGAGCATATGGCCACAGCGGCTGTTCTTGACGAAGCGCATTCTGGACGTCCAATTTTGGGCCACTTTTTCGAGCACTGCTGGCCGTATGTCACGAATAACACGAACAATGTTGGCCTCCAAGGCGTCAATTGTTCCTGGTTTATCAGCATAAACCAGTGACTTCACGTAGCCCCACAGGAAATCATTGAGAGGTGTCAAATCGCACGACCTTGGAGGTCAATTGACAGGTCCATTTCTCGAAATCAAGTTATCGCCAAATTTTGATTTCAATAAATCGATGATTGCGGTCGCCGTATGGCACGTAGCGCCATCCTGTTGAAACCACATCTCGTCCGGATCAATGTCATCCATATTTTCAAACAAAAAATCATTGATCATGGTGCGGTAACGATCTCCATTGACCGTAACGCGAGCTCCGTCCTCATTTTTGAAGAAATAAGGTCCGATGATGCCACCAGCAAACGGTGCATTTTTCTGGATGTAATGGAGTCTGTAGGGTCTCTTATGCGGCAATTTTGCAAAAATGAGCTCCATCGCTGAACAAAATTTTGCTAAAAAAACGTCGCTTACAAGTGGCCCGAATATACGACTAATTTTCAAAGTAAATTTGGATAATTTGGCAGCGTTGTGCAAGCGTGAGTATACTGATCATAAATGTCAAAAAGTGAGCGCAGTATAGCAGCTCGTTTGACAATCAACCCTTTTGTAAGTTCTATCTAAGCAAAAAAAAACACCCTTCATAATAGGGTTGTGTGTCTGTCTGTTTGTGCGCTTAAAACTCGAAAACCACGAAACCAATTTGGATGAAACTTTCGGAGAACCTTACTAGCATCATTGGACGGGTTTTAGATCGTGGGTCAACCCAAGGTTCATCTTCTTTCAGGACAGTTTATCGAAAACTTTAAAATTTCAAAGTTTGAACAAATTACTCTTTCCCCTCGCCCTTGCAGGAAGAAGGTTTGTTGGTGTCTGTTTCTTGCAAGGGCGGGGAAAAATACAAATTTACAAGGTTTTGATCTACAACTTAAGTTACAAGATTTTACTCATTACAAGGTTTTGATCTCCGAAGTACGCCACAAATAATTGACCTTGCTGTCAAATAAAATTAGGTTACATTTTCACATTTCGTTCCTAGAAGTTCTTGAAGAACAAATTTATGACTTTACCAACAAATTTGTTAGGTGCAAATGAAATTTACGCTACTGTGAATTTACAAAGCAACAGACGTTTAACTTATGTAACTTTATAAGACAAGAACTTGTAATAAACTTCTGCACTTGATGCATGCACCAAATAAACAGCAATCAAGTTTAGTAGCAAAAAAAAACGGAAGTGTCTCTCACATGGTACCAAAATAAAGTTTCACGTACTTCCTGTGAAACTGCAGCAGACTTTCTCAAGAAGCGCAACTTCAAATAATCCAACTCCCGGAAGAAACATTTTCCCATCATTGGGTTCGAAAATTATATCAAAAGATTTTATCTCTCAATTTTGAAATTTGCATTCGCTAATTTAGTAATTCGCATCTGGAGCCAAGATAGATTGGGTTTTGAAGTCTTGCGTCTATGGTTTTTGGGGTTTATTTTCGGTTAAATGTTTGCTTATAATATACAGTTTAATTAATAAATATAAATATAGTAGAAGTGGCACAAAATATGTACTTTTGAATTTCTATTTCAAAAATTCCAAATAAAAGTTCATTCCATCTCCGTGTAAAATTATTTCAACCCTTATCTCTTGAGCTGTGCATTTCTAATGCCATAATCGAGGGTGCAAGTCTACTCATCCACATAGAATTGATTCTTTTTCGTATATCTTAAAAGATTTCAGCTCCTGTTTGTAACGTGCAAACCTCTCCATCACATAACCGGCGACTAGCCAAGGACTAAAGGACCTTCTCTAACAGAAGCAAACGACGACGACGTCTCTTTGTTGAACCGAAAACAACTTCGGTGCGTTTATTTATTACCGGTAGTCTCAAAGGATTTGTCGAGCGTGAAATTACCATCTAAATAAGAAATATGCTCCTGGCTAAGATGTTGACACCTTTAGAATTAGGGATCGCCAGCCAAAGGCAAACAAACATCACCAGAAACCAGTCTTCGTACACTCGCATATCACAAGGCACGTTCCTTTCCTGTTTTTCCTTCGGGAAATTATGTACACACGATGGAGGGAGACAATGTGTAAAATGTTTGACGTTAAATGAGTTTTGTATTACCACTTTTTGGATTTGACACTTTGATGCTATTTATATGATGCATAAAATAACTTTATGAAATTCTATACGCTTCGATGATCAGCAATTTTTTCAGTTATTACAGAAACACAGGGAAAAATATGAAAGGATTTTAAAGGTAGTAAAAAAATTATGATTTTAGACCGATTTTTTTGATCTGATCTGCGATTTCTAAGTTATTTAGAGCAGGCATCATCAGCTAGTGGCTCGGCTGGCTCATCACACAGATTGGCTTTAACAGCGTAGCCACTATAATCGACCTTTTATTGTAATGCTTGTGTGTTGCGGCTTCGGATCGCAGGAATAAAACGAATCGTGCTTTGAGTTGGAATCGGTGCATTATTAGCATGACGCATTTCCTTTTTAAATCAGTTCGTGTCAAGCGATTGCCGTGGAAGGTTGTTTTTCATTGAACTGTATTTTAATTTGTAGTGGTTATAAATTTTGTTTATAAAGGGAGCGACAGTTACTTTGATGGCCCCTGATTTAGAGAGTGAAATCCGTTTATAACGACGAAACGAAAAAAACTCCCAAGAAACTTTATATACTGCGATTTGCCGGCGATTTTCTCGAAAACGGTTCTTCTGATTAAAAAATGTGCGCAGAAAATATTGTTTACAACAAATTTTAACATAATTTTCCACTCATGGCAAATACCGCAAACCCTAACCAGGGGTGGCCAAGACGATTAATTTTTCTTCCAATTTCACGTTTTTCTCCATAGTTGCAATTATCTCGAAAAACGTAACTGTTGGTAAAGGGTAGGAAAGGGTGGTAGGAGGGCGGAGGAAGGGGGAGGGGGTTGGAATTTAGCAGATTTTAATACATTTGGTGTTGATATGCCTACACTCAGAAAAATGTCCAGGTCAACTCCGACCACAGGTCAACTCAGTTTTACTTGCCCACATGCAGGCGAACGCGCGCCTGCCCGAGGCCAATTACGCCGTATTTAGGTCGTCGAGTTAGCCTCCATTTTTCTGAGTGTATCTTCAAAAAAAAATTAAATTTAAAGAAATTCTGCGTCAAATTATGTGAAACAATGCTTTCAAGTTGTCTCATTTTCTTTAATATTTTTTTACACACGTCTCCAAGAAGTCCGAGATTTGTAGCAAAATTCGAGGATTCGTTTTTTGCCCCGAGGTATTCAACGGGTTTTTGCACCAAGGTCTTCAATTTTACGAATTTAAGGTCTTTTCTCTTCCGAAATGATTCGCCCAAAGCACAAATTCTGTAATTTTTCAGTAGAGACGGTACATATGACTTAAGAATTTCGTAGCACAAACCATGATATATATTCCCGGAAAAGTTTTTCAAACTCCAGAACTAATTGAAACTGGAAGTTCAGAAAGGTGAAAAATTCACAAGGGTTTATTCTTTCGTTTCGACTACTGCAACAAATCAATACAGTTCCATTTCAGGTGAACGTAAAGCATTGGTGCATAACGTGGTTAATTAAAACTGGTTCACTCACATCCGTGTTTAACACGTGTCTTTTAAAAATATCAATTTTCTGAAAAATTCCACTTCCTGAAAAACTTTGCAAGCGAAACCCATGAATTGTTGTTAATGAATGAGCGGACTTTTAGATTTGTTTCATTTATTTATTCATTGGTGCAGTTAAAATTAAACTTTGCAGGTGAATTCAAACACGATGTTAACAGACAAAAAAAAAATCAGGTGTTTTAAATGATGTTACGGACAACAATTTTTCATTTTTTTAAATAAGAGCATCCTTTAAATAACCTCTTAAATGTTAAATAACACTAATTTATGAAACAAGTTGTTAAAATTCTAATTTACCCGCCAATTCTGGGTAGCAAATCATACTAATATATAAAAATGAGTTGGTGTCTGTCTGTCTGTTTGTCTGTCTGTCTGTCTGTCTGTTCCTCTTTCACGCAAAAGCGACTGAACCGATTGACTTGAAATTTGGCATGAGGGGAGCGGTTAAAGTGATCTCGAAACTTAGCTATTCCAGTGTTAAACGCGCGGCTCGAGGCCGAAGGCCGAAGGTGGGTGGAAGGTGAACCGCGAAGCGGTTCGGGGTGCAGCCACTAGTGTTAAATAGAAATTACATCAACTCCTTGCCAGGAAAATTCGCATATTTAGTAATTATTTTTAAGAGTTTAATAAATACAGTAGAATCCCGATAATTCGTACCCCGATAATTCGTATATCCCGCTAATTCGTATGAATTTGCTGGTCCCTTGAAATACGAATTATCGGGATTCTACTGTATATCTACTGTATATATGTCTGAATATGGAATGGTCCCGGCTATTCCCAGATGTATATCCTTTTTACCTTCCTCTGCTATAGAGGGAAAGTATTGTATTCGTGACGGAGACCCACTCGAGAATGGGGGCAGATAGAAACTTTCTGATCAGTACGAAATCCATTTCAGGCAAAATTATGAGGAATGCCGTGCATTTGTCTGTCTGTTACGTAAAACGGACAGCCAGACCTTCTGTATGTCGGTTTCTGTCCCCCTGTATGTCCCAACCATCATGTAGGCGCTCACTAAGGCGGAGTTTTCCGAAATTTTGCCACTAAGGGGATAAACGGGTGGTAAAGGGGGTTTAGGTGTTTTTAGACCGTGATTTTCGCCATGAATCCTGCTCAATAGGAGGCTGAAAAGTTTCACTCGGGGGTTTCGTGATCGCTGATGATGAATCCGGTGTTAGATTTTCGAAATTAGAAACCGAAGGTTCTTCCGTTTATCCTTTTTCCCATTTTTTTTCCGGGGAAAAATGGCATTAGGGGGTTTTTGGGGTCGCTGATCACGAATCTGGTATTAGACTAATTCGCAACGGAGGGTCCTGCGAGGATAAGATTTTTCTCAAAAGTTTTTAAGTTCTTTCCAGTTTTTTTCGTATTCTAAAACTTATACAAAAAACTTAACCCGGCAACGATGGGTATATATAATCACTCAAATACCCATCGATTTCTTTCTTATCCCCGAAACAAAATAAATATCAACTCAAAATATTGACATTGCAATAGAAACAAAATTAATATCGTTTAAGGGAAAAAAAACCCCAGATTGAATTCATTTCAAGAAATTCGAAACGATTGTGCAATTAATTATTGTGCAGCTGTCATGACGGTATGATACTTTGTAGCTTTAAGACACCACGAAAGTAAAAACTGGGGAAAATGTAATTAAATTCCACCAGACAGCAGCCATTAGAGGAAAAATCGCCTCGAGTTCGATCGCCAGGGAAAATCGATTCACTCAAATTGTGTTTTGTTTTGACTTCTGATAGTCGAAATGTGGACAGATATTTTCTGTATTGAAGCATCACAAGTGTTTAATTTTCACTCCAACCTTATGACATCCCGACAATTTAATTAAAAAATCTTCTCATGACTTTTATTAGTTCAGCACAAATAATAAATAAGCCAATTGAGATTTTGAGTTATTGAAACAGGGAAATATTCACAGGAATAATAAAAACTGTGAGTTAATTTTCTTTCGCATAGCCCTATATCCTTTTTTGCTTCTCGGTTTGTATTCTAGAGGCCGTCTTAAGATGTAGAGCTCTTTTGGGATACGAAAACCTCTACGTGTCGTTCGATATACCACACTCAAGAATGCATAACTCCCTCAAGGATCCAACAGGAGTGAAGCTAGCTAATTCGAAATGCACGAAGGATACTCTAATTTTCACATATTATTGTGGTGAAATTACGTTGCCCTCAAAGTGTCTATAGTAGAATAGCGTTGTGTTTGAGTATGGAGGATATACGGAGACGTGAGTGTATTCAAGTCTTGTGTTTTTTTATGTAAAATGAGCTCTTCTACACACAATATTTTGAATGAATATTTATCAAATATTTTAAGAAAAAAGTATTCTGTAATTAAATTTAGTAGATTGGAAGGGTGAAAAAAAGTGGAAATCCAAAATGGGAAAAATTGAACCACCCTTTCCTCCCTCTCCCATATAAATGTAAAATTCTTTGCAATTTTCTCGAAAACGGTTCATTTTTTGAAAAATTTGTTTTGGCAAATAGCGTTTACAATATGGTTCTACTAAATTCTGAATATATCAATAATCGTAGCACTCCTTACCCCCCTCTCACATACAAATGGGAGAAAATTTTGCGATTATCTTGAAAACGGTTCATATTTTTGCAAAAAATCCGTTCCATAGAAGAAAATTTTGATCATGTTTCGAATCAGCGGTTAGAATTTGTTGTACTCATCTAAGATTTACATCTGACTAATGGTTATTTAACCTCCCCCTCCCACCTCACCCATCCCTCCTCACCACTCTTCACTCACCCACCCCCCTCTCCCTTCTCCCCACCCCCCTCTCCCTCCTGGACTAGGTGCTGACTCGAGTATTAAAATCCAAATGAGAAAAAAAGTTAATAATTTTTAAGTTCTTATTAAATTTGAAAAAAAACACCGCTTTTCCTTCCTCACGTATTTTTCGAAACTTATCATTTTTTTACTTCTTCGCATGGCGTAAGAAATCCCCAATAAATAATACAAATAGCCAATCATCCCCTCGGCTAAAACGACTATAGAAATTTGTGCAGTGTTGGTTTATGTATTATCGGAAAAATGTTATCTGCTGTTAACAAAGGACTCATGAGAGTTTTTCATCTGTCGAAAAAAGTGCTCAGCTTTGTTGTTTTCGTATTGTTCTACATGTAATCTACTCCATTCTCGTAAAATGTTGTTCGAAAGAAAAATGATCCCGTCATAGGCTATCAAAAAAACTCATGTAAGGCGCCATGATATCGGGGAAAAAATATAAAAAATAAATAAATAGAAAATCAAATGAGTTTCTTATACGGAATTGTGTGAGAATGACTAGAAATTGTTAAATATTAAAAGGACATTTTTAAATAATGGGTTTTTTTAAATTTAAAACTATATTACCGAATTTACTGTACGGAAAGTCAAATGCCACTCACTCACTCATCACAGTATCTCCCGAACCAACAAACCGATTGCCATGAAATTTTGCACACAGGTTCGTCTTACCTCATAGATGCTCGCTAATAAACGGTTTTTCAAAATTCCACCCCTAAGGTAGTAAAACGAAGGTAGAAGGTTGGTGTTATAAAACATTGATTCAAAACTGAGAATCTGTGCTGCGAAGCAACAAAGTTGCGCAGTATGTGTGACTATGACTGCAAGTTTTTGCCTGCAAGATTACCACCGCACCGATTGAGTAGTCCCAAATTACGCATGCTGCGCGCTACTTTCTGTTGTGTGTGAAATCTGCACGTAACTTTGGCAGCTGAAGTATAAACGCAACGCAACAAAAGTAGCTACGGCTGATCCCAGCATTAGTAATACCTTCTCCACGACATCCTGTATAAAAAAATCAAAAAAAAAAACCTCCCCATTCGACAACAATGTATTAAATTGAACAGAAAACAGAAAATCACGATGTTATTTAGTTTTTCCCACGATACACAGAAAACTGCGGGGAAAATCGTTTAAAGCTTTGCAATTTCCCAGATTTCTTTAACTTCTTCTGGTCTAATTCCGTTGGGGTAGATTGATTCTGTCAAATGACTTGCAATATTTGTGCCCGAAAGCTGAATACAAACGCTGGAAGGATTTCTCTTCCATTTTCAATTTATCCTTGCTTGTATGTCCCGAAAAATGGCCAAGGAATAGCAATGAATAAAAACGAAACCGACTACCACCAAGAATCAATGGAGTTATTCAACTGTACATTAATCTATAGATAAAAATCTAACGACTTTTTTATTTAAATAAATGGGCATCCCAGGAAGGCCAAAAGTTGTGCTTTAAATCTGATAGAAATGTTTGTTTAGATAAAATATGATAATTGAAAGGATGTGAGGAAAATGTAAATGAACTCATGTTGAATTTTTGCGAAAAACAAATTATAAAATAAGTTAATTTAATAAGTAAATCGTTGGCATGCAAGATGGCCGTTAAAAGGATTTTCTTTGGATCTAAAGATAATTTTGCAATCGTTTATAACGATTTTTCGGCGTAATACTGTGCCATAGTGTGCAGAAAAAGCCATTCACCAAGTGGTACCGTGAGGATCGCAGGAAAGGAGGGGAAAATTTCTGATCTGCACGAAATTCGTTTCAGGCACAATTATGAGGATGTCCGACTTTTTCGAGCATAGCCGCTGGTATCTCACCGATAACATGTGTGATGTTGTCTTCTAGTGCTTGAATCGATGCTGGATTATCGGCATAAACAAGAGATTTGACGTAGCCCCACAAAAAGTATTCCAACGGTGTCAAATCGCACAATCTAGGCGGCCAATTCACTGGTCCAAAACGAGAGATTAATTGCTCACCAAATTCATTTCGCAATAGGTCCATCGTTTTGCGTGCTGTGTGGCATGTGGCACCGTCTTGTTGAAACCACATGTCAACCAGATTCAGCTCGTGTATTTTGGGCAATAAAAAGTTGGAAATCATTGCACGATAGCGAGCACCTATGACAACCAAAAAACGGTCGAAGTGCGCGAAACACATTTTTCACAGAGCACGAATTTTGATAATAATATTTAATAATTTGTAAGCGTTCTTCTGGTGTAAGTCTTTCCATGATGAAATGGCAATGCAAACAGAACAACTTTGACTTTGACACATGCCACGAATCACGCGTGAGCTGTCAAAAACACAGCGCTGAATAACCGAACAGCAAAAAAATCACCCTTTATTTAACGCTTCTCAAGATATTTGAAAAATTATCGTTTTTTACATATTTTTCTGAAACTAAATATTGCAGTGTTGAGTTGATGACAACTGTTATTTTTACATGGCATTTAATATAGCCATCACATTATCTGACGCCCTCTTTCTTAGTGTATTTCATTAGCAGCTACTATTTATTTTTTTAAATTTCACCTGCGGCGCATATTATGTAATTGTTTTTTGCTTGGTTTCACAATTTTCAACTCAGTAAGTTTTTGCTTTGCCTGCAACCGGAAATTTAAATTTAAAAACAATCCTTGTAAAGAGGTTTAAAATTGAAAGCCTGCACATTTATATTCAAATTATCCAGTTCTATGCTCAAAAGATTTCTGCAGTAAAACATGCACTTGCAATAATTGCATAACTTAGAAATTCAATAAAACTCCACATAAATAGAAATTTTTCATTAAAAAACATTAAAGAAGAATCCCTCAAAGCTGTTTTTTCAACTAAATTTTAAAACGATATTAACTTGCATTCATCTGGATTAAAAACTCCCATTTATATAACTTTTAACCATCAAAGCAATAAAATTTATCTCAGTTTATGTAGCAATGGTTTAATTTTTTTTGTCTGTCTGCTGCATGCTGCAGAGTTAACGACTCTTGGTCAAAAGCGCTTTAGGAAAATTAAATGAAACACAATTTTGTACTTAATATTTCTTTCGTACAAAAATTAAATTCTATAAATTTTTATCTGGGAATATTAGGGGCTTTAAAACGGTTTAATGTTATTAAAATTCAGGAAATTTGATAGCAATTTATTTAGTTTTTCTGTATTTCTTTAACACTCTAACTGCCACGTCAGTCAAAAAGACCTGACACCTAACTGTACACAACGGCCACAATGAAAATTATTAAAGTGTTCGCTGCAACCGCAACGATTTTTTGTACTTGCAGACATTTTATGGTAATAAAATAACATTTAAGTAAAATTTTGTTTCGATTTTTTTTTCTCTTAGTGCCTTTTTGACTGACAACTAAATATTCGAAAAAGGCTTTTAACTGTCGTGGCAGTTAGAGTGTTAATAATTTTTTTCTGAATTTCTTGTTTTACTCAACCGTTTTGTATTTTTAAAATTTTCCAGATTTTCTTTTAAATTTTAAATCCAATGTGATTTCTCCAAATGGATTTCCTAATAGCTTCTGACACTGCAATCAATATTTCTGCAACAATTCACATCGTTTTGGTAGTATACCAAAATCCATTAAATTACCTACTGGCGAAAAACTCAAAAAGATTTGGGGAAGAATTGAGGCGAAAGAATGGAAAAATCATTGAAGCTTTCGACATTGATTTGTATAGCAAGTAATTCAATATGTTAGATAATCCATCTAATCTTCGTAAAAAAATAGGGATATGAAAATCTATTTTGACTAGGATTAAAATAAATGCACAAATATAAAATTAATTAAACTCGAAAATATTAGAGAAGAAAATCTAAATGAATTTTCAAATTATGCATGAATAAATCTTTAAAAAAAATGTTTTAATAAAAATGTTGAGAAAAAATGTTTTTTTCAGAGAAATAAATTTTCCTCTTCCTTGGAATACCTTTACCTGCAAAACAAAACGCGGTAAAAAGGCTTTTCTTTCATTTTCTGGTATATTTTTTTATTTTGGGCCACTTTTTCGAGCACTGCTGGCCGTATGTCACGAATAACACGAACAATGTTGGCCTCCAAGGCGTCAATTGTTGCTGGTTTATCAGCATAAACCAGTGACGTCACGTAGCCCCACAGAAAATGGTGTCAAATCGCACGACCTTGGAAGCCAATTGACAGGTCCATTTCTCGAAATCAAATTATCACCAAATTTTGATTTCAATAAATCGATGGTTGCGGTCGCCATATGGCACGTAGCGCCATCTTGTTGAAACCACATCTCGTCCGGATCAATGTCATCCATATTTTCAAACAAAAAATCATTGATCATGGTGCGTTAACGATCTCCATTGACCGTAACGCGAGCTCCGGCCTCATTTTTGAAGAAATAGGGAGCCTGCCCATAAACCGCACCAAAAGAGTGCTGTACGCACTCTGGTTGATGGATGAATGTCTAATAGTGTAAAATTAGTTCGAAATTTGGTGATGGTTTTAAAAAAAAACTCTTTTTATTAAACTTGACATCATTTTCAAATGTCCCCCATCAAATTAAAACGATCGAATACTTAAATAAAAATCAACAAACATAAATTACGTCCACTCTCACTAAAATAAACAAAAATATTCAAATAAAAATACCAATTAATGCTAATTAAAATCCACTTGCATTCATCTTACGACATTTTCCATTATTTCCAGGCTTTTTGAAGGCCTTTGAGATTTTCCCAGCAACGTTCGCTTGGCTTCTCGAGTTCAAATGTACATAACGACGATTAGACCACCAGGGGAAAAAAACTAAAACAAACCAAAGGGGTTGAAATGTCACAGAAAGGGGTCAGTGGACCGAATATCCGTTAATGAAACCATCAACCTCAGAATATTCTGGCGACATTACTTAAAGATGCAGTCGAAAATCTCGTTTTTTTTTTCTGTCCAGCAGAACTTTTAAAGACTCCGTGAAATCGTGCAGTGGTTAAGAGGCCTCTTGGGTGAACGACGACTTAATTAGCCCCGGAGTAAAGTGCACCACCGGCAAGGCAACTCGTTCTGAAATTTTAATAATGGTATTTTAACTCGGTGGGTAACTTGTTTATGTTTAAGGTCTATAAGGTTCCCTATAGCATAACAAGCATAATTATGGACTCAAATTTCGGTCGTGACTTAAGTCAAGTGCAATAACAGAAGAATAAAATTTATAGAAAAATTAAATTCACATTGGAATTACTTCCAAATGACTTTATTTCAATGTAAATCCCTTAAAAATTAACTTTTCGCCTGGTAGGAAATGCGATTATTAAAAATTATGAAAGTGAAATCGCGATAAATTCTGGTAATCCCAACTAGTAATCCCGGGGAAACATTGAAAATCATCTCATTGTCATTTCGGCCCTTCTACAATTGAAATAAATTCACTGCGGATTAGGACAAGTCACGCGTTGAATTTTCTCAAGACTTTCAAAAGATTTTCATTTATATTTTCGGTGAATTTCTTTTCCCCATTCCCATTTCCTTTTGCTCGGCTGTTTTGTCGTGAAACGGAAGTACATGTTTATGAAAAATCGGAAAGAAGTTTTCATCATTAAGAATTATTGTCCGAATGTTTACGTGCGTAATGTCCCTTTTTCCCCCGATTTTCCCAGTAACTTTTATGCTCACTGATGTAGAGAGAGATTTGTGATTCTGGATGGTAGGCGATAATTGCAAATATTCATTATTTAAAGACATCCCCAAAAAGAAGGTGAAAAATTCTCTACTGATATTTTGGTATAGAATTGGCTTTCTTTTGAAATTTTCTCCCCTTCAAATTGTGTGCGTTTTTGTTGATTTATTAAGCCGCTTTGACCGAAACTATGATAAAAAGTCACAGTCTCTTTCGATGGCAATTTTCACCATTGACGAAATTTGATCCTGGCCAGAGGACGAGTCCCCAAGCAAAAAGGGGGATCAAATGTTTTGGAAAGTTGTTGAAGCGAAACAGAAATATATTTAAAATCTTATCACGTACACTTCTATAATTATATGATACGTGACGAATCTCGGAATACAGAAAACTGTACGGAACTGCCAGCTGCCGCCCTCAGCCTCCGATAAAATATGAACTTACCTTGGTTTCCACAGCCTATCATGGTTTTCTCAATTCCTGATAGTGCGGAAAGATAGCATTTATAATTTAGTCCTGGCCACAGCCGATGGGAAATATTTTACTAGGATATTTGCGTCTGTTTGCATGTGTTTTCTATTAAAAGTTTGGTCTACAATCCTTAAAATTTTGAGACTATTTTTATGTAAATTCAAACACTTAAATTTTCTCACATCTTATCTTAAATACAGATTTTGTTACCTTACTTTACTAAATTTTTTCGCTCACTGGCATTTTTCGATGGAATCAAAATAAATACAGTACCTAATCCCTCCAACTGCACTCAGAAAAATGGAAGTTAACTCGACGACCTACATACGGCGTAATTGGCCTCGGGCAGGCGCGCGTTCGCCTGCATGTGGGTAAGTAAAACTGAGTTGACCTGTGGTCGGAGAAATTCTGAAATTAAGCCACCAGCAGGTGAAGTAGGGCATTGGGAGCTGCACGAGTTGACCTTAGATAGGTTAACTCTGACCGCTAGCTGGCTTACAGACACCGTTAACCTGACAAAAAAGTTGACCTGGACATTTTTCTGAGTGTGTGCGGTTTCTAACTGCTCGGTTTTTAACTGCGCGGTTTCACAACTGCGCGGTTTCGCAACTGCGCGGTTAAGTTTTTAATACAAAAATTTCGAACTGCGCGGTAAAAATTTCGCAACTGCGGGGTTTTTTTTATAATTTTCGTTTAAAAAAACATGTTCCTAACCCCAAAATTTCATACAAAGTAGGGTTCACAGTGCGCGGTTTCGGTTTGCGCGCTCTTTTTGTGGAACGTATGTACCGCGCAGTTAGTGGGATTACTGTATTCCAATATGAACTATAGCTCGAAATTCTTCAAGAAAAATGTGAAGACAAAAATGTGAATCCTACAAAAACCGATTTTTTTATGCCGTCGATATTGGAGTCTTTTTTTTTTGCTAATTTGGGGTCGCTGAATTCGAACGTATTTTTCCGGAACCAAATATTGAAGAGAAAAGTTTTGTGTTAATAAAGGGTGATTTTTTTTGCTGTTTGGTTTTCCAGCGCTGTATTTTTGACAGCTCACGCGTGATTCGTGGCATGTGTCAAAGTCAAAGTTGTTCAGTTTGCATTGCCATTTCATCATGGAAAGACTTACATCAGAAGAACGCTTACAAATTATTAAATTTTATTATCAAAATTCGTGCTCTGTGAAAAATGTGTTTCGCGCACTTTGACCGTTTTATGGTCGTCATAATCGCCCTACTGAGCAGGCTATTCAAGCCATAGTGACCAAATTTCGCACCAATTTCACGTTATTGGTGCGTAGAGTGCGTACAGAAGAAAATATTGCTGCTGTAGCTGCCAGTGTTGGCGAAGATCGTGATGTGTCCATTCGTCGTCGTTCGCAATTGAGTTACCGTCAATGGTGCTAGCTATCGTGCAATGATTTCCAACTTTTTATTCCCCAAAATACACGATCTGAATCTGGTTGACATGTGGTTTCAACAAGACGGTGCCACATGCCACACAGCACGCGAAACGATGGACCTATTGCGAAATGAATTTGATGAGCAAATAATCTCTCGTTTTGGACCAGTGAATTGGCCGCCTAGATCGTGCGATTTGACACCGTTGGACTACTTTTTGTGGGGGTACGTCAAATCTCTCGTTTATGCCGATAATCCAGCATCGATTCAAGCACTAGAAGACAACATCACACGGGTTATCCGTGAGATACCAGCGGCTATGCTCGAAAAAGTTATTCAAAATTGGGCTTCTCGTATGGATCACCTGAAACGTAGTCGTGGCCAACATTTACATGAAATAATCATTAAAAAGTAAATGGCAAGGATTGATTTTTAATCTCCAATCAAAACTTTATACCTTTTTCCAATTTTTCTGTTTTTTTTTTAAATTAAAAACCAAACGCTTAAAAAATCACCCTTTATTTTTTCACAATTTTTATCTCCTGCTGCTCCAAATTTTTATCAAAACCAATTCTAAAATAAACTTTTTAATCTATCATAAAAATATGCTTCAATGATTAATTTTCGTAATTTTTTTTTCACGTGCATCGAAAGTGTCTAAATATTTTATTGCCGCTTATTTGCCACCATGTATGCAGTTTGAAGGGAAAAAAAATTAGTATCGCAGCACGAAGCATAGAAGTCTCATAGCCAGAGCCCCAATTCAAGACCCCAACAGCCAAACAGCAAGGAATGATTTATTCTATTGGACAAAACTAACCTATTGGAGTGGAACGATACTGTAAATGTAGGACAATTTATTGCCCTAAAAAGGCCTTTTCACGTCAAGGGGAAATGATATATTCGCCCTGTTATCAGAGCACTTTATTTGTATTTTGTTGAATATTTATTCCTCACAATTCTATTCCGCTTCTCCATAAAAATACTCAACAAAATGATGATGTCGTTTTATATTCATATACGATGACCAACAGTTCATGTTTGAGTTTAAAAGTTTTTACAACAATCAAAAGAATATGTAAATTAATAGCATCAGAATTTTATTCTCACTTAAATCTTTTTTTTTTTGTAGATTGTTTTGTTCCACTGATCTCAGCAGGATAACCAAAGACCGAAACCGGGAATGAGATTAAGATGTTTGAAATGCACCAAAGAAAGCCTACGTCTTAATCTTCAAGGTGTGGACTCCAACCTTGCTTGTTGCAGAAAAAAATTCAAGTTTTTTTTTAAAGAAAACTTGTTTCCAATTTTACAACTCTCACTGGAACCGAATTAAATGACCAGACTATCATTCATGCTACGGTGAGTTTTTATTACATGGAATTTTAAATGATCTTCCTTAATTAGATGCTGGTCTGATATTCTCGAATGAGAGTGAAAGATTAGAATAATTTAATAAATTCCTAAAAAATACATTTGCGACTAAGAACATTTTTTCAGACAAAAAATCTGGAATTTACGAATAATTATGAGAAAAAAGAATGAATTTTTCGCTAAACATTTTTATTGAAAAAAAACTAATTTATTCACAAAATCTGTGAAATTCTTTAAATTAGATAAAAAATGTAAATAAACCTAGACCTTCTCCAAGGTTTTGTCAAAAAAAATCTCACAAAAACTAATTTTTATTGCCTTTTTGTAACACAAAAGTCAACGATTCAAACGAAAGGGAAAACTATCACATAAACTATGATTTATGATTTATAAAAAATACTATGATTTACTCATGCGCCGAAAAAACTGAATGATAGTGATTAGACGCAGAGAAAAAAATAGTGAATTCAACTATTTTATAATGGGAAATCGAGACTATTACTAAAATTAGTTAATTTCAATTACAAACACAAGAAAAGCTACAATTCCCAGGGGTTAATCGTCAAATCTCTATATATATAATTGTTTAACCTGATTGACTGACTGATTGACTGACTGATTGACTGACTGATTGACTGACTGATTGACTGACTGATTGACTGACTGATTGACTGACTGATTGACTGACTGATTGACTGACTGATTGACTGACTGATTGACTGACTGATTGACTGACTGATTGACTGACTGATTGACTGACTGATTGACTGACTGACTGACTCATCAACGTCCAGCCCAAACCCCTGAAGCTAGAGACTTGAAACTTTCACAGTATGTCCGAACCATAAGGCGGGGTTTTCCGAAATTTTACCCCTACGGGGTGAACGGAGGCGGATGGGGGGTAAAGGGGGTTTGGGTGTTTTTAAACCGTGATTTTCGCCATTAATCCTGCTCAATAGGAGGCTGAAAAGTTTCACTCGGGGGTTTTCGGGGTCGCTGATCACGAATCCGGTGTTAGATTTTCGGAATTAGAAACGGAAGCTCCTGTAAGGATAACTCAAATATCCTTTTTACCATATTTCCTCAAAAAAAACTTATAATAAGGGGGTTTCGGAGAAGCTGACCACGAATCTGGTGTTAGAAATTTAAAATTCGGAACGGGACGTCCTGAAAGCATAACAATTTTTTTCAAAAGTTTTTAAGTTATTTTTTTGTTTTTTTTTTGGCGCAAAAAAATTTTTGCAAAAAACTTTTACCCGACAACGACGGGTTTGCAAGCTAGTACTGATAGACAAAATATTTAAAAAAAAATCCTTTTGTATAGGAGAGCGGGAAATGAGTGCTGCAATTGTATTTTGATGTATAGATAAGTTATGTAAAATCATATTCTAAACACATTTCATCTTTATAAAGTTTTCAATATGACTAACCGTTTTCGAGACAATAGAAAAAAAGTATTCCTTAATCATTGCTCGCCATTCTTGTTAAGGAAATTTCGCATGCGCCGCATTTCCGCCCAGTTTTGATATCTCACCGATATTTTCATCGATTATTTTCCTAATTGAAATCCAAAACTCGTGGGTGGTTCGACCATGATTAATGTTAACCATGAAAAACCACCCAAAAAACCTTGAGGCCAATCAAATACCTAATAATTCTTGTTAACCGCCATGAAAACAAATGTATAAAGTGGTAAACTAATTAAATATAAATGATTGATAGTAAAACTTTCGTGACTTCTACTTTACCATCAGTCGCGGAGTGTACGTAAAACTTTCATACGGTTAACAAAATTCAACGAAATTCCCGAAACTTTTCAATCATGGTGAGGGTCAACATTTATCATCCCGATAGTGGCCATGGCCGACGTATAAATCGGAAAATTACTCTGTAGGATAATTCTTGGAAATTTCTAATAAAATGATTGATCGATTTGAACCCGTTTGGGAGTAATTTCAATCCATCTCCACTATAGACTTTTTGCTGCTCTATGTCGATAATTGCCTGAATAGTAGTTAAATTGGCTATGGAAATATCAATCATTTCAATTAGATGCATCACTAGAAGTGCAATTGAACATGCAGTTAAGGAAAAGCCAATGTTCACAATTGAAATTGATGGGGAAAGTGAGTTTGAAAATGTAAATAGTAAGTAGTTATTTGGTAAATTGGAAATGAAAAAAGAAACCTTGCTAGTAATGCATTTTTATACTCCTTATGAAAATCGTCTAGGAGTAAATTAGATTTACTATACCGTTTGAATTTCTCTCGCCACAGGTTGACACATTTTTATGTCTTCTAACGCAGGTAAACGTGTGCCTGGCATTGGCTAAATTGTCCTACAGAAAGCCTATTACGCCGCATGTCGACAACTTTTACTCAATTTTTCTGAGAGTGGTATGATTAAAGATTTTTATTTCCACATGCTCTCTGTATGTCTGGCTGTCCGTCTATCTCTCCGTCTATCTCTGTCTGTCTGTCTGTCTTTCTGTTTGTCTGTCTGTTTGTCTGTCTGTCTGTTTTTCTATCTGTTTGTCTGTCTGTTTGTCTGTCTGTTTGTCTGTCTGTTTGTCTGTCTGTTTGTCTGTCTGTTTGTCTGTCTGTTTGTCTGTCTGTTTGTCTGTCTGTTTGTCTGTCTGTTTGTCTGTCTGTTTGTCTGTCTGTTTGTCTGTCTGTTTGTCTGTCTGTTTGTCTGTCTGTTTGTCTGTCTGTTTGTCTGTCTGTTTGTCTGTCTGTTTGTCTGTCTTTTTGTCTGTCTGTTTGTCTGTCTGTTTGTCTGTCTGTTTGTCTGTCTGTTTGTCTGTCTGTTTGTCTGTCTGTTTGTCTGTCTGTTTGTCGGTCTGTTTGTCTGTTTGTCTGTCTGTCTGTCTGTCTGTTTGTCTGTCTGTTTGTCTGTCTGTTTGTCTGTTTTTGGGAAAAAACGCATTTTAAACCAAAGAGATCAAAGAAACATATTCAAATCACTCACTCTTTTTCACCCGTAACAGACGTTTACATTAATATAAATTTTCTTTCATCAAGTAATACCGAAATAGGGATTATGATTAATTAGATTTTCATGTTCCACCGACAAGCGGAATTACTCGAGCAAGTGATCAAATTAATTGAACTCCAGTCGTGGTTGTATTCAAGCGATTGGTGAACTTTTCCTTTCACAAGGATAATATCTGTTTTTAGCTATTTATGATTAATATAGCCACATGGCCGGAATGCTGTTGACATATTGACTGGTGACAATATACTCGAAATTGGAACAATGTCACGTGATTGGAAGATTACAGGGAAACACTGCCAAGTGTACGCTTTTTGTCCAAAGAAACTTGGAGTGATGAAAGGAAAAAAGGATAAAATATAATGGGAAACCTTTTATAATTAATGATTTTAGCACGTGTAGATAAATAAATGTTAGAAACATGCTTTTATCATGGGTTTATGGTTAACATGAATTATAGTTTCTCATAGTAAGTGCTTTTGTTTCTTAGTTTTAATTAATCTAATGAATAATCAATTTAAGTAATTTCAAGTGGTTATTAAAGAGAGAAATGGTAATTTTAAAAGAACATAATTATAGTGTTTGCAATTTTTATTGTTTAAATACTTTCCCGAAATGGCAATCCACTCCCAGATGAGATTTTTCCGGAAAATTTTAGAAAAGCACAATCACATTGTCCTTACATGAGCTTTCGTTATTCTTACAGATTTTTTAACATAAGAATCGGATTAAGCGACCAAAAATGCTCTGCTGAAATGTTTTTCCTGCGAAATTTGAGGAAAAGGATATTTACGTTATCCTTACAGGACCTCCCATTGTCCTTACAGACTTCTTAATGTCAAAATTGGATTTAGCGACCCCAAAAACGCTCTGCTGAAATTTTGTTCCCGAAAAATTGGCGAAAAAGGATACTCGTGTTATCCTTACAGGACCTCCCATTGTCCTTACAGACTTCTTAACGTCAGAATCGGATTAAGCGCCCTTAAAATCGCTCTGTAGAGATTTTTTTTTCCGGAAAATTTGGGGTAAAGGATATTCACGTTATTCTTACAGGACCTTCCGTTGCCCTTAACGACTTTCTGACTGCAGAATCGGATTCAACGACCCCAAAAATCTCCAGATGAGATTTTTTCTAGTAAATTTGAGGAAAAGGATAATGACATTTTTTTTAACAGGACCTTTTGTCATCCTCACAAGGACTAAGTAATATTTAATTAATCTAATGAATAATCAATTCCATAACTAAGAAAATATTCCATTGTTTCCGGAGTTATATATGTGTGCAAAATTTAGAGTCAGAGCTGAAAGGGTATCCGAATTAGATCACAAGATTTGACCCTAACAAACAGACAAAGAAGCATTTTAAATAGAAGCTTTTAAATATACTCAACACATGTATTTCATACTAGCTTGGGTTAATTTTTTCAAATTTTTTTTTATGGTCTATGGTGGAGCTAAACTTCAGGCCAATCGGCTCGGTAGTTGCCCCGCGAAAGGGTAACATAGAGGAAGAGCTAAGTTGCGAGATCACTTTACTCCCTCCCCTTACTCCCCCGACCCCTCAAGCTACTTTTCCGTATACCTATGTTGGAACCAGAACTGCCACAGAAACTCATGTAAAATTTCAAGTCAATCGGTTCAGCCGTTTTTGCGTGAAAGAGGAACAGACAGACAGACAGACAGACACCAACTCATTTTTATATATTAGTATGATAAGTAACAAAAAAAAATGTGAACTTGATTATTCGACTAGAAGCTACCCAAATTAGTACTAAAATTCGGGTACCAATGTGCCTGTTTTGAAATCAGAATTTTCCAAACAATTCAGTTCTGAATCCGACATCACTCGCCTCCCCCCTCTCTCAACGGTGTTAGGTCTGGCACCCACCAGTTTCGGGAAAATTCAAAGACATTTTCCTACCAGAACATGGCTATCACGATTTTTTACGGAAACAACACTTTATTACACCTCCGTATACGAAAGTAAAACATCAATTGATTACTCACTCTTTCACACAAACCAGCCTAGAAGTGTGTCAAACGTTTTCCACACATCAAGCGGAAAATCCTGTGAACATTTCGCAAAACTTTTTAAATTATTCATTTCTCATTAGAATCTCTTTAGGTTTGAAATATGGAATATTTACCTCTTGTGGCAGGAACTTGTTTGGAAATTTGAAAAAAAAAATGCTAAACAGATGATGTGTTCTAGGAAACTTTTTCAACCCTTTTGCGGACAAAAGCCACTAGATTGAAACGGGGAAAAATAAATATTTCAAAGCAATTAAAACAGTTTTAATAAAACAGAAACAAATGGTTTCTAGTTTTTAGAATGTGCTTTTATTTATTCAAAAAAATTACAAGATATTTTGTAAAACAACTATGCAAAATCGTAGCTCCAATTAATCTAATTTACGAGAAATTTAAGCACCAAAGGATTTAATTTTGTTAAATTTATCTGATTTCTAACGAGAATTCATCAGATAAAATATAAAAAAAAACACCTGCCCGTTAATTCGTAAATCTCTTTGCTCATTGCTCAGGTTGGGAAAGAATACAATCAATTCCGGAAACGTGGTCGTCTGGTGGAAAATATATTACAATCCTAGAATGTCCTTTTTCACACTTTTAGTGCAAAAATCTTTAGTTTCCATTTTGGGGGCCGCACTCAAATATCCTTAGGTAGAATTTATAGCACTGTGTTGAGACGGTATTTATTTATAGTCAGACGGTCTATGAGTCCCGAGGGACAATCAGACAAGAAACGGTAATCTGAAATTCGGGTAAACTATGCCGGGGGATCGTTGTTGTTTTTCCGGATGCCATTTAATTAAAGACCCCTTTTTTTCTTAGAGAGCTCTTTTATTTTTGGATTTTTGTGATTTTACGTTTATCTGTAATGATGTTTGGGTGTATAATACTCCATATTTCATTGGGGCTGTTGAAAACTAAAGGACCTACAAAAAATCCAATGAATAGAAAATCCATATCCGACATTTTTAGATTTTTTATACAATATTTTGATGTCTATGTGTTGGAAAACGCTTAAAAAAGAATTCTGGGGTGAACTTAAAGTTATGTAAAACGCAGTTTTGTCAAACCTTGGACACGTTTCAAACCATTGAAGTTTGCAAACCTTTTTTTTAGCTTTGATAAAAATAACACCCATTTCTCATATTTTACCACGGAATTTCTATTTAAAAAAGTTTTCTGTGTAATTTTTAACACAAACCGAAGAAATTTTCACGAAAGACTTAAATACTTTTATCGGATTTTCCAAAAATACATTCTAGTGATTTTAATTCAGTAAAACATCAAAGAAATTCTTTATACGCTCACAGAACCTCACTTATAGTATATCAGAATAAGGGAATAAAATTCCGTTCTAAAATTTTCGGAGGAATTTTTCGTTAGCTATACATCGACTCAACAGGGAAATGAAATAAATTTCGCTTAATAAAGTTCCTAATTGACATCCTGTCAGTTTATTAACAATAAAAGCTTTCTACGTGCGTTCATTGTTCTACTCAGCCTACGTTCGAATTCCTCCGGTTTATCATTCATTGATTGGGCTCTTTGAAATGAGAAATCAATGCCGAACAGGATGTTTTAGGGGGTGTGGAAGTAATTTTGTAGAAACCAACATGAATTTCACCTCGGAATGATTTTGCCGTACGTAAACAAGGATTCCTCTAGCTTTTTTTGGGTTCAGCTTGACTTGGGAAGAGCTTCAAGGATAATCTAATTACGGTTCATTGTTTGTTTGACGGGATATGTGGAAGTTTTCCTTTCAATACGCAAAACCGAAACCATGAAAAAGAAAAACCTGTACAGGAATTCACTGCAAATGGGTGGAACAAATACCAAGTGAGGGTAAAATTTTGTTATTTTTTTTCGTCTGTTCATTCCTGTAGAATGTGTGGAAGATTACTCTACCCTGCAGCTGAAAAACAAAACCTTATCCCGATTAGTTCCCTCGCTCGCTGGTGGCCCATCCATAATGAATTTGTAATGTCAAAATTGAACCGCATTTAATGGATTAAGCCGACTGCCTCGGTATAGCTTTTGGGATCATTACCTACTATAAATGTGCCGACTTTGCTTTTATAGTCAATAATGAGCTCTAATTGATTTTGGATGTTGAAAGCGTCTTTGATGTGATCAATTCCCTAATTTTGTTGATTACATTCAGTTAATAAATACGAATCTCGACGGTGAAAGTGATTCCTTTAGTGAAATATGTACATAAAGAGAGTTACTTTATTGAGTTAGACCCTGGGGAGGCATTCGCTTTTACAAAAGGAATGAGTATAAAAAGAATTACTTTCTTTTTATGGGAAAACTACAAGCCTACAAAACCCACTTGATGTCGAAAATCTCCCATCTTGCTTTTTTAATCTCTTTTTTTTTTTGTGATATCAACAGGTAAATGTGTGAAAAGTACCACATAACTCGTCCATACATCAAAATCCATTCGGATCACTGCTTCTCCCCTCTTCCATACAAATGGGATACTTTTTTCCTGTTTTCCCGAAAACTGTGCATCGCATCGCAAAATTTGAGTAATGAAAAATTTGTAAAGATGAAATGTGTTTAGAATATGATTTGACATAACCGTTCCATACATCAAAATCCAATAACACCACTCCTTGCCCCATTTCATATAAAAATATTTTTTTTAAATAAAAATTTTGTCTGTTATCATATCCAGAAAATACGTTTTAGACAACAAATTGCAAAGGGGGAACGAGAGTAGAAAGCGAGGTGGGATCCAGAAATCTGGGGGTCCGAGAGTTGGTCTCGGGCTACTTTTTAAAGACTCTATGTTAGGGTTGGACCCCCGAAAAACATCTATGCCACATTTCAGGCCAATCGGCTCGGTAGTTTCCCCGCGAAAGAGTAACATAGCGCAAAAACTAAGTTTCGCAATCACTTTACCCCCGCCCCTTACGCCCCCACCCCTCACGCTGCTTTTCCGTATGCCTATGTTGGAACCAGAACTACCACAGACACTCATGCCAAATTTCAAGTCAATCGGTTCAGCCGTTTTTGCGTGAAAGAGGAACAGTCAGACAGACAGGCAGACACCAACTCATTTTTATATATTAGTAATTAGTATGAAGTATGATTTCTATTGATATAATGAATCGTTGGAAAGTCACGGAAATCTAAACGTCTCAGATTTTTTCATCAGGAATTTGTAAAAAGTGTTATTCTAAAATGATTTCCAAACAACCTGAAAAAAATCTAAATAATCTCGTGTCGTAAATATCTTAAATTCAACCCAAATACCATGCGATACGGTTCCTGTTTACGAAACTTTTTGGGATAAAATCATAAATTATCAATGGGCTTTATTCAAACCGCTTTCTACCCCCAAAACAGAAGAAACTTTTATTCACATTCCACTCACTTACTTAAGTTGATTACGCTTACTTCTGTTCCAAAGACATAAGAAAACTTGCCAGATCACAGTCAAAACGAGCACCCAATTGGATTACAAAAGTTCATATATGGTCGTAGCTTTCAAAAGAATTTCATTGTCATAAATTTGGGAAAAGGGATGATCATGAATGTGTGGGGTTGGAATAACAAAAGAACGCCACCAGACCCTCACCCGACCATAGTCAGTATTAAAGTCTGTCGAGTAATTTTCATGCATTTCAGGCATATTTCGAGCTTATAAACGCTCCTAAAAAGACGGAAAAAAAAATTCCCTTAATATATTTTCATTAAGAATATTCCCCGAAGTTTTTATCCATTTTCTTTCGGTTCTGTGGTGTAAGTAAATACATAATTATTGCCTGCCCTTACATTACGACTACAAGCTCCCCATTTTATTGTCCTTCCCGCTCGCTTTACCCCCTGGCAGTTGCTTTTTTTGTTACATTTCTTGGTTCTTATACTTTAGGAAAACACGAAAATCCACTTAAGTAAATCGTTTTTAAAAGCGAGACTAAAGATAAGAAACTCAACCCCCGTTTTTTTTAACCCCCGTTTTTTTTAACCCCCGGAAACGTAAAAACCGTCATGAATCTCAGAAAGATTGGTTTATGAGTTTAATTTTTTTTTTAAATTTCAAAAAGACCGTTAAAAAGTGTTTTTTTGTAGAGAAAATTGATTTCAATGCGCAAATAATTAAAAAATCAATTAAAATGGTTGCTAATTTATTTACAATAAAATTACAATTCCAGCTTACGGGAATTTACATTTTAGTGTTGTAAAATCACAATTAGTCTGTAATTTTACAACATTACTGATATAGAATATTTCATTGACTATTTTTCCTGAAAAAAATCTGCTGAAATAAAAAGAAGTGAAAAATGCTATGAAATTTCTCTCCAAGAAGTGAAAAAGGCTATGAAATTTCTCTCCATTCATCTAGCATTTACAATGAGTTCTCCCACAAGCAGCGTGACCCAGATTTTTGTCCGGTTTGGGAGGTTTCCGTTGATCAGAAACTTTTTACTTTCTAATATTAAGTACATATAACAAAGTATTGTATTCATGAAAAATTTCGAACTCCTTATTTTGTCTAAAACAAAAACATTCTCCGGGCACTCCTGAGTCGACTGGAGTCATATGACAAAAATGTCTTTTTGTCGGTCATCTGTCTACAAGATTTCTCAAAAACTAATAAAGATGGGGCTTAGAATGGGACAAATCTAAGCTTTTGGTGGAAATCCTTTAATCGGTAGTAACCAAAATGGCAGCTTTTTAAAAATCGGAATTTGGTTTTTTTTACCGATTTACTCCAAAACTACGCGTTTTTGAGTAGTCTTAAGTACTACAAAAGTTGAAAACAGTAAAATTTTCTATACTTTTATATTTTACTAGAACTCGATATCTCAAACCGGTATCAATTTTTAAAAAAATCAGTTTTTTTTTGCAATTATCTCGAAAACTAATGGGTTTTGGGTGGTTTACTTTTTGAGAAAAATTGAAGAAAATAATATTTGCCATAATTTTCTCTTTGACCGCTGTCCACTATATTTTACCGTTATTAGAATATTTTAATCAAAAACGAAGAAATATAGTTTTGCGAACTGCTTGCAAACTAACGGTTTTTCGGAAAAAATCATAAAGAAAAAAGTTAAAGATACTAAAATTCTCCACATTTTCGCCTTTTACCGTAAATCGATATCTTTTACCGTTATCGAGATATTTTAGATTTTGTAAAATAAAAATTCATGTTTTTTTAAGTTTTTTTTACATTACTATAATTTGGACCCGGCTTTGCCCGGCTAAAAGCGTAAGTAAAATTCAGTTGGTTATAAATTAGATAGCCTAGAGCAGGGTGGTCCGTCCGACCGTTAAAGTCGGAAAATGGTCTTAAAAAATCAACAAAAAGACATTAAATTCCAGCATTTGTATTCGGATTCACTCTACCCCCTCCCCTGACTCCTCTCACCGTTTGGGTTACTATCCAATATTTCTATGTTAAAACCACGCCCACAACAAATATCCATGCCAAATTTCAGGTTAATCGGTTCAGTAGTTTCCCCGCGAAAGAGTAACATAGCGCAAAAACTAAGTTTCGAGATCACTTTATCCCCTCCCCTTACTCCCCCCACTCCTCGCGCTACTTTTCCGTATGCCTATGTTGGAACCAGAACTACCACAGACACTCTTGCCAAATTTCAAGTCAATCGGTTCAGCCGTTTTTGCGTGAAAGAGGAACAGACAGACAGAGAGACAGACACCAACTCATTTGAATATATTAGTATGATTTTACTGAACTACAAAAAAAAATTTGTAATTTTCGCATACATTTTATACGTAAAATTTACATATCATATGTAATTTTACAAAAAAATTGTAGAAATTTCCAACCTTGAATGGTGGAACTGCGGTATCATTTTTAACATTGCAGGAAAAACATATCTTGTCCAACACTCACATAGCATCGGAAAACTGTAATTTTAGCACTAAAAAAGATTTTCTTTTCCCATCTACGACTATTAGGTAATAAAATAAAATATGATAATCCTTCCCATCATTATGAATTTGTCCCTCTTTCCACGTAAATTAACTAAAAGACTCGGAAAAGGCAAAACTTTTTACTCCGTCAAGGAGCATTCGCTTTTGACCATTAAATGTTATGTTCCGACAGAATAACCTCATTTTTGCTACAAATCTCCAACAAATGGGGGGGAATAATAACGACGAACCCTTAAAATAGGCTCAACTTGATTGTGACATAATTGAATATTTATGAAATTTTCCTTTTGTTTTACAAGAAATGAATTCAAGATGAAGAAATTCTCAGATTTTATTTATACGCAAAATTATGTTTAGCTTCTTGTCGGTATCAAAAGTGGAAACTCTTAGTTTATTTTGGGAAAACGAGATTCCTATTTACTTTACTCCAAAAAAAATGATGAAAATAGGAAAAATAATGGGATTTTCATTTGATATTACGTTTCAAAGTGGAAAAAGCCATTTCTATGGCTGCAATTTCTCGATTATTTTCCAAAGAAAAAATGCAACTTCAAACCCAGTGAAGTCTGTAAAAAATACGGAGGGAAATCAAGGGTAACTTTTTCCATCATCTGACCCTTGGTCTATTCTATTATAAGTTTTCCCAGTATTATGATTGTCAGACGATGGAATTATGGATACTTTACAAAAATATCTTTTTGTCCTGTGGAATATTTTTGACCTGTCGGATAGCAGTTTAGCTGTTTGCTAGTCGAGTCGAACCAATTTCTGTTTTACGTTTACAAATCACTGGAAATTAAATGGGACGAACAAAGCTTTTAAGGACTCTCGTTAATGTCAAAAATGATTTGTAGATCAAAAAGGAAAATTGGGTATATGTGAATGGAGTGGAATCCCCCAGATGCTTTTTGACTAACTGAAATTCTTTGTGCGTTAGGGGAGTGCCCCTCACATTTTTTTGGCTTCACTCTGGAAATTGGAAAATTATTATTAATAAACTAGCTTGCATACCCGTCGTTGCCGGGTTAAGTATTTCCAAATTTTTTTTTTTTTTTTTTGATAGTCTATCTTGGAGCTAAACTTCAGGCCATTCGGCTCGGTAGTTTCCCCGCGAAAGAGTAATATAGAACAAAAACTAAGTTTCGAGATTACTTTACCACCTCCCCTTACTCCCCCCACCCCTCGCGCTACTTTTCCGTATGCCTATGTTGTAACCAGAACTACCACAGACACTCATGCCAAATTTCAAGTCAATCGGTTCAGCCGTTTTTGCGTGAAAGAGTAACATAGCGCAAAAACTAAGTTTCGAAATCACTTTACCCCCTCCCTTTACTCCCCCCACCCCTTACGCTACTTTTCCGTATGCCTATGTTGGAACCAGAACTACCACAGACACTCATGCCAAATTTCACGTCAATCGGTTCAGCCGTTTTTGCGTGAAAGAGGAACAGACAGACAGACAGACACCAACTCATTTTTATATATTAGTATGATGTATAAACGAAGTTGTGATATGTTATTATAGTGTCTAGCAAACTTTCTTTTCTGATAAAATTGTAGAATTTCGCCCGGCTAAAAGCGTGAGTACAACAAAATCTAGAAAGACCAAATTCACCACTTCTCAAGCTACTTTTCACTGGGTCCATGTTAGAGTTGACCTCCGGTGAACATCTACGCCGGATTTCAGGCCAATCGGCTCGTGAGTTTTCCCACGAAAGAGTAATTTAGGGGAAAACTAAGACTCGGGCTCACTTTACCTACTCTCCTTACTCCCCCCAATAGGAACCAAGTTTTTGTTACTATTTTTTTTAATGTTGCAAGCAGTGATGCACATTAGATACAATAGAGTATCATTTATGATATTTTTTTTAAAAAAAAGGTACTTTGGATAAAAAGATACTTTTTTTTTTAATAAAATTCCTGATTTGGTTACATTTGCTTAAAACGTCCATAAAGTTTTGAACATCAACCTCTCTGGTTGCAACTCACAACCTTTAACCCTAGACCCGTGTACTATAAAACGTCCATATATTGTGTACTTGGGCACTCAGATGTAATTCTAATAGAAAATGTATGGCTTGTTTGTTTAAAAATCATAAAAATGTGGTTTATGCGTTAAACAAGTAAGAAATACAATGGGAAAATATAACCCCAAAAAATCGTTCTGGGCACTCAGTGCCCAGTACACGGGTCTAGGGTTAAGAAAAGTATTTTATATAATTTTTTAAAACAAATTCATCAGACAAAATCTTAATTGGATTCCGGTTCTTAATTACAAAAATCATATAAAAAAATGTCAATACTGTTAGTTTCCATATGCATTTCTTACAACTTCTAGGAAAACTAGAATACCTAAACAACCCGTAGACTACTTGACAAGAGACATATTTGTTATTGGGAAAGACATAAAATTTTAACAGGTTCCGAATACCTGCAGAACCTTAGAACAAGATTCTCTAATAATCTTATAGATGCAACCTAACTGTATATAAGTTCGTTAAACCTGTTTTCTTAAATTCTTTGCTAGGTTTATAAATAGCTTGAAAATATTCGACATGCAGTTCATTAGGCTGAAAAATCTCAGGTGCATCGGACAAACGAAATCCCTAAAAAAATGCATAAGTTTACCTTTGGAGTAGTGCTGATGGTTTTATTAAATGAGTGTGAATTATTTGGTATTAAAAAAGTAATTATTGCTTATTACGAAAAAAGTGTAACAAAATTGTGATTTTCCAGATGGTAAGAAAGATTCTGAAAATTTTCTTTTGACAAAGACCAATGTTGTGAAAACTCAAAAAAATGAGGTACAAATTATTGCACCACCGAACTGGTTTCGGAATCAGAAAGAGACTTCTGAAGAGGATTTAATGCAGGCTCGACAGACAACCTCACCAACTTCACCACCTCCACCACCTCCACCAACTTCACCAGCTTCACCAACTTCACCAACTTCACCAACTTCACCAACTACACCAACTACACCAACTACACCAACTACACCAACTACACCAACGTCACCAACTACACCAACTAGTCCTACGTCGCCCACATCGCCCACATCTCCTACATCGCCAACATCGCCCACATCACCAACATCGCCCACCTCCCCAACCGGACCTCAGAAAACAGAAAATATGATTATAGTTGTTCCAGCGCAGCACCCACCCTCACCACCGGCAACACTTTTGAATAAAATACAAAATGCTGTCAAGGGTTAAAAATGAATAAATTGAATTAAAGACCGATTCGAGTATTTTCCTCCCCTCTAAGGGCATCGGCCGATACTTTCTACACCGTGGAACACATTTGAGTGCGTTTTGCGATAAGTTTAAAAAGCTCTTAATGTAGTAAATATACGCCATATTTTCCCGCAACCCCAATGTAAACTATCTTTGAAACCACGTGACCGATTGTCCTGAGATTGAAAATTTGTTTGATTCTGGGATTTCAAAATACTGAAATTACTGTAATTTTTAGTTCAAAAGCCGCAATTATGACAGGCAAAATGTTTATTTACAAAAATCCGTTTATTTAGGAAAGGGGGAAACGACTGTGCCGATTGGATTTTGATGGAACGGTTATGTAAAAGTAAAATCATATTCTAAACACATTTTAATTTATAAATTTTCCAATATGACTCACCGTTTTCGAGAAAATCGCAAAAAACTGTTTGGTTTGTATGGGTGAGGGGAAAAGGAGTGGTCCGATTGGATTTTGATATATGAAGCGGTTATGTAAAATCATATTCTAAACACATTTTGTCTTTATAAATTTTTCGATCCGATGCACAGTTTACGAGATAACAGGAAAAAGGCATTCCAATTGTATAAGAGAGGGGGAAAGCAGTGGTCCGATTGAATTTTGATGTATGAATGAGTTATGTAAAATCTTATTCTAAATACATTTTACTTATAAAATTTTTTCAGTATGACTCACCGTTTTCAAGAAAATCGCAAAAAAAACTGTTTCGATTGTATGGGGGAGGGGGAAGAAATGATCCAATTTTGCCCGTTCAAGAACTTAGCCTAGTCATACGAGAAACGTAAGAAGAGAAACGAATGTGAAACCCCAACTGATTCAAAAACGACGAATTATGCACACTAAATGATAATTGCAATTTCAGTTTGAAGCAAACATATCAAAATCATCAGGTGTACAACAAACATCCAATTTGACGGTCCTAAAGTGTAATTATAATATTTACCTTAAATCAAGTGAAGTAATTTTAGAATATCTAAACAACATATTGCATTTCAATACCAAACTGTACAAGCAGAATGTAATTTCAAGGCAAATATGCATACAATTTATGTTCAGTTTTTGCTCAAATTACAACAATTAATTGCACTCAGCTGAGCTATTCATGAAGTTTGTTGCCTGTGCGGATCAATCCCTCTGATGAATTTCAGATGAGTAATTTTCATGCTGCTCTAGTGCATAATTGCCATGCCGTGTATTGTAAATTTTCGGTTTAACGACACTTAAATCGGTATAATGTTATTGAATATAGTATAGAACTGCAATAATTTGTATTCAATTTGCAATGTTTGATGGATAATAAATTTGATTCGATCGTTTTGTGGAACAGACGCGCCATGCCAAGGGAATTATTTTCAATATTTATTGAAAATACATAAGTTTTCGGTAGATTTTATCATGCCCGGGACAGGTCCGAACTTTTGTGAACCTCCAATACAGGTTTGACATAGTATTATTATTATACTCTATATGAGAATCATACACACAGAAATATTCGGTGAGAATTTAACTCCAAAAGTGTCTCAATAGGGTCTAACCGTTTGGTTAACTCTGATTTTTATCCATTTGGACGAAGACCAACAGATGAATAAAGGAATCCATCAGGTGCTTTTTTTAAAATCCATTTTAGTTTCCACTTTGAGGCACCTCACTAAATTTTTTGTCAGAAGATAAGCATACATTCAACGATTGTGAGAACCTATTTTTTAATAAGCTCTCACAATCGTTCTATGTCTTATGCTGGGTTTACACGATTGACAGATAATGACAATCTGTCATAAAAGAATGGACAAGTTCATTCTTTTATGAGAGATTGTCATTTTTCTGACAGAAATAATGACAAAAATGATACTATTTACACGATGATGACAATTTATGACAAAAAGAATGACAAATTTGTCATTCGTGTAAACGCAGCAATACTATAGTACCAGGAAGACCGAGCCATGCTCGGAGACCTGAAAATCCTCCTTTTGCTGATTTTTTTTGGAGAAAATAGTAGATTCACGTTATCTTTATAGTTAACTAGCTTGCATACCCGTCGTTGCCGGGTTAAGTTTTTTCAATTTTTTTTTTTTTTATGGTCTATGTTGGAGCTAAACTTCAGGCCAATCGGCTCGGTAGTTTCCCCGCGAAAGGGTAACATAGAGGAAGAGCTAAGTTTCAAAATCACTTTACCCCCTCCCCTTGCTCCCCCCACCATTCACGCTACTTTTCCTTTGTTGGAACCAGAACTACCACAGACACTCATGCGAAATTTCAAGTCAATCGGTTCAGTCGTTTTTGCGTGAAAGAGAAACAGACAGACAGACAGAGACACCAACTCATTTTTTTTCGGAAAGTTCCGATCCAAAAACCCCCTCCGCTAATTTCCTCTAGAAAAAAAAATGAAAGAAAAGATACTTTTGTTATCACTACAGGACCTTCCGTTTCGAATTTTCAAATTCTATTGTCAGATACAGGATTAGCGACATAGAAAATCTCTTTGATATTAATTTACTCGAAAACAAGATATTCGCGTCATCTTTATAGGACCTTTAATCCCCTAAAAAACCACCAATGCCAATTTTTTCCGAGAAAAAATGGGAAAAAGGATATTCACGTTATCCTTACATTCGCCGGAACAGTCCCGGATTTAGGCATAATTCGATTTAGTCTGTGACAGAGTTTCTTTATAAGTTTCTACCTTCATCGTGTTTTCCTTCATTTTTTCGAAAAAAATCACCTGCGGCGCAACTTCTTCTTTTGCCTGCGGCGCCTCGAAAAAAATACCATAAAAAGTGATTGAAAATTCAACTTATTTTAGAAAATACCTGGCGGTGGGTCTCGAGGGGAGGGAAAAGTCAGATTTGTAGTGGAAAAATCGAAAGCCCTTAGCCCCTTAGTAATACTGTAAAGTTTCATTAAAATTGGACCACCCAATTCGAAGATACCAGGCGAGGGGAATTTTCTCAGAGGGGAAACCTATCTAGATCGATTCCTTGTCCCCGAAAATCCCTAAACCCCAAGTTTCGTTAAAATCGTTAGGCGGGTTTTCGAGATCCTTTGTGCAGACAGAGAGACAGACAGACATTGTAGTATATTATATGATTGTTTGCTGGCCCTACAACATTTATAGTGGCGCGCTACAATATTTATAGTGGAAATATTTCGGTTTACGGAGCAAAGCGAAAATGTTGAGAAATTTATTAACTTTAAATCAAATTTTAACAATTTTTTAAAAGCTTTTAATTAGCGTGCTTTCGTATCTGTCTGCCTATCTGTTTAATTGTTTGTTTGAGAGTAACGTTTCGTTTGTGTGCAAAATTTCAAGTCAATCGGATGACTGGAAGTGGTCAAAATTAGATTGCAGTGGTCAAAATTAGATTGCAAGATTTGACCCTGACGACCTGTTTGTTTGTCTGTCAGGGTCAAATCTTGCAATCTAATTTTGACCACTTCCAGTCATCAGATTGACTTGAAATTTTGCACACAAACATTACTCTGATGGCAATAGAGCTATTTCGTCCTTGGATAGATAAGGGATGATCCTGTAAGAATAACGTGATTATCCTTTTCCTCAAATTTCCCAGAAAAAATCTCATCTGGTGGTTTTTGGGGTCCCTGAATCCGATTTTCGCATTAAGAAGTATGTAAGGATAACGGATGGTCCTGTTAGGATAAAGTGATTATCCTTTTCCTCAGATTTTACATAAGACAATTAAAAAACGCGCAGTTTCCGCGAAAATTTCAAACAGCAAGTAGCGATTTTCACCAATAGTTAATTGGATCTTCCCATTCGAGGATCAAACACATGGAATTTAATATTTTTGTGGATTTTTTCTGAATATAGTCAGAATTGAGTGCGAGTTTCTTTGATTATTTTGGAATGTGTACGAAATAAATGTTATAATTAAATAATTACTCATTTCCTCAAACATCAGTTGTGTTTTTTAGCCAAAATTGTTATTGGATTTGATTTCATTTAGTTCTTCTTCTTCATGAAGAATTTTTCGGAAAAAAATAATATTCTACAGAAGCTTAGAAATACGAAGTGCCTTCGAGTTCCAAGAGTTTTTTCGTTAAACATCGAAGGAAAAAAAGTTTTTATTAAAACGTATGTATGTTCTTTTAAAAATCAAACATGCTCCTCTAATTGCGTGTATTTTTGCGCAGTAAAATTATGTAGCATTCTGTGATTAAATTTTTTTTCATGGAAAGTTTTCCAATTTTTTAGTACAATGTAACCAAAAAAAAATCTTTGAAATTTCGCCCCATCACCAGCGTTTTACCATTCGGGTGGCTTTCACTTTCCCCCTATTTTTTCGCGTCCGATCAGACCTGAAATTTTGTTTTTCCTTCCAGACGGACGCGAGTTTTTCTTTCTCCGTCAGGGTCATATAAAAGTTTTCCATTCAACATTTGTGACAAGTTCAAAGTTAGTTCCTTTGCATTTGAAAACATCACTTGGATAATAAAAACAAGACAGCAGGACGAGAAAACCAGGAACATCAGGTTGATTTGGGAGGACAGGCGAACGTTCAGTGTTTTCCACTGCATAATTTATTTTTCCTTTTACAGTTCTCAGCTCTTCTTTATATTCAAATTACATTCGTATACCAAAATTATATTTTATCTTATACAGAGGGTAAGATGGACTGACTATAATTTAGTAGATTAAATTTGTTTTGATGTGGAAATTCTCTGCTCCTGCTGTAAATCTTTTGTCGGATAAATTTATTATGGTAACAAGTTGCGTTGGTGATGAATAATGTCCTTTGGAAATGAATTTGAAGAAAACACAAACAAATTAAGAAGAAAATTCGTTTTTTTCATTCTCTTTGATTTTTTTTTCTTAATTTGGAGATATATTTTGATGTGGTTTGTTCTATTTAGTTTTGCGTAAATCAGATGTGAAAGTTTTTTGAAGGAATAAAAAATGTTGTTGTGATGCGAGGACGTATTTTTTTAAATTGTACCGATGTGTCTCAAATTTGCCTGGAATTTCGCACACAGAAAGGATTTGCTTGAGATTTCGTCCCAATTTTTCAAAACCCACTTTGTTGAAAACAAAATTGTTTCTCACCAACGATTTGTCGTTTACACTATCCTTACGTCAATATGCACAAATAATTGTCTAAGATTATAACAATGAACGATGCACGATTTTGCCCCTCTAAACTTTTGAATCAGTGTAGTTTTCACTTTGGTTGAGTACTTTTTGGAAAGGGCACAGTCTCTAGTTTCATCCATATATGGCGTCAAGAGCCACCGAATTCCAGGGGGATGGTGAGGGGTTAACGAACTCTCTCGTGATTTCTGCCATGATTTCTGTGAAAAATCACGAGAAAGTTTGTTAACCCCTCACCATCCCCCTGCAATCCGGTGGCTCTTGACACCATATATGGATGAAACTAGAGACTGTGCCCTTTCCAAAAAGTACTCAACCAAAGTGAAAACTACACGGGTTCAAAAGTTAACCCAGGGGCACGAAAAACGCTATTTCTTGCATAGTTCTTTATGGTGAAAAAAAAATCCCCAAAAAATTTTGAAAGCTCGATCAGAGAGAAGAGGGTTTATTTCTAAACTATAATCAGATTTTGACCGAGTTTTCCCTATACTAAAAAATGTGTGCTTGGTCACATTTTCAAGACTGTGACAAAAATCCACAAATAAACATGCCGGATTTTTATTTTGTCCCTATTTCCTAAAGGCCTGTGTCCACATGGAAGTTTATTTGCAGAAGTCGCTTCTAGCAGAGACTTCTGGAAGTTTTTCCCGTGGAAACACTAACTGCAAGTGAACTTCCAGAAGTTGTGACTTCTTCTAGAAGCGACTTCTGCAAATAAACTTCCATGTGGTCACAGGCCTTAAGGCACGCCTCACATCTGACACTTTATTCCGTGAAATTTAAGAGAAAATCGCAAATGTAAACGCGAGCTAAAACATTTTTTATCGTAATCATTTTTTCATTTTTTTTTTTCAAACTTCTTCCTAATTTTCCCAAAAAAAAAAAATTATATGTTCTACAAATACTGTAGTCTAATTTATTATGAATGTTCTGCTGACATTGACATGTTTTATCCTCTGAAATATTCAAGATAGTGCTACAAAATTTTCCTATTTCTTCCATAAGTATTTATGTAAGATATTATCAACTTCATCAAGTGTTGCTTTTGTTTTTGATGACTAGAAAATAGATTCAAAGTTAGTTTATTTGATAGCTAGCTATCACTAAAGCCTGCTACCAGGTCATGTATGAAGAATTCGAATAGACAAACATAATCCCTTCTTCTTGAAGGAAACTTTATAAATTTTCTTCCAAAGTTAACCCACTCGAACCGCATTAGGATTTACAAACACACAAATATGTCTCTAAGGGATCTCTTTTTTTTGTAGATACCTCTCCATGTGTTGGTGAGATCCTTGTAGCATCTGTAGACATGTTCAATGATGACTCCTTTTTAGTATTCCACTGAGGTAGTTTTTATCCATAGACAAGTATTCGGCCTTTTTCGATCAAACGCTATGCTCGAGGATAGAAAATCATCTCCTCTGAATCGACGAGCCGTCTGTGGGTGGGTTGGTGGGCGAAAAATGGAATCGATTTAATTCCCTTCAGGATATTACAGTGACACACTCACCCCCATCTCATGTGTGCTTGTATTCTATATCATAACCAGGTTTCTAGTCAGTCCTCAGGCATCTTAGAACAATGAAGCATTAGAGTGGAAAACGTCATATGAAAATGACGGAGGATGGGATTTCTTACACCAACCTCTCTCATATTCACTTCAAAAAGGGGGATGGACAAATGATAGACTGTGATATTCTGTGGTATTGAAAAGGGATATCGTATGCATGTTTTTGTTATTCTTATATAATGTTTACCTTGTCTTGTTTGCATAATACTTTCCCCATATTTCTCGCAGTTCCTCTGGAATACAGAAAATCACTCCCAACCCCAAAAATTCCCAATACGGATATGTGCCAAAAGTTTTGTTTTGACAAAAGAATTTTAGCTTGAAACTGTTTGCACAAGTAATTCAACGTTGACTTGAATAGAAATCTTATGTTATTATTGCTCATGTTTTTGTTGTTGTTTATTATTTGATGTATCTGTGAATAGCATATATATATATGTATGATTGATATATTATAAATAAATATATCAGACTTTGTGGAAGATACATTCAACATGCGAGTTTTGATTCAATTAAGAGTTAATTTAATTAATTTATATGGTTTTATAGTAAAACCCAACGTTACATGTATTGAAAATTTAATAAATAACTTTTGTTGCTGCTCAGCAAAGAGAAAATGTTAAGTCGAGCGTAAATGTAATTCAAGATATTTGAAATTGTTGCTAAGTAAATCGAAACTATTTTAAGACATTAAACTTATTTGATATTTCTTAATTATGTAACTGAAAGTTTAAAGAGGTTGACATAACACGAACTTTAATTAAAAATTATACAAAATATAAAATCTTTAAAAAAAACGCAAAAAATTAAGGAGGTCACAGTTTCTAAGAGACAATCAGACAGTCGTAGCGCTTCGCTTAATTGGTTAGACTCAGCAAGCAGAAGCAACAGAATGGCTTAGAAAAAAACACATAGTAAAAACATCGCATTGCAAATATTTTCCCATTTTTTTGACACTCCGCCCCACCCCCTCCTCTTCCCCCGCTGCCCCCCACCACCACACCACACGACCCAGCAAAAAATTCCTGCGGTGACCATGATGTTTCCATAAATAAATGCAAATGGAATTGTGCAATGCCAATTAAGGAGAGAGAGAGAGAGAAATGCTCCGCAGGTGCCAACTTATGTGAACCCTAGATGAAAATTCAATGACGAAATACACCGCAGACGAAAAAATTGTATTTTACAGCAAGCACCAGCCGACGTATAAAAAATCCGGTACAACAGTTTGGTTTCTGAGACGATGGAAGCAGCATAAAATCCGGGACCGTCCCGGCTAATCCAAGATTTATAAGCCTCACAAATGGGCTTACAACCCCTTCAAATGTTGCAACACCAGCCAGAGCTCGAAATCAATATAACAGTGTAAGTGCGAAAACAGAGCAAAAATCGTCACAAAAACTTAATTTGAAGTTATATTCCTGGCTTGAATAACAACAAAACCTTAAAATTGTTGGTAAATCCCAGTAAGAAATAGAAATTTTATGTAAAACTAGCTTGCGTACCGGTCGTTGCCGGGTTAAGTTTTTTTGTCTAAGTTTTAGAATACGAAGAAAACCGGAAAGAATTTAAAAACTTTTTAATGGGTCTATGTTGGGGCTGGACCCCCGACGAACATCTATGCCAAATTTCAGGCCAATCGGTTCAGTAGTTTCCCCGCGAAAGAGTAACATTGCGCAAAAACTAAGTTTCCCCCTCCTCTTACTCCCCCCACCCCTCGCGCTTCTTTTACGTATGTCTATGTTGGAACCAGAACTACCACAGACACTCATGCCAAATTTCAAGTCAATCGGTTCAGCCGTTTTTGCGTGAAAGAGGAACAGACAGACAGACAGACAGACACCAACTCATTGTTATATATTAGTATAGTATGAAGTATGATTAGTATGATTACGTGCCTGCTGCAGAGAAGGAGTTTTTACAAAACCCTTTTTGCAAAGGCAAATCTGAAAACTCCTGCTTTGGGTTAGCCTAAAAATCTTCATTTTTAATAAAATACGATACGATAAATGTAGGCTTTTTCGAATAAACCGCAGACCTTTTCGCGATTTTTTGTTGGGAATTTAGTCACCATTCCCCGTATATCCCCCCTCCCCTGAAAATGTGACGTATTTTATGAACTTTATTAGAAAACTAACCCGATTTTCAAAAAAATTAAAATACCTCAACAAGTTAACGAGATCTATAAATACAGCTTTGGTTCAAAGTTTCTAATTTCACGTGTTCAACAACTTTTAACTCCCTCCCACCACCCACCCAGGTCATAATCTGATAGACCGTATAACACCCTTAAGGGATGTTCGGCAACCCCTAAAACAAGTCTTCTGTAACCAGAAACACTTAATTATCAAATCCCAAGATTATTAGTCCCAACTACGTATTTCTCTTCCAAGTATTGAGTGAGTAACTAAATTACCGACTATAAAGGGAAATTTTCCCCAAAACCATAAAGTAAACCTCTATATTGGTTTGCACTTTATAGGTGTGTCATGGCGGTTTGGGAATAATTTTATTAAGGAAAACCGAAGAAGAATTCGGTTGAGTTAAGAACTTAATAAAATTGTTGCAAGGCTTGTTCGAAAACTTTAATTTAATTATAAAAATTTAAGGGAAAAATACGCAGATTTTATGATATAAGATATTAGAAGCTTCATTAGTTACTGTTTTTTTTTTTTAATTTCAAGTCGCTAAGTCCTCGAGTATTTTTTTTTTTTTGAGATTCAACAAAACAAATTTTATCAATAAGAATGAGGTTTTTGTTATTATTTTTTTGAGTGTAAGTAAAAACCGCTCAAACCCAAACTTGTTGGAATACTAAATCACGACAAAGTACTTTTATTAACAATTACACCGGAGTAAAGTTTATGGAACGTGAAAATTACCATCGAAAAGGTAAACACAAGTTCGTGATAGTATCTTCTAATGATGGATTAGTGAAATTCTACCATATTAGAATAGTTACAAATGTTGGCAATTTGCAGTAGGAAAACTGTGTGTTTATAAGTAGGTCATGGAAAGCAGGAATTATTCAATAGTTCTCATAGGTTTTTAGAGTGTGATATTTAATTTAAATTAAAGTTTTAACACTTTTGTTTTTTAGTAAAAGATAAAGAAATTCCAATGCTTGAATTTTTGGTTTTTGGCACGTATCTGCTACCAAAAGTGGATTTTTTTTATCTGGTCTTTCCTGATTGATTCTTTGGAGCCAATTTTTCATCACTCTTCCACACATCGGCCGGAACGTTGGCAATTTCGCGTTCGATATTGTTCCTGAGCTCCTCTAACGTTGTTGGCTTGTTGTCATAAACCAACGACTTAACATAACCCCATAAAAAGAAATCCAACGGCGTTAAATCGCATGAGCGAGGTGGCCATTCGACCGGACCATTTCTCGAGATTACACGATTGCGACCACCGACTCAGAATTTCGGTAGTAAGTTTTAATAATTTCCAAACGTTGCTCGTTCGTGAACTTCACCATGATAAAAATGTAAACCTTGACTGACGTTTTAGCATTGCCAGATCAGAAAAAAAGTTTTAGGGTGCGTTTTTATTAAAATACAAAATTGTTATATCCTTATTGAAACACCCTTTAGTCTCAAATACGTTCCAGACTCCAAAATTTCTAGTAAGGTTACAACTAACAGCTCCAGAAACAAAGTAATTTAAAATTAGACTATTCTCACTTAATTTAAATTTATTTTGTCAGTTCAAAGTACCACTTAGTGATTTTTTTTTGTTAAAAGAGGATAATCCAATATAAAACATATATATCGGTAGAATTGATTTAAAATTGAAGAAGAAAAAGGACACTTTTTGTTTGCCCTTTAAACAACCAAGGACAAAAAGGATAATCGTATTTAACTTTCTTCTTCTTGCGATACTGATCCAATTTGTCCCCTTTCAGACAGTTTTACTAAAGATATGAGCCTGATATAAAGTGAGAAACGACATTTGAATTTTCTTTTGAGTTGAAATTCCCAATAGAATATTTTATGTACTCGGATCGAAGACTTTTTCATCAGAAATTATTAAAACAAAACACATTTTAATTCATTTTTGCAGGCTTTTATTTAGTTTCAAGTGTCAGTTAATTAATTAGGGTCAAATCTTGTGATCTAATCTTGACTTACTTTCACTCATCCGATTGACTTAAAATTTTGCACACGCACGAAACTTTATCCAAATCCTTTAATGAAAGGGCATTGGAAAAAAACATAGAAAAAAAACAAAATGGCAACTAATAAGGATAAAATAGTTTAAAAAAGATATTTTCGAAAAAAATTAAGCTTTTAAAGTGTACTACAATTTAAAAAAAACATAACAAAAGGTATAATTGCCAATCTGGCAATTATTGAAAACCGGTAGGGGGATATTCGTATCAAAATTCGAACAGTTGTACCAAAATTCCACTTTGAAGTCAAACTTTCCAATTAGATTTTTTAAAATTTATTCCAATCGGATTTTGATGTATGGGAGTTTTATTTAAAATCATATTCTAAATAACTCTTGTTCTTGCACTTTTTTGATAAGTTTTTGAGATATACAGAAAAGACGTTTTCGATCGTATAGAGTCAACCTACGGTAATGATGTCTTTACGTGTTTCAACAAGACGGGGCGCCGTGCCACACTGTCAGAAGTACCCAAATTTGGAGAATTTATAACAACCAATAATTTAAAAAACTTCTGGTCTAAGGACATGTGGTCACCGAGCTCTCCAGACCTTAATTTTAATATGGGCATATGATCAGGCTAAGACTGGAGCTAAGGCTTACAGTAATGTGCAAGCTCTGAAGTCCACCATTGCCATCGCATGGAACGACAAGTCGGTGTCTTATTTAATATTGACCTGCAAGAAGTACAGGCCCCGTTTGGAGAAGTTCGTTGCATAATTTTTTTTACTAATATGTAAGATTTAGTTTAGAGCAAAATACATTTTTTTTTCGTTCAACTTCTGTGTTTTATTAAACGGTTTACAATTTAATATGAATTTTCCAGATTTTTATGACGCCTACGGTATACCCTTTGGTTTCACCATACGGGTATAAAAATTCATACCTTTAAATAAACTAACATTTTATTCATCGCTTTATAGTGTAAATTGTGCACAAATATAGATTTCGTGTAAGAAAATCATGTCCTGTTCGCATCAGATATTTTTATTTATTTGAAATCCAAAAGCTTTTAAATAAAATATTAGTTTTGTTGTTGAATACTTTCTGCTATCAATTTTTATTTACGCTATAAAGTCGATTGTAATTTCATTAAATTTTCACGAATTTCCTTGAATTTCTGCAATATTTTAAGCGATATTTATTTCATAGAAGGCAAAAACGTAGCGCTTTTATATTTTTTCAATAAAGTTTCCCATGGGCATAGAAAACTCTCATCCGGCTAGAATTATGACATTAGTTTTCAGTCAGAATTTTCCCGATTTCACAATAGAGGGAAATCAGGATAAAGTCGGAAACAAAGCAAAAACGTAAACTACAACAGTTGAGAGTTAAGGTGGAAATTAGAATTGGAAATTTTTTCACTACATTTTCGCAAGGACGAAAAAATTTTCTACCAAAATTAACTTCTGGGTGGACAATTTTTTACGGTATTTGAACTCAGTTTTAAATATGGACTGAATATTCAATATTTTTCGATATGTCAACTCAACTGTAGATGACAAAATATATTTTCGTAGCATACAGAATTTTCTATCTATTAGTAAAAAATCAGCCATTTTTGTTCTGTTGTTTCGACTATTCCGGGTGATGTTTGTTACACCTTAGATTTCCATTTAGTTTTATTTTATTGATTCTTGTGTTATTTCACATTTTACGATCGGTACTTGTGTGTTTCCACTTTACTATGTTCCGCTCTGAAATGACATTTTCCCCACAGGTTACAAAAGGACTCCTCATCCTTCCCTCCATATGGTATGGCAGAAATCGTATCGGAATATTATTCAAGGCTTCTATTTATGTTGGTATTGCTCAAATGTTTGCCAGAAGGATGTTGTAAATTGAATTTGTAACATGAGAGAGAACTGCCATATCGTATGTTCGAACATCGTAAAAATAAGTACAATTCCGTAATGTAGTCGATCTTACCCACAAACATAAGATGAAGAAAATTCCTTCTGTTCTTCTTAAACAAATAATAAAAAAGGAAACAAATTTTTTTGTGAATGTTTATTGGTTTTGGATGGAACAAGGTGTGAGGGGACCTAATGGATGATGTATTTTTGCAGCGTGCGGTATGCTTTGATGAATTTCGTATAGCGTAAATACGTTTTATTGATATCGCTTACAAAATGCTCCATTCAAAAGAAATTGAAGGAATACACACGACGGATAGGAGCCATAAAAATTGATTTCAAAAATAAAATTCAATTACCTTTCACAGCCGTGGAAAATCAGGTAATAATATTGAATAAATACTGGCATTCCAACTAAATATGTGGAAAAATGCTATCAGTTTATATTTTTGGATAGAGTATAAAAACAAGAAATCAAGAAAACAACTTAAGGTCACCATTAAAAATTTTTGAAATATCTCATGTGAACAGCATATAACTTTTCTCTGCAATATTTAAAATTTCGGAAAAATATGTTTAAAAAAACTTTTCTTTTTCAAGTACGTCAAGAACCGTTAGAGATACCATTAAAGCAAAAAATGTAGAAAAATTTGTTTCCCTTAAACTTGATTATAAAGGTACATTTTTTTTCAAAAGCACATAGTTTTCGAGAAGCTTTAAACAACTGCATTTTAAAAAAATTGTATGAGAGGTACACGTTATAGTCAATGTTACTTTTTGTAGTCGGTTGACATCATTGTAAGAAGTAGGGATATGGCAATACGTAAAGTTGTAAAAAGGCAGAAGAAGAATAAAGTCACGTTGAGAGATATTATATTTGTTTTAATCATAATCGTGCTCCAAATTTTCCAAAAGTTGATACAAAACAACGATTTTGATAAAAGTCTTCCATAAACAATTTCAAACCACTAGCTCAACATGTTTTCGAGTAATTTAAGATACGTACATCGGACAGACAGACCGGCAGACCCTTATCATTTTTGCCAAAAAAAAAAGATTTCGTATTGATCAGAAAGTTTCTATCTGCCCCCGTTCTCAAGTCAGTCACATTGAGAGATACAATACTTTCCTTCCTGCTAAGAAAAGTGACCAGGGGTGCACCCCCCTCTCACCCCTACCGGCATTTGCGGACGCCCATGTACCGAACAGTAGTCAGTAAGCGCGGTATCACACATGGCTTATTTAAGCCGGCAACTTTTGAGCCAATCCTGTTTGCATATGCTACACAAGTTTACATGTGTGTGTGTGGACTCAACATCAGTCGTCCTTCAGTTGCCAGACAGTTAACATGGGAAAAGCCATTAAAATTGCTGCTGCTTCAGATATTTCCCAAGATCTTTGCCTGCTGACGGTCAGATAGAAAATGAGTTCTGCCTTATACTTTTTCCAAACCGGTTCACACGCTTTGCATGTATGCAGAAAGTTCTCGATAAGCAATGATTTCGAGTGGCAACTTTTCCCTTCCATCTCCGCAGTCGTTTCTCCCAAAAATCGGCTTAAGTAAGCCCGAAAGTTGCCAAGTGTAATACCGCACTAACGTAAATGTAGCATAAGTTAAACATTTGCTGAGGCGACAAGCCGTAGGAAGCTGCAAGTAGATTTTGAATCTGTAAACATTCAACAATTTTATGTCCCATATTCACTTTGGTCAAAATTTAGCCTATATCCAATAAATTCGTTATATTTTTTTGTTTATTTCACATATTTTTTTGTTTTTTAAATTAAAAAAACGTTTCTAATGGCGTATTGAGCAATATAACACTAATTTTTTTCAAAAATTCTGCTTATCATTAATATTTTATAATACCCCCATAAACTAAACCTGACGAATGTGCACGGAGAAAAAAATTATGGTTGAATATCATTGGGAGTACTATAAGAATTATTGGGGGAATCAAAATATAATCAGACGAATCAAAATGTTATCAGACGATGAATTCCAATTAGTATTATGTTTAGTTTTCCAATCATAATTATGTTCCCCGACAAGGGAAATTTTAAAAATTATAATGTAATTGGGAGGACAATAATATCTAACCACTATTTGATTGGAATGAATAAAAATGTGTTTGCATGTCACCATATTATTCTTAATCATGTACCTGAACATAATTATGTTTGACTAAATGCGAACATCTCGATAGCGGCCATATTGAAAATATGATCCCTCAGATCATATTTTTGTTAAATTAAACATATTATGTTCAATTATATTCCACCACTTTTCAAAAAAAATCCAAAAAGAAAAGTAACACTTGAAATTGAAACAATTTCAAAAAATGGCAAATGTCAAATCGTAAGACGAAAAGTTATTTTGAGTAATTTTTATATCGTGTATTTTAAAAGTGAATTAAAGAACTTTCGACTAAGGTACTGGAAAAAGCTACCGTTTTACGTGATAGCTATGTTATAACGTTGGTGAAAAATATACATTCCCTAACTGATAATAGTGAGTATTTTTTAACAACTTCATAATGAAAAAAATAACTTTTTGCATTTCATTAGGACAAAAGGCGGCACAGACACTTCAAGTACTTCCATATTTATTACCTCACGCAGGTAAATATTTCAATGATAACGGAAAAAGGATCTGTGCGACAAAAAGAAAAATCCAAGAAAGTTTCCAAGAAAATGAATTGATACATCATTATAAAAAATATCATAAAAAGAATTCGATTTTTATATGTTCATATCAGGATTGTAAAAAAGAATATACTCATATTGAATCTTTTAGAGCACATTTAAAGAAGCATTGGCCTTTAGTCATTTGCCCAAGTAATCAAAATTTAAATTTAGGAACTTTACATGGAGTAGACTCTAATTTTGAGAGAAATATTTCTTTTTCAAACTGTAGTTATACATTACCATTTGAAGACGATTTACACAATGTAGGGTTTAAGAACATTAGATTAGAATTTCTGAGGATTTTCATAAAGATTTTCAGTAATGAGAAAATACCTCGAACTGTTGCAATTAAAAACGCGCGAGACATAATTAATTTTTTCTCCAAATACTTAAACAATATTAAAAAACAAATAGCAAACTTATCTTCTTCAAACGTAGATTAAAGGGAGGCTATTTTGCAGTCCTTAGAACAGATAATAAAGGCTGGTTCATTAAAATCGGAATATATGCTGTTAACTGAATTAAAAAAACCGAATTTTTTGTCGATGTCAGATATCCTACGCTTCATGTAAAAACAAACAAAATATAAGCTTTGTGAATTGGGTGTAAAAATAATATTAATTTTAATCTTTGTATATAATAATAATTGTTACACACATTTTTAATCAATAAATACAATATTACAAAATTTGGTGTTTGGTTTATTTGATTTTGTTGCTAAAATTCTATTTATGGTTAGCACAAGCATTATTTGCTTGGGCTAATCAAATTATAATTGGAAAGTCGAATCACATTTTTATTCCAGCAATTATAATTATGGTTAATACAATCAATATTTTTGTTTGAGGCAACCATATTATGTTTAGTTTTTGTAATTACATTCTAGTTGCTGCAAACATAATATGGTTGGATTATTTAACAATATTGTTGTAGTGCTAAACATAATGTAATCAAAATATCTTGTCAGCTTTGAACATAATATGATTGGAATCATAGTGTCTGCAATCATAATTGTAATGGCACAAATATCCCACAGGGAAATTTCAGCCAAACATAATTGTAATAAGAATCCCCCAAACATAATTATGCTGGCTGCATTTTATGATTGGGGGAATCATAATTTTTTTCTCCGTGTGTAATTACCCGGCATTTAAAAATTCGCCACAAAGAAAATCTGATAAAATTCGAGTGTGAAAAACATTCCTGCACAAAAACCTTCTTTACTTTGATTGAATTGTAACGAAATGTAGAAAAAGGTTAACCAAAAAAAACACCCCCATACCTATGCAAATTCCATGTTCAAACAAATCCTGAAATTTACTTTGTATTCACCTTGAACAATGGCATTGAATTTTCTTTTCGCAACCTGCCAGAAAAAAAGAAACAAACAATCACACACACACATATGTTTGAGCGTAAATTAAATTAAACCTCAGTTCGCCTTTTGTTCTGAAAAGGGTTTAGATTTTTTATTCGCAAATGAAAATTCCATTTCCTTGTCGATTTTTTCCCATTGTCCTCGGTCGTCGTTTCGGTGACAACATTAAAGTGAAAAGCTGAGTTTTCAATATTTAAAACCGGCCGAGAAAGTCCCCTTTTGTGTAGACAAAAAGGAAAAAGTTGAAAGGCAGTAAATTTATTTTGTTTCATTTGGCTTCACGCTTCCTTTTTCGGAGTCCTGGATTTCATCCAGTATGTATTTTTATGTCACCCACATTTTTTCCCCCCTTCTTTCTGTGTACAATAATTTTTGTAGACGTTAAGTCCTGAGACAGCACATCAATAAACACTGAAGGAGGTCAGAATCCTTTACAGTACCTACAAGAACAGGATATCACTCACAAACAGGTAAACAGAATTTACCAAAAATATGGGACAGGTTCATATTTATTTATGTTTTTTTATGCCTCTGTCAATATTTGCGAAAAGTTCTGCGAACGAATTTTCACAGTTTTTCTCTCACGTCGACGTAATGAATGGCAAACGGCTTTCAAATTGTCACCTAAATTGGGATCTAATGTCCAGATGGTGTCCTCTAACTGATTTTTACCATAAAGAAAAATCGATTGATAACAAATTGTCCAGTTCTCTCTACTGGGAAATTTAGGAAAAACTTGGATAGTCGTTGATAAAACTGAAAATAGGGGAGGAATGTTAACTAAATTGATTTCACAAAAGGTCAAAGTTGAACATTTGAAGAGATTTTTCATTTTGATTGAAGGTAACTAAATTTTCTTTTATTGGCAGTGGACGTATGACAAGACTGGAATCGAATCAAATAATTGAAATTGAAAAAAAGAACATTAGATAGCACAGGAGTCAATTGCCAAATACTCTAAATCGTGACCCCCCCCCCCCCACTACTTAAAATAAGAGTACTAAATAAGTATGAAGTCAATTAGATGGTTCTTGGGAGGGTACGTAATTAGACTGAGCAATGACGTTTAGAAAAGTTATGTTAAAAGATCCTTTTTGTGGCTTTTTACGATTGGACGAAATATTTGTGAGAAAATCCCAAAAGATTCTTCCACTAGTTTGGGGAGGGGTGGAGGTGGTCAGTGGTCTGATTGATTTTTAACGTTTTGAGGAATTATGGAAAATCGTATTGTAAACACTTTTTGTTAACCATTTTTTTGATAAACCACATATTTGGCAAAAAGCTTTTTCGTTTTATATGTGGAAGAAGAAGAGTCTTTTTTGCCCATTATTTATTTATTTACTAGGGCCTGCGCCCCGAACCGCTTCGCGGTTGACCCCTCACATGTGCTGTGCCCGAGGTTCACTCGCGTTTCCCCGCGAAAGAGTAACATACAGGGAAAACTAAGTTTCGAGATGACTTTACTCCCTCCCCTTACTCCCCCCACCTCTCGGGCTACTTTTTAATGTGTTTATGTTGGGGCTGGACCCCCGACGAACATCTATGCCAAATTTCAGGCCAATCGGTTCAGTAGTTTCCCCGCGAAAGAGTAACATAGCCCAAAAACTAAGTTTCGAAATCACTTTACCCCCTCCCCTCACTCCCCCCTTCCCTTACTCTCCCTTCCCCTTACTCCCCCTCCCCTTACTCCCACCAACCTTCGCGCTACTTTTCCGTATGCTTATTTTGGAACCAGGACTACCACAGACACTCATTCCAAATTTCAAGTCAATCGGTTCATCCGTTTTTGCGTGAAAGAGGAACAGACAGACAGACACCAACTCATTTTTATATTTTAGTATGATTTGTTTGTACGAAAAACGGTGTTATATTTAAGTATTACTCATACCCACGGATTGGCCTTCAGGCTGCGGCCTCCCCCTTTTTTACACCATCAAATTCACAGTCATCTTACAATAGTTAAAATCTCTTCAGAGGTTCAAAATTAAACTGATATCCTGTCAAAAGTTAAAAGATTATTAAAGATACTGAGCAAGTTAAGCCAAAAAACCTATTTATAAAAATCAAAATTCGATCTATATTTGTATATTTACTAAAACTGCATTTTTGCAACTTTTGACCATATTTGGTTGCCAGAAAACTGGAGAATTCCACTTGGTCTAAAATCCATTCCTTGGTACAAATAAGCTCACAATTTTCAAACAATTCATTTTAATAATAGTAAAATACAATAAATAGTAGAAAAACTTCAACAAAAAAATTTAATAACACAACTCACAAATAATTAAATGCAATTGTCATCATAGAAAAACCCTTTACTACGAACAAATTAAGTTTTAAATTCACGGAGAGCTTTTTTCTAGTTGTTTCTATGGTGTAATTAGACTAGAGTTCAGTGCTATTTGCATCATTAAAAAAAACTCTTTAATTAAAATTTCAATTAAAGTTCCAAACAGTTTTTGTGTCGTGGGAAACCACAAAAAACATTGAGAATACTGGGAAAATGTGAATTCATAGCGAATTGGGATCAAGAGTTGTACAGGATTGTACCGGGAAAGTTTGTATTAATTTAAACAATTTTTTTATTTCTTTTTTGTTGTAATGATATTGCAAAATTTTTGAGGAAAAGGGATTACTTGAATATGATTTTAGTGGTATTATGTTGTAGATAGCGGCTGTTCATAAAAAAATGTCCCTTAGTTTTCTGGCCAGGGTGCAGGCAGGCTCACGAAGACCGCGAATGGATAAAGAACGATCTCTAGTGCAAATATGAAAAACTTCCCTCTCATGTGGCACATAAGGTTGTAAAGGTACTGAAATTCGCACCAATTCTGTGACTTTGTTGTGACCTCTTGTGTTACTAGGAATACATTTTGCAACGCAAATCAGAGCATAATTTTATGTTATTGAATATCTTAACAAAACATCACTGATTATAAAACTCTTCCATGCCAAAAATTTATCACCCCAAATGAAAGGGGAGAATCCATTTGAAAGTCAGTTTCCGTTATTAATTCAATCTGACAGGATGTCAATTAGGGACATCATTTGACATGATGTCGGGTTCCGGGGCTTGTCCCTTGAGAAACGCACAAAACACACCATCAAATTGGAGATTGAGTAAAATTACAGGGAAAATAGGTGAATTCAATCTATGGAAAAAGAAAACTCGAACGCGAAGTCAACTTTCTCTCTCCCTTCGCATCGTACCGAAGAAATCCTATCGCTTTGAGGTTCGTTCCCTTTTTGAATCTCCCAGTTTAAAATGGGTTAATTTTAAAGCAAATATCTATAATGGAAAAGTGAAATCCTTGAGAAATCGGATCATCTGAGTAAGCTATTAATTTTAGACCTGATTTCAAAATCATTATTCCATTCAACCGATTTCGCTACTGCGTCATCCCCATAGCACTCCAGTTCGTTTTCCTATGGGATAAGACACTGAGTTGAAAACTACCTCAAAATGGTAAAGGTTTCAAAGTGGAAGTTATTTAATTTACCTAAAAGGATCAAATCATTGTTGTGTTCGAAGCGTTTAAGAAAATTATGTATGTTAGGTAGCAATTTCGAAAGCTCTTCGTTGGAATCAACCTCCCCTAAGGTATCCAACCATTCACGTGAATGAGTGACGTATTTTGACGGCAGTCCTTGGAAATTTCGGGGTTGTACATTTTAAGCACGCATCGTACAAAGTTGCTCCATTCAGATTTGCGATTTTTATGCTAAAAGATCTTATTAAGAGCCTGTGGGTGTTTATCTTCGTATGTGATTTTGCCGCGGGCTAAGAAGGCTCAGGATGTCGTCGAGATTGCCTTTGAAAATCCTTATTGAACAGCGATGTTGCCGTGTGTATCTATCGAAAGTCGATTTTTCTTGCCATGAGGGAGTCATTTGAGCGCGAAATTAAACTCCGAGGTATACGCCCCACAGAAAACCGCTTTGGGGTGCTTTTCTTTAGAAAAAAAAAATCAGCGAAAATTTGGTTCAATCGCATTAAAAGGATTTCGGGGAAATGAATTTCTTAAACATTGTAAATTTATTTATTGGTACTTAAACTATGATGTGTGGATTCGTTGCGGCTTTCAGTTATTGGTTTTACGAATCAATGAAATAAATAAAAAAATGAATTAAATGTTTGCTCTCTACACTCAGATAAACAATAAAGCTGATTCAAGTCAACTTTTTGGCAAGTGTAATTAAGGTGCCGGTCCACATGAGAATAAATACGCGAGTAACTCTCAAAAACTCTCGAGAGTTACTCGCAGGAGGTTGTCCATTTGAGAGTTAATTTCTGTGATTTTTCTCTCGCGAGCTCTCGGCGAGTTTCTAGCGGAAAGCACTTTCGCGTAAACTGTCCAGACCCTGTCCAGTTGAGAGTGATGCATGACTGAAAGCGGAAAGTAATCGAAATGTTATCGCACTACAGGAAGGTTGCAGCAGCTGTGATCATCCTAATTAATAATAAGAGACAAACAAAAGCAGCCAAAAAAAGAGCAATTTAGGGTAACATCTTCGGAAATACAGTTTTTAATTAAAATTGCCGGACCAGTTGTGGTCTAAAAAACTACAAAGATGAGAGAAGCAATCCCCTCCGGTGACCAATATCTTGATTTTTTTTGACATCTTGTTTTGGCGAGTTCTCGAGAACTACTAGCGAAATTCAAACACTGTTCGTATCTAGCGAGCTACTCTCCGAGAGTTCAGTGGAGGCCTGTCGACTAGAGAGTACAATCACTTTTGACAGCTCGCAGAAACTAGCTCGCGAGTTTCTGCGAGCGACTCTCAGAGACGTGTCCAACTGCGAGTAGCTGCTATCGAGAAATCTCGAGAGGTTCTCGCTGACATTTACTCTCATGTGGACCGGCACCTTAAAGCTTGTCCCACAATTGGAGCGGTGCGGCAGCGGCGCGGCGCGGTTAGCTCAGAGCGGCAGGGCGACGGCCGCAGTCATTTTTAAACCGAAATTACGCGGCGCGGTTGTGGCATGGTGACAGCTCAATTTGTGTTCTCATAACCTAAAAATCGCAGAAAATTTGAAGATTATTAATTTTTTCGCTTCATTTTCGGTTTTGAATACGTTTTAAAGTTATTTTCCATCTTTTTACTTGATAAAAATATTTGCAACAACACTCAGAAAACATAAACAACTGTCACCGCTTCTAACCGCGTCTGAAAGTAGAAACTAGACCTACTCTTCGCAGTGCCGCGCGGCTGCCGCATTTGGTCACCGCGCAATTATAAACCAACTCATATAAACCTATAGTTTCTACTACCATCTGACACCGCGCCGCCCCGCGCCGGGCCGCTTTGCGCGTAATTGCGGTATAAGCTTTAGGCGGAAGGAGTTATCCATTACATGACATTATAGCCTCAAAATATTTACCTACCTCAGGGCAACCCGTGCAGCTCCTTTCGCCCTAGTTTACTTGCTGCAGATTTAATTTTTAAATTTCTCCCCCACAAATCAACATATTTTTACAAAAAATCAAATAATTACAGGATTTCCTTTGAGGTATAGGGAACACCGAAAAAAATCATTCGATCTGGAGGTGGTCAAGCGTAAGCAATCTCGAAATTTGGTCCGTTTGATGTGAAATCACCCAAAATTGTTTAATCTCCATTTTAAAAATTCGCTCACCGCAATTCGCAGAAATCCCTGACGCCTTGGATTTTTTTCGATGAGATTTTGTGAAGCAAAAAATTAAAAATATTTTACTCTGTCAGAAAAGGTACTTTTACATGAAAAAAATTATAACAAATGTGTTCAAACAATTGAACAAATCGGTGAGGTGTTTATAAGTAGTTCTAAAATATTCTTTAAAATCGCCTGAAAAGAAAATCTTTGAATTTATCGAAAAAAAATTCTTCTGCTCGCTTTTCTTCTGTTTTCCGATCCTGGCAAAAATCTCTCTCCTCTTTATTTATTTTATTTAGGGACAAAATCGATGATATGTTGCAAAACGACCCTACCTGTAAAAGTTCATTACTTTGGGGACATTTTTCCAGTGAAATGAATTTCTTTAGAATCTTTCTCTGCTCGAAGTGAACATTTTCTTGATTTATTAACTCGATTCGATCCGAGACTCGACACGAGACTGTTGAAACCTTAGAAGAGAAAATTTAGTCATCGACGGAATTGACGTTGTAAAATGAACATGATTTAAGGGTGAAACAACCCTGATGGAACTGCCATAGGAAAACATAAACAAGACATATTGAGAATCTTTGCACGTACACCTTCTGTAATTACGTGAAACGTGACGACTCCGTTTTTTTATTTTGACGAGTAATTTCTAAAAAAACTCGCATTCTCTGAAGTTCCTTTAGGTGGCATAAAAGAAAGACTTTTTCTAGATTAATTCAACTCAGTTTTTTTCCGGATAAAAATCCTTGGTTCTAATTTTTTGATTTAAAAAATTTAATACTAAAAGTTTTAGTCAGGATTTTGGTTTTTTACAAAATATACGAGACCCTTTTCACAAGGTATTTTTATTTTTGCAGATTATAGCCTTCTACTAAACAAAGTACACCACGTGTCGATAATCACTCAGAAACGGTGATAACTTAAGCTACTTGTTGGGCTAATACACACAAGTTTCAAGAAAAAAAAATACTTTCAATCCGATATTCTTGAAGATTCTGTCACAAGTCACATATGATGTATAACAATTATAAAAGAGTTGAGTAGCAGATGTCACTGAATTACGTGCCAGCCTCAGCTTTCAAATAAATTTTCATCCAAGAAAACAGTAAATGCTGTCCTTCCAAGAACATAGAATAAAGCTTTTCGGATAAAAAAGGAGAAAAAAATCGAATCCTTCACGTTTAGACAATTTGTTAACTGGTAAACATATTAATCTGTCAAAAGCTTTTCAGCCAAAGCAAAGAAAAAAACAGAAATTGACAGTAAAAAAGTCAGGGGATTAAATTTGTGAGATAAAGACGTAAGTTTTAGTCGTTGAAAAGTTATTCTGTCGTTATAAATGAAATTGGGTGAAAAATGTTCGTGAAATCTTTCTTTGGTAGACGATTTTATATAATACTAGCTTTCAAGAAACCGGCGGCGTTGCTGGGGTAATAATAAACTTTAAGAAAATACTTTTTCTTTCCAAAAAAAAATTGATATATAGCAAAATTGGTCTCATTGCCAGCTTAAAGTTTTTTGTATAAATTTTAGAATGCCAAAGAACCATAAAAATTTTAAAACTTTTAGGAAAAAACGTTATCCTTTCAGGACCTTCCGTTTAGAATTTTAAAAATTTATCACCGGATTCGCGATCAACGACCCCGAAAACCCCCTTAGACAGACAAACAGACAGACAAACAGACAGACAAACAGACATAAAAACAGACAGACAAACAGACAGACAAACAGACAGACAAACAGACAGACAAACAGACAGACAAACAGACAGACAAACAGACAGACAAACAGACAGACAAACAGACAGACAGACAGACAGACAAACAGACAGACAAACAGACAAACAAACAGACAGACAAACAGACAGACAAACAGACAGACAAACAGACAGACAAACAGACAGACAAACAGACAGACAAACAGACAGACAAACAGACAGACAAACAGACAGACAAACAGACAGACAAACAAACAGACAAACAGACAGACAAACAGACAGACAAACAGACAGACAAACAGACAGACAAACAGACAGACAAACAGACAGACAAACAGACAGACAAACAGACAGACAGACAAACAGACAGACAAACAGACAGACAAACAGACAGACAAACAGACAGACAAACAGACAGACAAACAGACAGACAAACAGACAGACAAACAGACAGACAAACAGACAGACAAACAGACAGACAAACAGACAGACAAACAGACAGACAAACAGACAGACAAACAGACAGACAAACAGACAGACAAACAGACAGACAAACAGACAGACAAACAGACAGACAAACAGACAGACAAACAGACAGACAAACAGACAGACAAACAGACAGACAAACAGACAGACAAACAGACAGACAAACAGACAGACAAACAGACAGACAAACAGACAGACAAACAGACAGACAAACAGACAGACAAACAGACAGACAAACAGACAGACAAACAGACAGACAAACAGACAAACAGACAGACAAACAGACAGACAAACAGACAGACAAACAGACAGACAAACAGACAGGCAAACAGACAGACAAACAGACAGACAAACAGACAAACAGACAGACAAACAGACAGACAAACAGACAGACAAACAAACAGACAAACAGACAGACAAACAGACAGACAAACAGACAGACAGACATCCATTTTTATATATATAGATATGCTACACTCAGAAAAATGGAGGCTAACTCGACGACCTACATACGGCGTAATTGGCCTCGGGCAGGCTGCATGTGGGCAAGTAAAACTGAGTTGACCTGTGGTCGGAGAAATTCTGAAATAAAGCCACCAGCAGGTGAAGTAGGGCATTGGGAGCTGCACGAGTTGACCTTAGATAGGTTAACTCTGACCGCTAGCTGGCTTACAGACACCTCTGTAAGGTCAGAGTTAACCTGACAAAAAGTTGACCTGAACATTTTTCTGAGTGTATATCATATATTTGTGTTAGGGATGACAAAAGAGTTTTGTCTGTCTGTCTGTCTGTCCGTCTATCCGAACATCGGTGAACACCATAACTTTCGAAAGGATTAAACTAGAGACTTGAAATTTTGTTTCTCGTAAATGGCTAATCTACACTCTTGGACGGGCAAAATTGAACCATTCCTTCTCTCCTTTCACTGGCAACAAAAGAAAGAGTATTTTGCAATTTCCTCGAAAACGGCGAGTCATATTGAAAAAATTATAAAGCTAAAATGTGTTTAGAATAGGATATTAGAAAACCTTTCCATACATCAAAATCCAGTTGAATCACTCCTTTCTCTCTCTCTTATTTGCTGGAAAACAATGCACGGTATCGAAAAATTTATAGAGATGAAATTTGTTTAGAATATAATTTTACATAACTGCAATTCACCCTTAAACCGAAACCGAATCACACTCAAAAAACTTTTGGTTTCAATCTCTAGTATTTTTTAAATTCCGTCACTTTCTCCACACGATGTTTTTTAAACCGCTGCAATGTGACGCTAAAAGTGTGACACATTTTATAAACAACCCCTGGCGATAATCTAATTTACAAGAAAAAAAAAATCCGCGGTTCTTGCAGAGTTCACATAAAAGTTATTAAATATTGATTTTAATTTCGAAATTTCACTCCAAACCCTCTTCCCCACGTAATCCACCCACACTTTAATTACTTAAAAGTAACACAAGATTCACCGCACTTGGAAATGCGGACAGAAATTACAATTACGAGGCAACCGTTAGACTTCATTTAAATTTAGCTGTCAGTTGCCTTTAACTGAGGTAAACTGCAGGTAAAAACGACCTCGAGACCCTTCAGTCAATCTCCGCTAAAAACGTGCATCTCCAGAATCCAATTTCATGGTAGAATTATCCTCCGCAGTAGCACTGGAAACTTTCCCTGGCTGGATGAGATTTACCTGCCATGTTTAATTAGAGATTAGACCCGTGTGGAATTAAGTAGGTCTGGAGAAAACTTTTCCCACTTTAATATTGTCGCAATATAGATTAACATATTTTATTTAAAAAATATATATATGTATATTAGAAGGAAATTTCTTCAGAAATATTACTTTTAGTATTTTTACTTTAATCATTCGAAAGCTTTTAAATCCCTTTTGGCAATTTCCCTCCCGAATTTTTCAATGTCGAATCCTTTTAGATTCCTTGTAATGTCAAAGGGTTGAAACGAACGTATTTTTTATCGAAAAAGGATTGTCCAGAAATGGATTTTCCGATTTCGGACCATTTTCGTGTCAACCTCGTAAATTTGCCATTGATCTCCTTTAACAAATTGTCTTTAATGAAGTAAATTAATTTCGATGTTCGAGAGCTTTATTTTGGATGTTAGCATCTGTTCAACGTTTACCTTCGTGATTTAGAGAAGCTTTTTTTTGGGTGAATCGACCCAAAATCATGTTGAATAATGTCCCTAATTGACATCCTGTCAGATTGAATTAATAACGGGAATATGGCTTTCAGATTTCTCTATTACTTTCTAGAACTCATTTTCCACCGGGTCACCCTTAAAAGGTTCAAAAGGGGTTATGATCTGAGGGCCAGTCTTAGTCTCAGGTTCGTTATAGTCGTTTAATTTGTATCTCTTTTACCTGTAATCTGTACAAAGTACATAATTAAGGTGTAGATTTTTTAATATCATGTTTATGTTGATAGTATTTATTTATATGGGGATTTCTTTTTATTTCAGGGAGGTTTTAATTCAACAATATTTACAATGATTTTTTAAAATTTATGAATTTTAACGAATAGAGGTAATTGACATGGAGAAAAAAGAATGAATTTAATAGTAAAAAAATACAACAAAGTGGATTGGCCATTGGCATAGAAACATTAAAAATTCAAATTCAGTCCTACGGATCGTTTACATCTGACACTTCATTCCGGGAATTTTATTCTTCGACATTAGATTCATGTTGCACAACTGTTTACACTTCGACACAAAATTCAGAAATGTAGGAAATTTGATTTCCCTTGAATTTAGTTATAAGCATTTATGCTTATTTTTTCACAAATATTTTGAAAACCATTAAAGATACGTAAAAACCGTCAAAATGGAATACCCATCATACTAATATATAAAAAAAAATGAGTTGGTGTCTATCTGTCTGTCTGTCCGTTCCTCTTTCACGCAAAAACGGCTGAACCGATTGACTTGAAATTTGGCATGAGTGTCTGTGGTAGTTCTGGTTCCAACATAGGCATACGGAAAAGTTTCGCGAGGGGTGGTGGGAGTAAGGGAGGGGGTGGTGTGGTAAGGGGGGGGGGGTGGTGTGGTAAGGGGGGGGGGGTGGTGTGGTAAGGGGGGGGGGGTAAGGTGAGGGGGAGTAAGGGGAAGGCGTAAAGTGATTTCGAAACTTAGTTTTTGCGCTATGTTACTCTTTAGCGGGGAAACTACCGAGCCGATTGGCCTGAAGTTTAACTCCAACATATACCATTCAAAAAAAATTTTTTTTGAAAAAACTTAACCCGGCAATGACGGGTATGCAAGCTAGTATTTAAATAAAAAGTATTTTGAGATTTTTATCTACAGTTCCCTCATTTCCCTCATTCCCCCTACAGTTTCCTTATTCCCTACAGTTTCCTCATTCTCTACAGTTTCTTCATTTCTCATCAAAACTTACCATTTGACTATCACCCTTAAAGCTTTAACGCGAGCTTTTCATTACATTCTTTAAGGATATTTCCTTTCTACCCAATTTTTTTCATAAGGTACGTACAGTAACAAATTGCAGTTCTATTGTTTTCCTTCCTTTTTAAGGAAACTTTTAAACAACTCGCATAAATCACTGCACTTTCAGTAGAGCAATACGAAATAAAATCAAGTGAATGAGTTTGTCGAAAATTCTACTATAGACAAAGGATTCACAGGGCAAAAATTCCAAACTAGAGCAACATAAGAGCAAGAAACAAAGTTTTTAGAATTAGTTAAAAGGATTTCATTGACTTCAATACAAGCAAGCTTTCTATTTTGTACTGCAAAATGAATGCTTTTCTTCCTCGGGCACTTTTTACTTACTTGTTTTAAATAAACATAAAAGGAATAAATTAATACTTAAGGTAAATGTTATTTCAGTACAAATTCAAATTAAAGTTGAAGATCTTCCAATCAGAGAAATCTTTACTGTGTGTGTGCGTATTTCGAAATAGATCACGTATTTTATGCTGTTTTACTATTTATAGATAAACTTTAATTAACAATTTGAATAGACATTTGAAGCTTAATTACCTCATAGCTAGTATTAAATCATTTTCGTGCTGTTGTTTGTGGTGTCACGAGATTAAAATCCGTGGAATTTATTACGTCTACCTATCCAAATTGCTTGTGTGGAAAACATCGATTTTCACTGCATTGAATGATAAAACTGAAATTAGGAGAGATGGTTTTAACAATCCATTTAGAATTCCGCATGATACGAAATTTTATTAAAATGTAAAATTTTCAGAAGTGGGATTTATGCAAAAATTGAACAAAAATATGCGTTTTGCAGTTCGCGTACGGTAGTAATTTTACCATACCATTCTTTGGTCCTCTATTAATTAATTTTTTGTATACTCAGGTGACGATTTTGATAAAGAAAAACGGACATATCACTCTAATAAAAATTTAATCTATGGAACTTCATAATATATACGTTACATATTTAGGAGGGGAGGGGTTTTCCGAAATGTGGGTACTAAACTCTATTCAAAAAACCGCTAAAATGCTTAATGAAAAGAGGGGCAGATATGCAAATCCTAAAAAGGGCGTGACGTATTTTATAAGCAGCGCCTAATACAATTTCGCACTTTTCACTTCAAGTTCTAAATTGCGTATTAAAACCAATTTTAGTGGTTTATCCTTATTGTCTTTTGACACACAAACTTATCGCCAAATTTTCATCACTCGTATAATGAACAAATATTTGTTAATGAGAAAATATACCACAGACTCGTACAATATTAAATTGACAAAATAATATTTAAATTTCAATTAATTTTACCCACACACGAGGTGTTTCAAAATGAAGTTTACAAGAAACGCGACTTAGGCCCGTTTGCGCGTATTATACTTAAAAAATTAAGTTGAGGTTAGCCTAGTTAAACCGTAGAAATTCTTCGACTTAAATTTTTTAAGTTGTACATAAGTTGCTAAGTTTTGTTGGTGCAAACGGCACTTAATGTCGCCACGAAAGTTTTTGCCATCGAAAAGTTAACCTCGTATTCGAGAAATTATTTTTTTTTTCAAAATAAACCCAAAAAAGGATTCTTGAAAAAAAACAAGCAATTTTATGCGATTCTCTATCAAGAACCGCCTCCAAGGCATCGCTCTATTAGATATAAACTCTGGGAACTGTGAGGCTTTCAATTTTAAGAAATATTTCACCTTGACAGCAAAACTTTTTTGGGCTATTTGAGTTCACAGAGAATTTCACACGGTATTCTTCATGCAAACGTGAGAAAAAATGACGGTTTCTCACGTTTGCTTGTCAAACTCTCACTAGAACCTCACACTCGCAAGTCTCACTAGCAAGTCTCACTAGCACGTCTCACTAGCACGTCTCACTAGCAAGTCTCACTAGCAAGTCTAACTAGCAAGTCTAACTAGCAAGTCTCACTAGCAAGTCTCACCAGCAAGTCTCACTAGCAAGTCTCACTAGCAAGTCTCACTAGCAAGTCTCACTAGCAAGTCCCACTAGCAAGTCTCACTAGCAAGTCTCACTAGCAAGTCTCACTAGCAAGTCTCACTAGCAAGTGTCACTAGCAAGTCTCGCTAGCAAGTCTCACTAGCAAGTCTCACTAGCAAGTCTCACTAGCGAGTCTCACTAGCAAGTCTCACTAGCAAGTCTCACTAGCAAGTCTCACTAGCAAGTCTCACTAGCAATAAACAGTCAAAATGTATAAGGTGCGTATATATAAGGTCACACGCCGACGGGGATTGGGAAGCCGAAGGCCGACCCATGATTAGGGGTTGAACCGCGAATATAGTCTAACAATTTTATCCAACTTTTTATGGAAAAGGCCGTTTCACCAAATATTAAGTCTCTAGCTCTTGCAAAGACATGACTACCATTAAACGATTTCTGGTTACGCATAAGTAAGGTGGTTTTTGTAAATAAATCTGCGCTATTTCACAAATTCCGTCCTGAATGAGCCTTCCTCCTAAAAAAGATTCATGAAAATACTTGTTGATCTCTTTTCAACGGTAAATATTTTATTTTACTTTTTCCCTACATTTATCATTTATCACACCTTAACAACTATCCATTATTGTTGCAATATTCCACACTTCTCGAACAAAAACTACAAAACTCATCTCTGATTTATAAAAAATGGCATTTTGTTGAAAGTTTCAACCGTATTCAAACGACGGAAAAAAACCTCTTAAATTTCCATTAAAATGTCAACTGCAGTGACAAGAACGAGGACTCTATACGACAAACTCAAAAAATTACATGATGTCAGTGGCCTCTGCGAACGAGTCATATGTCGACTTATGAATCAACTGTCAAGGATTTCTTTTTTGCTCCTGTAAAATCTACACATTTTATTTTTATAAAAAAGACAGAAATTTATGGAAATTTATTATACGTACGCCATGTAGCAAGGATCAGAAATTGTTAACGTTTAAAGTGTTGACAATAAAATACTGGCATGTTTTATTTTTAGCACGCTTTATTTTTAGAATAATTTGTGTAGTATTTTTATACTCTATATGATATACAGTCTTTTACAATTTCCTCGAAAACGGTAAATCGTATTTGAAAAATTTATTAATGTAAAATGTGTTTAGAATATGATTTTACATAACCGTTCCATACATGAAAATTCAATCGGACCAATCCTTTCCACTCTCCCTCTCCCCTACAAATGGATTCTTTTCGTAAAGACATTACCTGGCCTCATTTACAGTATTTGACGCTAGCCAATTGTAGCTTTTCTTGAGTCAATTGCAGCTTTTCTTAAGTTTGATTTAGAATTTTGCCGTTTTCGAGAAGATTTACTACGAATCAATTCATATTTTCCTACAAAAAAGTGTTAAACCGGAATTTTATCAGGCATTTCCTGTCAATGCACAGAATCACCTTCTCCTCGAATTTATCATCCTTGTGATCCTTCATCGAATTATGAATGTCATACTTCATTTAACACAATTATATGCGCTCCACGACCCCATTTCGCCATCAAAATCCTGTATTGACTGCGAAAATTTTCCAATATGCAGTATAATACCAAAATTCTCCTTGTGATGAATACCCGCCAGGATAAAAGACGTTTCCTATTGACTTGCATGCTGACAATGACGAATACGACGCGGCGCTGAAAGGCATGTAATATTATCCCTTTAGGGGCCATAGTCCAATTTTGTGAATCGAAATGCTTAATGAGTTGTGATATCTGCACCCGAGCACATGGAACAAGGATTTTTCAGCTTTCTTTCCGGTATTTCAGATGCTGAGTTGAATGACATTAACCGGAGGATATCCCCAAAGGATCAAAAATTTCTGTCATCAAAAATGAACGATGAGCATTTATTTTAGCATTCAGTTAAAGGATTAATGACAGACGATAATGATGCGAGTGAAATTGCACTTGCAGAATGAGAAAAATAATTTCGTTTATTAAAGAAATTCCTTATTGTGGTATGATGAAAATGTCCTCTGGGATGGATATTGTGTGCATTTTAATATTTCTTTTGTAGTATGGGCAAATGGTAGGTTTTAATATGCAGCAATGAGTAGTAAAATAAACATTTCATTTTAGAATAAAATTACAAAAATTAAATTAGGTTCTACAAAAGCAATAAGTAGTTTTGCTTGTAGTCCGTAACTTCTAAACCATTGTTACATAACCCATAGGTCACGTCGCTAGACATTTTAGAAGGGTCTCGAATCTCGATATACAAACAGCCGTACAGTGGTCGGCGCGACCATAAAGTCACGAGATTAAAGTCGCGAAGACTAATTTAAGACCTTTTGTGCTCCTAGGGTGGATGTGATGACTTAATTATCCTTTTGTTGACACGGAAACCATTGCCAAAATTTTCAAAAGCTGGTCTACTCGCGGAAAAAAAACGCACAATTTTTGTTCACATTTCTTTAATATTCCGACTGCAGTAAAATCATCGCTGATTGCTTTCCATTTTCACCACATTTGGTATTTATTCAACAACTATCCTGATTTTCTTTTAGCTCGTAAATCTATTGAATCTCTTCCAGCTATTCCTTTGCTACGCTTATTTTTTTTTGAAATTTTGATGCCTCCCCCTCCTCCCCCCCCCCCCCTTCCTCTTCCTTAGATACGCCCTTGAGTACATCAAAAGTTATACGAATTCCGATTACTTTTGGTTATAAAATCGTCTATTGGTCTCTTTACTTATTAGTTATACTAGGGGCTGCGCCCCGAACCGCTTCGCGGTTTAGCCCCCACATAATACGCGGCCTCCGGCAGCGCGTTTCCCAGCGAAAGAGTAACGTAGAGAGAAAACTAAGTTTCGAGATGACTTTATCCCCTTCCCTTACTCCCTCCACCTCTCGGGCTACTTTTTAATGGGTCTATGTTGGGGCTGGACCCCTGACGAACATTTCAGGCCGATCGGTTCAGTAGTTTCCCCGCGAAAGAGTAACATAGAGGGAAAACTAAGTTTCGAAATCACTTTACCCCCTCCCCTTACTCCCCCCACCCCTCGCCGTACTTTTCCGTATGCCTATGTTGGAACCAGAACTACCACAGACACTCATGCCAAATTTCAAGTCAATCGGTTCAGCCGTTTTTGCGTGAAAGAGGAACAGACAGACAGACAGACACCAACTCATTTTTATGTATTAGTATGATTTAAATCTTTTCATAGTTAAAAACTGTTTAAAAAAAATTCAACGCTTTCTTAATTTTGTTAATCCTTGCCGCTTACAACCCCCTGCCCCCACCGCCTGCTCCTCCACGCCCACTTCGAACTATTTTTGGCAATTTACGAAAATTTAACAACTTTATCTAAACGCCATTAAGTTTAAGTTTGCTTAATTCGTTGAAAGATTTGATATTTCTCATTTCTTACAAAATAATAAGAAAAAATCTTATTTCTCATGATTCTATTCTGTAGATACTCTTTAAAGCTTGAACCAATCTATTTGCACTTAAGTATCTCCTTTACAAAATCCAATATTATATAAGAAAATTCACATTGAAATAACGAAACATTCCGATAAATTCATCATAAATAATAAAAACGCAAACATTTCATAAAAAATCAATTTTATTCTCCGGAAAAAATCTGATATTTATAATTCTCCACTGGCACGGGAAACAATTTTATTATCAAAAATGTCAATTTATTGCAATATGTGAATTACTTAATTACACAAATTGACAGTTTTTATAAATAATTTAGTGAATTTTGTAAATCGCAATTTCACCTCCAATTTCTGTTGTTTTTAAGCTGAAAATTATTGCAATTATTTGCAAAGAGATTTTTATCGTTTTATTTATTTATCTTTTATTAATAATTCATCACAAATGATGATAAAACTAAATAAAAAAGTGGTGAATTTTCCCTCATTAATTATAATATGTAATCATTTGTATTTTAAAATATAAATAATCAGCATAAATTTACATTTTAACCTGTAAAGCGATTTTCGGTTTAAAAATACTAGAAGAGCCCTCAGTGGCCGGGATGAATTTCACACTATGAAGCGGCGCCATTGTGGCATGCTTGGATGTTTCCCCAAAAATTCATGTACATTTTTAAATATCATGTGGTGGATGTAACTACACATAAACATGATGCTGGTGCATATCCACATGCATAAATTATAGATCATGTAGTTTTATTTATACGCGACCATCACAGGAGTGAAAATCCCGGACTAAACAAACTCTGGAGGACTCAGCGAATATTTTGTACATAATTTGGAGCACTCAGAAATGCTCACTGCCAAGGGGGTGCACATAAAATAATTGTTTAATTGCTCCCCAAAGTGCCCTTATTCTGCCACAACAGATTTTCTTCATTATCCTTCAACTCTATATAGTTTCACCTTGCGGGAATAGTCATAAAACATGAGGATGCTTTTTATTATTTACCATTTTCGTTGTAAGTTTGTGGAGCAAAACAAAACCAAATAATCTTCACAAAGAAAATAAATACTATACCCAGCAAATAAGTAAAATTTCGTGTACATTACTTAAATATGCTATTTGGTTTTCGTGTGTAATTACGACAGGATCTGTTGAAAAATCAACACAAACTTGTGGTCGTCTAATATGCGGTTTAAGACATTCCCGGAGGGGGGGGGGGGGGGGGGGGGGGGAGAAAATGGGGAAATCTCAAAAACAGTATATCCTATAAACATCTCAATGATACTCTGTGCCTCACTGTAAATTTTCTTTGAAATGTGTTTAGTAGTTTTTGAAAAAACAATAGTGATTATAATTATTACAAATTAGAATTTGAACCCGGCTTCGCCCGGCTAAAAGCGTGAGTAGAATAAAACCTAAGAAAGCAAAATTCAGTTGGTTATAAATTAGATAGCCTAGAGTAGGGTGGTACGTGCTTTTCTTTCAAGTTTTTTTCTTCGGAAAATTGTCTTAAAAAATTAACAAAAAGGAATGAAATTCCAGCATTTGTATTCGGATTCACTCTACCCTCTCCCCTGACTCCTCTCACCGCTCGGGTGACTATCCAAAATGTCTATGTTAGAACCACGCCCACAACAAACATACGTGTCAATTTCAGGCCAATCGGTTTAGTAGTTTCCCCGCGAAAGAGTAGCATAGCGCAAAAACTAAGTTTCGGAATCACTTTACCCCCTCCCCTTACTCCCCCCACCCCTCGCGCTACTTTTCCGTATGCCTATGTTGGAACCAGAACTACGACAGACACGCATGCCAAATTTCAAGTCAATCGGTTCAGTCGTTTTTGCGTGAAAGAGAATCAGACAGACAGATAGACAGACAGATAAACAGACAGACAGACAGACACCCACACATTTTTATATATTATAGTATGATTTATGGCTTTTGAAATAAAATTCCACTCTTTGTCTTTTCAGAATTCGCAAGACTTTTTACTATTCTTCGAATTATCAAAGGTAAGTAACTGCAATTATTCGTCTTAAAAAAAATAATTTCTGCCACTAAAATTAATCGCCCATAGCCTGCCACATAACACTTTTCTATGTAATTATAAATTAAAATTTATTCCATTATTAATTATAATAATTACATAAATGGCATCAATAATTTTATCTAAAATCATTTTAAAAAACTTGGAAAGTTCCTCAAAATAAATCGAAAAATATGAAAATGTAAGCAAACAGAAACAAGGAGAAAAACCAACAAACATTCCCATTAAATTCTCCTAACATAACATACAAAAAATGTCAATATTTATGTTTATATGCAATGCAAATAATGGCTTTAACTCATTTTGTTTACCATCGAATGCAACTCAATACGTTTATTAGGAAAAGTCATTCCTTTTTTCCCTCGATATTCGTTCCAAATAGCATCCAAAATAGGGGGGAAATAATCGATTTCATAGAATGTGCCACAAGGGGTGAAGGATGGAATTTTGTTAACAATTTAATTACCCAAAGAATAAAACTTGTTTCCAGGGCACACAAAGTCCGGGACTCACTCACCCCTAAAGACTTCAATTAGAAGATCGTGGGGGTGAGGTTTCAACCGAATAGCGAATAATAAGAAGGAAAAACTCATAAAACCGACAATGGTAATAAAAATCGAAAATGGACGAAATAAGGGAAGGTTTTTAGTACTCTGTCAACACTTGGGCAAACTTAATTGTGTTGCCATATTTGTGAATCAGCATCAGATTCAATCTATAAGTATCGATCCAATGTTAAGATATCAGGCAATAAATAAGATATACAACTGATTTACTTTTCTGTTTTTTTTTTACGAGTAATTCCTGGACTTTAATTAAGCAAGTTTTATCTTCTTAATAGTATCTTAGAGATTTCTTTCGAAGATTTTAGTAATCTTGCAGTGAATCAGTCTGAAAAGTTTTAATTCTTCTGCAGTGCGATTGTATGACGGGATTTCTTGGAATTTTTGTTGAATTATTGTTTAATAAGCGTAATTTTTGATGTGAGCAGCATAAAACTTTCTTACACATCCGACGCTGAGTACTTTTTATTCTAACTATACTAACTAGTGTTAGAATATAAGAAAAGCTACGATTATTAGGGGCTGATCGTCAAATACTCTATATGATCCAGTATCCTTACAGACTTCTTAATATTCGGGTATCCTTACATACTTGTTAATATTCCGGTACCCTTACCGACTTCTTAATATTCGGGTATCCTTACAGACTTCTTAATATTCCGGTATCCTTACAGACTTCTTAATATTCCGGTATCCTTACAGACTTCTTAATATTCCGGTATCCTTACAGACTTCTTAATATTCCGGTATCCTTACAGAGTTCTTAATGACAAAATCGGACTCAGCGACCTCAAACACCTTCAAATATAATTCTTTCTGGAAAATTTGGGAAAAAGGATAATCACGTCATCCTTACAGGACCTTCCGCTATCCGACAATATAGTATTGTCACCGGAGTTATGTCTGAGTGCAAAATTTCAAGTCAATCAGATGCGAGGAAGTGGGTTAAAATTAGATTACAAGATTTGACCCTGACATACAAACAAGAAAAGCTTTTAAAAAGCTTTTCTGAATATAGGCTTCAAATAAAAATACATCTAGTAATAAATATTGATTCATCGATTTTCCTGAAACTTTTCTCTCAATAAATGATAAAAGCCTCAAGAGCTTCTTATTCCGAGCGTTATTAATACTAAATTATAATCAAGCAAAATATAATGGTTTTGATACTGTCAATCAACCTCATGGCACAATAAACTCATGGGATATCTTTTATAAAATAACGAAAAAGATATCTTAATATTTCTAACCGAATATCCTAGAAACTAAGTTGGTAAAATTGTTATTGAAACGGACTGGAATAATTTCAGGATTCTATATACGAATTCGTTACGCACTTTATTTGCTATCAACACATATTAATGCCATTGGCTTTTGTTAGCTGTGAATAGAGGGAGGTTCTTTTATCCATTTATCCTTCTAGTCGTTCCATTATAGACAATAGACTTTAATTAGGTTGTCCGGAAACCAAAGATCCGGTTCGGTATGCGTATAAATTTCATCCTTTCTGGTGTTTTCCTAACTTAATACAAATACTGGCATAATACTGGGCGGCATGAAATAAGCTTTAATGGTTGGCATCGAGTTGCCATGGTATTCCAGATCAATCCTATTCCATGTCCAAATATTTTGCCACAACTATGTATGGGCCGGATATGTTCCCTTTTGTCGCAGTTAATGAGTGAAGCTATCAAATGATACGATGGCCAGGAACACAACAATTTGCTCACGTAAATAACTTTATTTCTAATCAAATGACAAGATGTCAATTAGGCTTTTCCGAAAAACGGAAAAATGTCCTTAATGTTGTTAATTTCTACACAATGTTTGGGATTTTTTTATTAGATTTTTCCCAATGATTTTAGCATGCGTAACATGGTTTGTTAATTGCTAGCATAATATGATCATTTTTTTTAAATTTATGTAAGAAATGTAAACTCTGGCGTAACTAGAAATCGGGGCCCCCCGCGCTAATCTCATTGTGGGTCCCTTATTTGGAAAATCCACTTTGCTCCCAATGGTACTATTATGGTACTATTACCTCTATAGGCGATAGTTACAATCTTCAAGTTAAGATGATACGATTCTACTTCTTTACTGCGAATAAATGTACACCAGACAGACAGCATTGAAAAAATGCGCCGCGGGAATTTTTTTTTTTTATTTCTTTGAAATACAGACACGGTTTTATAAGTATTGTCATTTACGTACCTATATATTTTTACAACGAGAGGGCAGGGCCAAATGAGATAATTCCGGAGTACCTAAAATCTGCATTTTGCGTCCCATTTTTTTCCCCTCAGAAAAAAATCATGAAAAAAAATTCAAGGTTAAGGAAACGTCCAGAAAAATTGACGAAGACTATAAATAAAACCATGAGGCAGTAACTCAGGGCTGGAAGCCGATTCAAAGGAAGATAGCATTGTCGAGATGGCTGAATAATCGGGTCTCAGGTCAATCTGCAATGGGCCCAATTTGAGATACGTGGGGTTTCTTGTTAAGCTTCCCTCCTAAACCAACCAACCAACCATAAATAAAACTCTAATTCCCCATGACAAAAATTTGTGAATTTCAACACATACTTCCAAAAGATTTTTTTTTAGATTTCCTACAAATATTAATAGCCACATTTGCCAATTAAACAAATTTTCCGCCATTCAAATTATTCATACAACTGCCGGTGATATTTCATGATTTCAGGCAATAAAAATGTGGGTCAATCTCAAAATTCCAAAGCCCACCACGGCCCCAGCACGCTATCATGGCCATGGACGCGACCAACACACCATCGCATGCGGAAGTAATAAAAGAATATTCAAAGTCATAAATATCGATTGGTCGGAATTTCCCAGGACGAAAATCGACTTGTTTTCTGAATCGCGGAAAAAAATAATGAATTTTATTGCTCTGTTTTTGTTTACTATCGACCATAACTGACCATTTGTTAAATTTCGCGTTTGTATTTCCTTCCTAATCCGCAAAATCCCCTGAAAAATTTATTTCCGTGTAACAATAATTTGAATATTCAGTTGGTGGGTTAACTGGTTTACCGCGGTAAAGGATCAACGTTCTACACTATCATGGGGGTTATTTGTAACAAAATACCATTCTTGATGTGTCCTTTACCACGAGAATTTAGTTTGTATTTGTGGTTTTGTCTCATTTTATGCTAAATAATTGCATTCTGATAATTATATGCAAATATGTTAAACGTAAATTTACCTAAACATCCCCTCATCCGGATTTTCATCCAATTTTACGTTTAACTATAATGAGATTAAAGTTTTAGTTTCACGAAAAGTGAATGAATTGAATTCGCAATTGTATTTAATCGATTTTAATAGAAATCTGTTAAATTCATCTAAAATTTACTTTAAAATATTTTCAATCTTTAAACACAACTAAGGGTCATAGTTTTCATTAATTAAAATTCTTCGTTATATACAACCCTATTCGAAATTTAAATGTTCGTCCTTTTTAAAGAAAAGTGGCTAGATTGGTAATATGAGAGATGCACAGAATTTATCAACGTCTTAGCGGAAATTTGTCAAGTACACTAGGAGTAGAGACAAGTTTTATCCAAACCCCAATGAAATTGCATTTAAATTGGGGGAAGTGAGAGATCAACCCTTACTTGAATAATGAATAAGAAGTATATAATTAGGTTTCTTAATTAAAATGAAGTATGTGTACAAGGGCATAATATTATTTCAATTACAGGAAGTGGAATTCTAGTTTCCCAAAGGAATTTCTTAGTCAGTAAAGAGTTGACACCAAGTGCAATTTTGAAGTGAAGCTGCATTTGACTTATACGTGCAGGATATTCTGACTATATCAAATGTACTAAACGAATTAATTATGAAATTATCAAAGGACTCAAAGGGATCATTAGAAGTAAAAAAAATCTTACTTTCTTTTTATATTCTTTGAGAAAATATTCTTTCATCATGTACCTACTCAAGAAACCGAAAATTTTACATACTGGTTACGGAACGATCGCACAACATGGGTTGCAAAATATATGGGGCTACAAATTGGTCTCTGCAACGTCCCAGCTACTTTGCTGTAACTGTTATTCAATAGTTTTTTCCCAGTGTTTTATGACTGTCGTGATAAAATAACTGTTGTGCAACCCTTACCACAGAAACTTTTTTGTGACGGAATGTGACCAAAAGGGATGGTTTGAAGGGGAGAGCAGATCAAGTGAAATCGAAATTACATAACACTTGTGAATTTTACTTTAATTAGAGCTTTGGTTACGATACTATTTTGCAGTTTAACACAACAAATGTGTAATTTCGTTTTACACTTCGAATTGTAATTTTTCACTCGCTATAAAGGGTCTTTCAACAAGGACATAACAATTTTGTATTTTAATCAAAACGCACCCTCAAACTTTTTTTATGATCTGGCAATGCTAAAACGTCAGTCAAGGTTTACATTTTTATCATGGTGAAGTTCACGAACGAGCAACGTTTGGAAATTATTAAAACTTACTACCGAAATTCTGAGTCGGTGCTCGCAATCGTGTAATCTCGAGAAATGGTCCGGTCGAATGGCCACCTCGCTCATGAGATTTAACGCCATTGGATTTCTTTTTATGGGGTTATATTAAGTCGTTGGTTTATGCCAACAAGCCAACAACTGTCTCTCTCTCTCTCTCTCGCTCTCTCGCTCTCTCTCTCTCGCTCGCTCTCTCTCTCTCTCTCTCTCTCTCTTTCCCTCTCTCTCTCTTTCTGTCCTCTCTTTCTTTCTCTCTCTCTTTCTTTCTCTCTTTTATCTCTCTCTCTCTCTCTTATTCTCTTTGTGAGCGCTTAAATGATTGTTATTCAGTTTTTTTAGTTTTCATCGGGTCTTTGAATAAGAAAACAAGTTTTCATCGACGTTATAGAACAAATAAGTCACTAAACTAAAAAAAAGTCTTACCAATCACTAAATTTCATTCAAAAACCCACCCGAAATTCATAAAAAAAATGTTTAATGTTGGCATATTTCACCTTTAAGGTAACAAAAGATATAGAAAGAAATTGTATTTAATGTCATTTTATTGAATGGTTTATATGAAAAGTTTTCTCCATTTTCCTACATTTCTCATAGATATTCCCATTGTGCCAATGATGTTTTCCATTCTGCTTATGTCGAACATTTCCATGACATTCAATTTACCGAATTTTCATGCCATAAGTGACATTTTTCTCCGGTAAATATGAAATACATTTAAATGATCAAAATATAAAAATATATGTGAAATGATTTCCGGAACTTCCCACCTCAAGTAGGTAAATATTTCTTTGTTATGAATAAAGTTACTTTCCAAGCAGCTTGAGATACCAACATACGTAAGTGGAAAAATATAATTTTTCCCTCTCTTTGTGAAAATAATAAATGCGTCGGTGTTATAAAGATGGCCAACTTTAAGAAAAAATTTTCTTTGAATTTTTCCGCTTGAAAGGAAAACTTTTCGCTATAAGTTTATGAGTTGTGTTTTTCTTATCTGTCTTTCACGTTTTTTTGTTATTTTCTCATTGTGAAAATAAGTAGAATTAAAAGTTTGCATTAGAATAAGGAAAATTAAAATGGGAACGGGAAAAAAATGTGTTAAAAATGGTATTTCTTGATCGTCGAGAAAGCTAGAAGTTTATAGTACTCCAAACATTTTGGCGAGGGGGGCGCAGCCCCTAGTTAATTTCAAAAATCCATTTGTATGGGAGAGGGGGCTGAGAGTAGTCCGATTGGATTTTGACGTCAACAAGACAAACAGACGAACAGACACACGGCCAGAATGACGGACAGACAGATGAACAGACAGACGGACAGACAGACGGACAGACAGACGGACAGACAGACGGACAGGCACACCGACAGACAGACGGACAGACAGATGGACAGATAGACGGACAGACAGACGGACAGACAGACGGACAGGCACACCGACAGAGAGACGGACAGACGGACAGACAGATGGACAGATAGACGGACAGACAGACGGACAGACAGACGAACAGACAGACGGGCAGACACACGAACAGACAGACGGACGGACATCCGGAAATTAAAATCTTTTGTCATTCCAAACACCCTGGTGTGGTGTAGTTAGTATGAATGATTTAAAAAAAACTTCCGGTTTTCAGCCATATTCGGATATTTTAGGTTCCCAAATTTCGCCCTCCCTTTGACCCCCTTCTCTGCTATCTCTTGAACTATTCACTATTAGATTATATTCTACCCATTAAAATTTTCAACATTTCTTTCCTCATACCTCTTGAATTTTCAACACATAAATCTTCATTATCAAAGAATTTTTGCAACTTTGTTGAAGCACATAAGGATGCTTCCGACACAGCATCTGAATTTCACATTATTTTGGATAAAATTTATTTTAAAGGATTAACTTAAAGTTGTGTCCGATGTATAGTACATCCCATTTAATATCCCCAACTGAATTATTCAAAACACGTACTTGATGTTCATCAACACGCCAAAGATGGATTTATTTTGGAAAAAAAACTAAGCGAAAAAAAAACTTCAGTTCCTTACTATCCCTTTTTTCATTTCTCATCATTATCAGATTCAGTCAGCGGATGTCACTCATCCTTAGTCCTAGCTGCTGTACTTTGACGAAGTCCTCGTTTTTTCCTCAGTTCTGCTTAACAGACGATATTAGATGTAAAATTAAGAATAGGGGAGGAATTTTCTTTTTCTCGCTGCAAAGCAATAGAAAATGTTCTGTTTTATGCCATAATTTCTTCGTCGCCATATCAATCAAGCTCCCCATTTGATAGCGACTTAAAAAAGGCATCTGATGTCGGTTTGGTTCAATTGAAGGCGAAGGTCTAAGTTTAAAAAATATTTACTATAGATAGAGTTAAGTTGAAAGGGAGAAATGACGGACGGGGAAAATATTTTACAGGTAGTGAAAATTTTCTTTGAGTTTCGTCACCATAAAAAAAAAGTGAAAGGAGGAAAGCGAAATCGAGGCGAGATCGATGTAAAATATTTATTCAGGAACTCAATCTGGATGGTGACTTGTATGCGAAGGGGAGTGAGTTTTGGGGGTGATTATGATGAGTATGCTTCTTGCGTTCGATACGACTTTCACTTATTTTATCCTTGCTCAGCATGGAAAAACACCATGAAAAGCCTTGCTTGGTTGTACAGAAAAGGGAAATCTTGTAAAATGGCGCTTTTCGATCGAAGAATCTCGTCTCTGGTATTATCGCATCTTAAACGAACTTTCAAATTCGTTTCACGTTCATGACGCCATTCTTAAGTTGGCTAATGTTCTTTTTTATACTTATGTACTATAGGGCTTTAAATTGTGATGGTAATATGGATATTTTTCATGTTTTTAAGCATTAATCATACTTTTGAGGTGTAGTAGATTCGAAATACTTTTCAAGTTTTGTTATGAAATACAGATTTTGGAATAATAAAAAAAAAAATAAACTGATTCTTGTGCGAATAAATTATGGAGACACAAAATTTACGTTAATTTTGAAGTAAAGAAAATAAATAAAAATGAAGCTGTCCATAAAATACGTCACGCTCGTTTTAGGTTTTTGTGGACATTTGTTTGATAAACAAAAATATGACAATTTTTTGTCATTTTGACAAATTAGGCATTGTTATTTTAACAATTATTTTATTGGTTTAACAGAAAATCATTTGCAAGTTTATTCTTGTTAAAATACTTTTTTTTTGTTGTTCAACAAAGCTTTCCCTCTGAAAATATTTGTTCCAATTGTCAATTTTTTTGTGATTTTAACAAAAATTAGTTTAATTTAACAGTGCCGCCCCCACCCACCCCTGCCGATTCCTGCAGACACGTACAGACTATAAAAATACATCAAAAATTTGGATTGTGACATAATAATTTAAAGAAAAAAAAACTTCCAACATTTTTAAGACTTAAAAAACCATAAATTTATGTCTAACAATCAAGAATGCAATTTTTCCAGAGTTTTCAAATTTTTAGAATGTAATTTCATACTGGTCACGTAGATTCATCATCGTTTTGTTCATTTAATAAAGATAAACATGTCTTTGCTGCAATATTATCCATATTTTGTCGTTGATATTTTGACAACCACAAGAAATTGTGGTACTTTGAAGATTTCCCTCGTTTGCAGTCACGTATTTTCATATCCAGCATAAAAATAGCCAACTGTATGTAGCCTAGATTCTGAATAATAATATTGAGTTGATTTGATTGCATCGGAAAAGAAATGAAGTGGAAAATTTATTATCATATCGAACGTCGAGTAAATTCAGATATTGTACAAAAACAGATTTTTTTTTATTAAAATTAGTGAATATTTTTCAGAGTTGAACTACAATATAATACGATATGAGTTGGGAAAGATTTCCCTAAATATTAAAAAGTGATCCACAACAAGCACACAATTTTCTGTGTTTTTTTACAGAATTTAAAGTCAAATCTTTAAATTTTTAATCTTCAAACCTGAAAAACCCCTCATCGAGACACTTTTACCTCCATTTCCAGCTGCAAAAAAGACTCTCCATAGTTCAAATCCTATTCCGTAGACTACCAAAGTTTTTATTCCACTATAGAAAATAGATGCCACATCCTGCCACTTCTGATCCTGTTAGGTAATTTGAGGAGACGTAGTGAGGATGATAACACCAGCCAAACGTCGACAGGAAAACGAGAAACCAAGCCAATACACTGGATCGAGTGAAATCAAGGATGAAGACTTCCTGTCCGACTCGTCCTGTCCGCCTCGTCCTGTCCACCTCGTCCTGTCCACCTCGTCCTGTCCGTCTCGTCCTGTCGTTATGTTGTACGTCGGTTAAACGGAATCTGAAACCTAAGTTTAAACGAGTCAAGTGAGAACCTTAAGATTAAACGCTCCTCTTAGACATGTTTCTGCACTTTAGATGAAACGCTCCTTCCAGATTTCATTTGAGACAGATTATTGCACAATCTAAATTTACCCAAGGATGAAAAGTCCAGGAAAAGGAAGTGAAATAAATTCTAGATTTTACCTCTTTTTATCTGCGAAAAGTTGTTTTTACTAAATTCATGTAATAAACGTGTTTACATTTGAAAAAGCTTTTTATGGCGGCGGCTATTTATTAGTCTTTTAGATAAACTGTAAACATCTCTGAAGTGATTAAGAAATCTCTGATAGACTGAGAAAAATGAGATTTTTTTTTGTGAAAAAATGGAATATATTTTATGTGCAACTAGCTTGCATACCCGTCGTTGCCGGGTTAAGTTTTTTCAAATTTTTTAAATTTTTTTTATGGTCTATGTTGGAGCTAAACTTCAGGCCAATCGGCTCGGTAGTTTCCCCGCGAAAGGGTAACATAGAGGAAGAGCTAAGTTTCGAGATCACTTACTCCCCCACCTCTTGGGCTACTTTTTAATGGGTCTATGTTGGGGCTGGACCCCCGACGAACATCTATGCCAAATTTCAAGTCAATCGGTTCAGCCGTTTTTGCATGAAAGAGGAACAGAGACACACAGACAGACAGACACCAATTCATTTTTATATACAGTGGAGGCCGCTTAAGAGCACTATGGCTTAAAAGAACAACCCGCTTAAGAGAACAAATTTTGCTGACATTTTCAGTGTTCTTTTAAGCGGACTCTACTGTATTAGTAGTATGTATTTTTTTTTTTTGATATGCGAATTATATTGCAACAACGAAAAAAAAGGTTTTTCGTGTCACCGTATCTCTGTTTGTCTATCTGTGGGTGCACAAGTATTCTGAGATACGGGGTTGCGTTTATTTATTCAATATTCACTCGATAGTCGACAATCAGTAGCTATAAAACGTTCCTGTCTGCTCGATTCTTGCTATTCTGCGACACGATCGTGACTTTTTCAGGTTAGAAATACTCATTGCAATTTTCTCGCGTTTGGTGTTGGCTGTGACTGGCAGGACCTTCCGTTATCCTTATGGACTTTTTAATGGCAGAATTGCAACCCCAAAAACCTCAAGGTGACATTTTTTCCCGTAACAATTGAGGAAAACTGCACAACATCTGCACGGTATTGGCACCTCTGGCGAGAGACCGGAGACCGTCCGTCTGTCTGTCCATCTATTTGTCTGTCTGTATGTCTGCTTGATAGGCATCTGCTTGATAGCATGAAAAAAATAAACAAATTCTTCAAAAAATGACACCTGGAATACTTGTAGTTTTATTAAAAAGAATAGCAGTTCACAATCATTTAAAAATAAGTTTTAGTAGGTTTTCAATTTATTCCACAACTACAAATAAATTGTCTGACCCGATGCTACTTGAACTACTTGTGGAGCGGTTGGTCCAGTAGTCGGGGAATAGGTTGTTGGTGAATAAGTCGTTGGTGAATGGGTGGTTGGTGAGTGAGTTGTCGGTGAATGGGTTGTTGGTGGATCAGTTGTCGGCGGAGTAGTCGTTGGTGAATGAGTTTTCGATCGAGTAGTTGAAGATTCGGACGTTGGTGAACTATCTGGCGATGTTGGTGAACTTGTTGTCGGTGAAGATGTGGTTGGCGGGCTTGCTGTTGGCGGAGTAGTAGTTGGTGTCGCTGTTACTGATTCTGATGGGCTTGGTGCTTGTCTGGCCTGCATGAAATCCTCATCAGAAGTTTGCTTCTGCTGTAAAAGTAAATTCGGTGGTGCAATTATTCGCACAGCATCATTTGAAACCTTTGGAACATTCAATTTTGATGCAATGCGATTGGAAGAATTTCCTTTATCATCTGGAAAATCACAATTTCTTGTTTATAGATAAGTTTTGCAATTACAAAAAGACACTCTTTCAATACCAAATAATTCACATTCGACTAATAAAACTATGAATAAAATTCCAAAAAGAATATCATTCTTCATTTTGTTAATTTTTACTGGTCCGGCACACCTGAGATTATTAAAGTGAATGAACTGCACATTCTATCATCATTCGCTATTTATAAACTGAGTCAACATTTTTTTTTTACAATAAGTTTGATGAACTTGCATATGCCGTTAAACCGCATGATAAACATCCTCTTAAGGGGTTAGTGCACCCCTAGAGACAAAAAAAAAAACATATCGAACTTTTAGATTGAGTATTTTTAGGCACTGTCTTTGTAGCATGGTGTAAGAATTCAAATAACAGTTCAGAATTTTCATGTTCAGTTTGTGCGGAGCGTGACGATGTGGCAGGTTTTTTTAAACACATATAAAAGATCAATGAAAATGAGTCAATGTTTGTTCTCTAAATGCAAATACCATCGTTATTCACTTCAAAATATTCTTCAAAAAAAAAAAAACGATTTTACGAATAACTTCGATATTTGAAATGCTTTTTGATATGCGAATTATATTAGAATGGTAAAAAAAAGACTTTAGTCGTACGCATTTCCGTCTGTCAGCACAACAACTCTTAAGGGATTTTAACATAAAAATTATAAAGCACTTTTTTAATATTCACACCTAGAATAATTGGCACTTTTCCACAATTAGTATAAATTAAAAAGACTTTGAAAATATAATAAAATATTCAATTTATTCAAATGCCGTTCACTTCAACCTGACATTAATCCTTGCATTTTATTAAACATTGTTGGTGGTGGTGAAGGTGGTCTTCCGGCTGGCACAACTATTACTATATCATCTGACCCGGAGGCTGGTGCAGTGGTTGGGGCAGTTGTTGGAGCATCTGTTGGAGCAGTTGTTGGTGAATCTGTTGGTGGACTTGTCGGGGCCGCTATTGTAATAGGTGGGGGTGATGGTGAGGGTGGGGTAGGGGGTGGGGGTGGGGGTGGTACTGGTGGTGCCTGCCGACCCTGTATTAAATCCTCGTCAGGGCCTTCTCTTTGTTCGTTGGTGCAATTATTTTCACATCATCTTTTAATGGTTTAGATACAATAAGATTGGAGGCATTTCCTTCTGGAAAAACACTTTTTTAACAGTTCTTTTTTTTTTTTTTAAATAATTTTCAATACCTAATAATTCACATTCGACTAATAAAACTACCACCACTACTGCAAAGGTAAATTTCTTCATAATTTTAATCCTTATTTGGTCCGATGCACCTGAAATTTTTAATACGAATGAACTGCAGATTCTATGATTTTTCGGTATTTATAAACTTTTTTAAAACCAAGTTTAACGACCTTGTGTGCAGTTAACCCGATTAGTCTACAGTATCTTAAGGGGCTAGCCTACGTTGAATGCCACAAATTGGTAGCAAGATTGAGAATTTAAATACTAAAACTTTGTACAGTAAGACGTCTACAAGACGAAGTCCAGCGCGATTGGAGAATTTCTTTGGCTTGGATACACTCAGAAAAATGTCCAGGTCAACTTTTTGTCAGGTCAACTCTGACCTTACAGAGGTTTCTGTAAGCCAGCTAGCGGTCAGAGTTAACCTATCTAAGGTCAACTCGTGCAGCTCCCAATGCCCTACTTCACCTGCTGGTGGCTTAATTTCAGAATTTCTCCGACCACAGGTCAACTCAGTTTTACTTGCCCACATGCAGGCGAACGCGCGTCTGCCCGAGGCCAATTACGTCGAATGTAGGTCGTCGAGTTAGCCTCCATTTTTCTGATAGTAGATTTCCGGTTTAGGTAAGTTTTCAGCTTAGATAAATTTCGACTAAGGGACTGTCCAAAAAATACGTCACACCTTAGACGGAGGAGAGGGCGGGAGGGGGGCTTTGCGGTTGTGTCACGGCGGTACAAAAGTCCATGAAACAAGAAGAGCACGACGAAGTGAGGGGGTGAAGGGAAACCTCTTATTATTATTATTGTAACAAATATAAAATTACAGAATTAATAAAACGAGGTTCTACAATACAAAAATTTTTTCAAGCGATCAAAAATCAAAGAAATACTACCTCACAAATTGAAAAGAAAAACACTGTCTTTAACTTGTTGGAATCATTCTTCCGGAACCTTTTTTTTTTTTTTGACAACAGAGAGGTAACCTTTCTGATGTAACACGGTAGTAAAATTTTACAAAAATACATCGCTATTTAAATTGCATTATCAGAGCGCGTTATCTGAGTTACGATATCTCAATAGTGGTACGAAAAAATCAGTTAGTCTCGAAAAAAAAATCATTTAAAATGATAAGACTTTTCCGCGTTATGTGAAACTACGAACAGCGTTATATGAGTTTTAGCACAATTTTTACATCCCGAATGTATATTATATGAACCCGCGTTTTGTAACTTAAACAAAACAAAAAACAACAAAAGTTGCCTATACAAAAAAAAAACATGAAATCTGTTTCAAAAATATGAACTTTCCAATGGTGACTTCCCCCTTAAACGACAAAATCGATAAAGAATTAATTTCTATGATTTTTCTATGCATCAAGAATTAATTAACATTTTATGACTTTTCAGATAAGAAATTAGATCCATTCGTATTCGCGCCAAGTATGCATGATTTAAATAATTTTTAAATTCTTGGTTGATCTCAAAAATGCTAGCAGAAGATAAGATATTCGCCTTTTTTTTATATGTTTGTGACTCACAACTTCAGTCTAATTAAGCATCTTGGTTATAGACATCATAAATATCAAAAAATAAAAAAAAAACTTTTAGGATACGCTTTTTCAGCATAACATAGTTTTCTAACAGCTTTTTAGACTTGCAGTTATGAGACAAATATCTTGTTTTGAACGTTTGTTTGTGTATCAGAAACTAGAAATTTCTATATGTAGTCCATAAATAAATAATGTTTTACAACGGATATCAACAGTGATTATGCTAATTGAAAATTAAATATTTTTTTAAACTTTCAATAAGCACACGCTAAGTTGATAAAAAACAGATTTTTTTTTAATAAATGTGTTTTGAATCGTTCGATGCCTCCGTGCAAAACTATTGTAACTCGACTAACGACATTTTTGTGTTATTGACACTACAAGACTCTGCAGATAAAAATACACCTACACCAAAAATTTCATGACGTTATCGTGATTTTTAATCAAGTTATTTAATTTAAACATTTATAATTTTTTGACAAAATTCATATTTCTCCAAGCAAGAATATCGTAAGTCATCTTACAACATTTGATCGAATTTTTCATGTGTTATAAGTTTAGTTACGATGTTTTTGCTTGGAGTTTGTAAGTCCAGTTCGGATATTCCAAAATTTAAAAATTCAGGTATCGTATGTCGGTATCGTATGTCGAGTGTATAAAAGTTTCAAATTGGTTTCATTGTAACGCATAATGAACAGTCGAAGTTACAGAGAAGTTTTTTTGTAACACAATAGAAACCAAAATGTATAATATCGGTTTACTAGCGTGTATAGGTGAGGTTTCAAATGTAACGTGGCGGTTCCGGTGACATAGCGGTATCGGAAAAGTTTCAGTCACGTTACAGAAACCAAATTTGCAACATTTGCGTTTTGTAACCATAGTTTCAAACCGGTTACGCTACCGGATTGTAACCTCGTTGTGTTTCTTGGGTAGTTTCTATCTCCCTTTGGCGCTTTTTATTCTGCCCCTTATCATATCAATCAAAAAATCAGAATCCGATCCGTATAAAGTACTAGGGGTTGCATCCGGAACCGATACGCGGTCCATTTTCTTCTCGCAGGTCGGCCTTCGTATACTGCAAGGCCTCCGGCTGCGCGTTAAATCTACTCATCTAACTGGTAAAAATCCAATGAAATTTCAACAATAAAAGTATTACACACATTAAAATTTCAAATTATACAATAGTATAGGATGCGTCCCTGACCCCTTCGCGATCCCTGTTCTGAACGATCCCGGTTCTAAATTTTTAAAGGTTGTACAGTACATGCAGGAAATTGGATTCGAAAGATTTTCGTGGCCGAAATTTCTAGTAGGTTAGGTTAGGTTGGAGTGGCTGCCAAAAAGGCACACTTAGGCCAGAAATGACCCATTGTGATCCGACGCGAATCCTGACGATCCATTTCCTATAACTCGAACCGTTTGGAGCTTCTGATGAAGCGGAGTAGATCTGCGACGCTTGGTGCGCTTAGTTCTTCCAAATCGTTTAGGAACTGCCCAAATTAGTTCTTCTGCGTTGAGCTAGTGCTGGGCAATGACAGAGAAGACGAGAAGATGATCTGGTAAGGATTGACGAAAGAAATTATTAATGGTTGTCCACTTTCTCCTTGACAGGACGAAATTTTTCCAAACGTTTTAATCGAATTAAAAGAATTCTAAATTTAATATTAATATTCCTTGTGCTATTACTAGAAAAATTAAATGTAATGTATAAGTTGAGCCTCTATCATCTACGACACCAGAGATGATGAGGATTAGAGAATCAATTTGTAATTAATTCACATAATATATGAACGATGCCAGCAAGGATGACCAAAATTATGGCTCGTCATGAAAATGAATCAACGTTGAAGGAAAGGCTGCGAATTTAACGAACTAACCTCAGGAAATCATAATTAATGATTTTAGCACATGAGGTTTAAGGATTTCCAGGAGCTTAACTAAATTCTTTGCAAAAAACAAACGTATTTCAGTAGTGGAAAACGTGTCATTTAAATTTAATTTAATTGTTATAATTTTCCCAAGGATTTTCATGATTTTATGGTTTTTTGCCCCCTTCTCCACAGAAGCCCGACTGGGAAATGATTAAAATATCCTGACAATACCGATAATGAACAAAAGATTCCGATAATGAACAAAATGCAACTTACTTTATATCTTTCCAGCAAAGGAAAGAAACCTAGATATGAGGGGATCATTTTTTTGTTAATGTGAAATGAATTTGTACATTAAAAAGGAAAAGGGTTAGTGCAATTGAATTTTTGTGTATGTACTTATGTAAAATCGTAGTTTAAACACATTTTATCTTTATAATTTTTGCGAGATGGCGCACCGTTTTCGAGAAAATTGCAAAAAACTTTTCTATTTGTATGGCGGAGACGGGAAGGAGTGTTGCGAATTTTTATTATTTTGAAGTACGAACCATCTCCAGAATTATCGTAATATTTATACAATTTTTTATTGTTTTTTTTTGGGATCCATCCTAGAAGGAATTCATAATATCTTGAAAATTTGTCAAACATTCCGATTTCTTTACTATTCACAACCACCACTCAAAGTTAATCCAACCCTTTATTGGGATAATTTTCTCCGACGAATAACTGAAAAGCTTTTCAATAAAATTTTATGATTTGAGAAAAAGTTTTTACACAATCCATCAGCAAAATCCTTTTCCAGCATAAAACGATGAATAGAAAGCCTTTGTAAACAACTTGTTTGGAAAAATTGATTTTGAGAAAATTTTATCAATAGAAAATTTCTATATATAACTGAATTTAAAATAGTTTATTATGCTAAAAGGGAATAGAAAACATTTTCAAGTTACTAAGCAAACAGACAAACAAAACAAGCAATAAAAGAAACTACACATAGAGCTTGGATTCTTGAAAAATAAAATTTCTTACTTTGTAGATTCGTCAGATTTTTCGCAATATAAATTATATTATTGTACATTGTAGAATTTGTGATTTCTTGATACCATTATGGATGAAATTAATAATAAAAAAGTTGTAAAATATTCCTTATCCGCTAGTATTTATCACGGCTATATTTAATTCCTTAAAAAAATCATTAAAAAACTTGACGATGGAAGAAATGGGGGGGAAAAGAGTTTTAGCAGAAGACTAATATTAGTATGACATGTTTTATGGTCAGTCCTTTGAAAAACATTTTGTGCAAAAAATTTAATAGATACATTATTTCATACGCAGGGCAAGTTTTGCCATGCTGATTGCAGGAGTCTATTTCATACACAGGGCAAGTTTTGCCATTCTGATTGCAGATCAATCAAAAACATTGGGTTTTGATGAAAAAATAAGAAACCCGTTGTTCTGCTATTTCTAAAATTAATAGTTTTAGAATTATCGTAAAACTAAAAACACGAGAAAAGCTACAATTGCTAGGGGCCAAAAACTTCTGCATATAAAACTTCTTGCTTAAACTTCTGCATATTGTGCGGTTTTAAAAAAAAAATGCTTGAGACACTGCCCTGACGACAAAGAGCAAAGTCCTCTTAAAATTTAATCGATGCTGTCATGCAAAGGGAAAATTTATCTGAGTCTTGATTCATTTAGGTGACATTTCTCTCATTTTTGACCCGTTTAGACGTGACATAATTTCATTCATTAGGGCCGCCGTACACTTGAGCTAAGTTAGCTCAGCTATGTGCCTGTTTACAGCTTAACCTGGCGTGTTTCATCACATATGGAAGTAAGGATACTATGAACCGCTAAACGTCCACGTCTAAATATGCACATAGCAGAGCTAACTTAGCTCAAGTGTACGGCGGGCGTTACTCCAAAGTTTATGCGCGAGGGATGACGAATACTAATGACTCCTAATGTAATTAAAACCACATCTCGCACGCACAAACTTTGAAGTAACGGATTAAAAAACATCGTGTCTAAGCCGGTTCTTTGGGATCATTATTTGTGGACCAAAGACATTAGATTAATAGACTGGTAAAGTAATATAAATTCGCGGCCAAATAAATAAGACAAAAAAGTTATGAGATTCGCTTAACGTAATAAGCTTAACGTAATTCAACTCCTTGGCCGAATTCAGTTGACATGCGTAACAAAATAAAAAACGCTAAAAAATTGCATAAACTGTCCCTCCCCATTATGACTAAATGTGGTTCTGAGAGTTCTATAAAAAAAATCCTGGCAACGGGCCTGGTTAGCGGTTGACGTATATAAACATATCAACGTAATGTCAACCGCTAAAGTCACAGTTGACACAAATGCTGCTTGGGTACACACTGTCTTCGAAGAAAATTATTAAAATATTAAAAGTAAATTAAAAATGGTTTTTTTGCTCATTAACTCACCCTATTATCGAAAAACTTGAGATAAAAAAATTTGTCTCCGAGAATTTAAAGCGATAAAAGTTTTTCTCTCTCCCAATTTCGACTAAAGGTTAACATTTTCTGTCGCTAATAGCATAAAAAGCAGATGAAATAGAAAACCAACCCTTTACAAATAAAAAACATACATAATAAAAAACGAAGCATAGTAAAGAAACTCACAGTGAAAGCCTTTGGGTGTACCAGTGGAGTTTTCCGCCAAGTAGCAATCCGTCATTGTCATGGAGACCACTTGTGGATACTACAGTCGCGACGGTTCGTCGCCATTCATTTTCCTAGACTGATATTTATTTCTATCCGAGATCCTGAAATCCTTGTGAACACCATCTCTGCCCATCCAATCACCCACCCCTACTGGATTTTCAACTTTTTTTCATTTAATTGAAAACGATGTGAGTTGTAAAAAGTAGATCTAGCAGTGGTGCAAGGATAATCGTAGACGATTTGTTAAACGCAAAAGGACTCAAAGAGGTCGAAGGATAATTCCAACTTTAAATATGCGGGAGGCGTTAAAGGGGAAACACATAAACTTCGGATGATGTCTGTGCGCTTAACGCTTGTTAGATTTTATTACTTAAACAATTTAATGATATCCGACAATTGGGATCCTGATGCGCCATTCGTCATTTGAGTTGGTAACAAAAAAAAAAACAACTTCGAAATGAAGTGATGAGGATGCCATTAAGAACGAATCGAACTAACGAATCCTTATAGACGTAGAAGGACATTGGCCCGAGAATTACGTCAATTACTGACTTTTATCTGTTTTGTCTACTAATGATTGTTGGCTCCTATCGCGCTAAGATCATCGTCCCCATTAGGAAAATTATTTTTCTGACACAGTAAAATCAACCAATGCCAATGAACTCCGGGTATGGATAGAATTTGATTAATGGAATTAATTACGAGTGGTTAGTTGTCTCCCTCATGGATAATCTCCTTCGAAGATTACTAGTTTTTTTCACAACAGTATTCATTAAGTCGTTTATAATGTAATTTTGTTATTCCATTAAAAAACCTAATTTCTCCCACAAATCCCGAAGCTCTTGTTAAAACATAAAAAAGCTAGTGGGGAAGGAATGGTCCAATTTAGCCCGTTCAAGAACTTAGCCTTGTCATTTACAAGAAACGTAACTTCATAAAATTAAGTTCTCGGGAAATGTTAAGAGGTCCGAAATTTTTTCACGGACACAATACTGTGTTACACTACGTTCAAGAAAGTAAAAATTGACACCAAAAATATTTAATCTTTTTTAGTTCATAAACAGGTGGCTTACCGCGTACTGTTTTTAGTTCTTACCGTAACCCCGCCCCCCCCTTCCTCAACAATGACCCCCTTGCCGTCCCCCACCCCTTTTTCAACAAGGACACCCTTTCCACCCTCACCCCTTCCTCGACAAGGACCCCCTTGCCGTCCCCAACCCCTTCTTCAACAAAGACCCCCTTGCCATCCCCACCCCTTCGTCGTCAAGTACCCCCATTCCTTTTGAAAAAAAACCTAATATTCTTCCTCACAGAACTCTTGGTATCTCTAATTTTTCTATCTTTTCACATACTTTTATCTCTAAAATCCAAAGACAGCCACCATATTTACAAAACCATCACCCCACTTGAACCCCTCCACCCTTTTTTCCGAAACCCGAAACCTAAGACGGTGCTAAGTTCTTTCCTTTTGCACAAAAAAAGGAAACGAAAACCCATATGTGAAAGGGTAATTGGATTATCCTCAAACATTGATATTGGAATGGATTTTAGGATTTAATTCGAACTCAAATAGACTGCAACCGACGACTTTACAAGGAAATGATCGTTACACACGCAAAGGTATCTTTCTTTCACCTTTTAACGTGGATAATTGGATTTTCGTATAATAAAAGACATCACCAAGGAAATTCTTTTAAAGGTTATACTTTTGTGTCTCCATCACGTGAACACGTGTGTGATTCACATTTCAAAGAAAATTTATAGAATTGTTAAGGAAATGATCCAAATGTTCGAAATTGAATTAAGAGAGAGGATTTTATATATTTTCGTCTTGATTTTTACATTTTAAGTGGCTTTTCTATATAGTAATAGTTCTATAGTAATAGTATGTCTGCCTATCTCAACGGGTAACTCTAATAGCCAGTAAATATATTTAGGTTACAATTTTCTTGTATTGTTAGGTTAAGAAGTTAGGTTAAGACGTGTTAACTGCAGTTCCTCTTTCCCCCTATCCGCTAGCTCCTAAATATTGGAAGCCATTTTAGTCGACAGAATTTTTTGAACAAGTCGTTGCTCAAGAGAATTTTCTACCAAAATCAACTTCCCTCTTCTTTCTGTCTATAAACCCCTGGCCTACTGAGGGGTTTCTAACACTGAGGGGTTTCTAATTCGGTTTTCACTTTAATACAAGTCAATCTCTGAAGATATTCTTAGCCTATTAAAATGAAAATTGCATCGTAAACAATACGTTTCGAAACAAACATCGCACTTATCTACATAAATACGCCGCAGGGAAATTTTGTTAAGGAAAAGGCATGCCGGATTTCGAGGTCAGTTCTTCAGTGATTTTTTTAGGGACAAAAGTTTAGTTTTCGGGACGTCGGGACTACATGCTAGACTTTCCCGTCCATTCCGAGACGTATGGCACCCTACAAAGAATCCTTTTTATTCGTCCTCCTCCCTTTTCCCCGCCTTGTGACACTTTTTCGCGATTTTTTAGACAGCCGCTAAATGTTTTCTTATCATAAAAATAGAAAAAAAACATTTTGATAAAAACAAACTCTGACTGCACCTGTAAAAAGAAGAATATTTTCGTGTAATGAATTACCAACACAAATGTTCTTCAAATTTACTATAGCTCTAACAAAATACCCTTTTCCGATGACTTGCAGGGCTCAGTTTTCACCGCTCCCTACTTTAATCAACTCCAAACGATTAAAGGAGATTTCTTAGTCCTTTAATCGTTCCGGAAAACTTATCCAAAGTCTCTAGAAAAATTTTGCATTCAGTGAAGAAAAGAGTGAAGTTATCAGCAACATTGCGAGACTCCATCGAAACTGCTATTCTTCTACCAACATTCCAAAACACACACACACACACCCACACTCAAAAAGAAATAATAAACGACGACCCGGGTGACTTATGCAGCTAAGCAGTTGCAATAAAATACCGAAAAGAAAAACTAAATATAAAAAAACGTAAACCTCTAAAAATATAGCTGGAAAAATTCACGTTCGTTTCCTTTGTTCCTTTGCAATTTATTTTTCTTTTTAACAGTTTTCCTTTTGCACTTCCTGGAAGGATGTTGTTTTCCTGCTGAACCAGCAATGATAGACGACAGATTGTACTGCAGGCAAGCTAAGAGATCGCTTTAAAGGATCTTGTGATGTCAGTCCTATGCACTGCCATGGATTGCAGAAATTCTCCTTAAACTTTTATTTAAAAGATATTCCATCGTGTTTATCTACTGTTGGTGGTGCATTTAGTTTTTCTACAATCTGTTTTTAAAGGTAAAATACTGAAACAAAGTATCATTACATTTGCAGGTAGCAGCTAACGATGAACATGAGCTGAATAAGGTTTTATCAATTTTCCATTTGTTTTTAAATTACAATTCTTGAAAAGTGTTTACAAAAGATAACGCGAAGAATATTTATTTGGTTTGTTGTACAATATAAAAGAAAAATTCCATTTTCTTTGAGATTTTCCTTTCTTATTTGTTCACGTGTATATCCAGTTGTCTGAAATAAAATTTTCTCACTGTTTGAGTTGGTAATAATTTTATTCAATACACGGCGATAAGATTATGCGAATTTTGGAACAAAAATTTTCCCCGGAAAGTTTTAGGAAAAGGATGACTACGTTATCCGTACAGGACATTTCGTTATCCTTACAGACTTTTTAATGCCAGAATCGAATTCAGCGACCCCAAAAACAACCAGATGAGATTTTCTCGGAAAAATTTGAGGAAAATGATAGTTACGTCGGCCTTACAGGACCTTCCGTTACCCTTACAAGGACGAACATATTTTATTGTCATTGGACTTACGTATGTGTGCAAAATTTCAAGTCAATCTGATTAGCGGAATCGGGTCGAAATTAGATTACAAAATTTGCCCCTGACAGACAAACCAACAGACAAACAAGCTAAAAAAAGCTTTTGAAAATGACGAGAGAATTTCTTAATTTTATTAACTATCGGAAAATGCCGTCAAAGAATAAAACCCCCCATGCGAACGAAAAAGTCCAAGAACAAAAGTTATTTGAGATATGATTCAACACAAAACTCCCATACATCAAAATCCGATTGGAATAAATTTTAAAAAATCTTATTGGAAAGTTTGACTTCAAAGTGGAATTTTGGTACAACTAATCCAATTTTGATACGAATATCACCATACGGGTCTCCAATGATTGCCAGATTGGCAATTATAGCTTTTGTTATGTTTTAATTCTAACTCCAAAAACGTATTTCTCCTTCAAGTAATTCCCCCAAATCATAAGTTTTAAATGATATCCTTAAAATGTTGTATAAAAAACCACCATTAAATTATTTTTCTCGTTAAATTTTTCTAGTTAATTTGGATCAATTTTTCCGTGATTTTCATATATACCTGTTTCTATATTTTACTGGAAATGAGTAAAAAAAATAGCGATTCCCATTCAAATCCAATCATTTTCTCTGGTGGTTCTCCAAAGCATTATCGCTTGTTGTTTACTCTGCCTTAACCGATAGTAAAAAAGAATCCCATAATCAAGTTATGAAACCAAAACGCGTGTTTATTTGTACAGGAAAACACTTTTATACAACCTCAGGGCATGCAAACGAAACACGTCCAAATTACCGGCCGGACTGAAGTCGATTTCCTTGCCAAATTCATGGCAAAAGTCATAAATTTCCCAAAACATAAACCAACACAGAGTCGACTAAAATATCTATAAAAAATGTGCACACATGTATCTTTTTATTTAAGCAATAAAAGCCCAAAACATAACCCCATGTTGCAGGAAAATGACGTGTTTTGCGCATGTTCATTGGAAAATTAAGGAGAAATAAGGATATCTGAATTTTCCCCTTTTTGGGGCTTCCTTACAGTAGGATTCCGATGTTTCAGTATTTAAGAGTTCGATGAACCTACAAAATTGTAAATGTTTCTAAAGATGTTCTTTCAACATTGCTTTGAAAAAATTATGAAGAACATTTTATATCTATGAAAATTTTCCCCAACCTGGGGAATTTCCCGTCTTCGAATTTTGGAAATTAAGAGGATTTTAGTTAAACAAATGTTTCAAGAACATTTCCAACAGATACTCCTGACACTTGTAAAACATGGATCTCCATTTAATCCTTGGTCAACAGTCGTAGAGAATAGCACTGAAATTAAATTAGGTATTTGATATTTTAATGTAACCGAAACATTAAAAAACTAAATTTAAAATCCGACAAAAATAAAAATTTGAAAAAAATCAAGCGTTAAATTCAATTGAGCGTAAAAATGCCACTCTAATTTTAAGGTTTTTGTGCCCTTACTTCATTCGTTACGATTTTTAGTATAGAATTGAATAGTGCCCGCCACAACTCCGCAAAAACCTCGCCTCTTAAAAATGCGAGGTATTTTTTAGCGTACCTTATTTAAAAACCAATTCTCCAACATCAGAAACGTTTATTTTAATTAAAATTGGTTTATTTTATTTTATTTTACTTTATTTTATTATATTTTATTCCATTTGATTTAAAAATCTCTGGAAAACTATGCGCTATTGTGAAAAATTCCAATAACCAGATTCAAAGGAAATACAATTTCCCGCAGTTTTTTTTTCATTTTCCGGTTTTTACGTATCTTTAACGGTTCTCAAGATATTTGAAAAAATATTATTTTTTGTATTTTTCCCGAAACTAAATATTGCAAAGGACAGTTTGGTATTGCTCACTTTTATTTATAACTAGGGGCTGTGCCCCGAACCGTGGTTCAACCACCCCCCCCCCCCCCCTTCATACGCCACCGGCCGCGCGTTTAATTTATCTATCAGTAAAAATGAGTTCAGTAGTTTCCCCGCGAAAGAGTAACATTAGCGCAAAAACTAAGTTTTTTAAATAACGGAAGGTCCTGTAAGGATAACGATTATCCTTCTCCTCAAATTTTCCGGAAAAAAATCTATTCTGGGGGTTTTTGGGGTCGCTGAATCCGATTCTGTCATTAAAAAGTCTGTAAGGATAACGGAAGGTCCTGTAAGGATAACGTGATTATCCTTTTCTCCAAATTTTCCGGAAAAAAATCTATTCTGGGGGTTTTTGGGGTCGCTGAATCCGAATCTGTCATTAAAAAGTCTGTAAGGATAACGGAAGGTCCTGTAAGGATAACGATTATCCTTCTCCTCAAATTTTCCGGAAAAAAATCTATTCTGGGGGTTTTTGGGGTCGTTGAATCCGAATCTGTCATTAAAAAGTCTGTAAGGATAACGGAAGGTACAATCATTCAAAAAAAAAATTATGATTGGCACTACTTCTTAATCTTTTTAAATCCAGAAATTTGTTAATTTTCTAATTTTTTCCCAATAAAAAATTTAATTTAATTACGAAAAAAAACTCTTGTGTAATCAAAATTTAATCTCCAATTTAAACATATACCACAAATTAATTGCAAATTAATAGCAAAAGGTTTATCAGGATAAATTAACAGCAATAAATTGTTAAAATCAAACTGGATTTCCTTTCCTACCCTTCCCCAACAAGAATTCGTTGCCGGGCACCCAGAAACCTCAATACTTACCTTCCATATGGAATACCCCTGGGAAAACTGCTGTTGGCAATGGTCGGTTTTGTCATACAGGCAAAATTCTACAATACGAAATGTTACTTACGTAAGTCCATATCAAATTACCATTATTAATAATGTAATACATAATGTTGCTTATCAGATACTCCAAGCAACCTTTGGACAAACAAATAATCACCACAAGATAAATGCCTTTCATTTATTTCTTACCTTGAAGTCAGAAACTATTCCCCAAAATCCGACACAAAATCCCACAACTACGAGGCGGTTGGAATGGGACAACAGAATCCAGTGACTTTTGCTAAAGGCTAGAAATTAATTATAGATGTTGTGATATTATTTCGCATCCAAGATACAGGTGTAAGCTATAAGTTTTGTGGTCGAAAATGTTTTGCGGAGATGCATGCATTTTATGGGAGGAAATTTCCAATTGTTTCTCCAAAGAAATCTAATCTCTCCGAAGAAGTCCAAGAAATCCAATAATCAAGGATCTAAAATTCCTGAATAAACCAAAAAAAATAACATAGAATAACTCACATTTTTCATGTGGATAAAACTCCATGTTCCATTTGAGAAATTAACTTGACCCAACTCAGACCACCGAAACCTCCCTTTTGGCCTTCGGGGGTAAATCTCGACGGGTTTTTGGAATCCATATAACCACCAAAATGATAAAATATTTCTCTACATCTTCTCCTCAGTTAGTCCCTAAAAAACATCGCCATGTAATGCTAAAGAAGTCAATTTAACATAGAAGTAGTTTTGTATTGTTTTCTAGTAAAATCGATTTTCATCCCCTAAGGATGTTTTTTCCGACACCTCCGCCATATCCTTTCAACAGCCCTCATAGCAATATACCCACTAATAGAGTGAAAACTTCATACCAAAATCCACTGATGATGATGAGGAGATTGTCTGGATCCGAAGGGTGCAAAAACTGTGGCCTCCGTGTTGATATTATTCCGAAAATATTTGTCTTCACTTGTTTTCGAAATATTTCTGCTCCTTTTTGCACCCTTAATAATGTGAACAACGGGAATCGTTCACGTATGAGATGTGATGTGGATCGTGGATGGAACGGTTCGGGGGGAGGGGTGAAAAATACAAGGGATGAAATGAAAGTTTCCAACTTACATGAACTCGTGTTGTTGAAGATGTTCTTTTGAAAAAAAAAACCAACACCCCCACATCCACATTCAATCTTACCTTCAGCATCGTGGCCTTTTGTTTGTTAAAGGAATTTCCAGTTGCGGATTCCATTACATTGTTTTTGTTTGTGAAACCAAAGCTAAGGCGATGATAGTACGATTCGAAGAGCTCCGTCATGGCGCGAAAGAAAAAACAGAATTAATTATGGTGAATATAATTATAATGTCGATCTTTATAATGTGATGAATAATGAAAAATATATGTTTGAGATTTACATAAATTTTGAACATGATTTAAATCCAGTTATGTAACTGGAGTAATTAAATTTAAAAATTTAATTTGAAAATTTAATGGGAACAGCCTATAGTTTTACCCAGTGGTATTATTAAATCGGTACCGGTTGTTAAAATTTTCATAATCTCCTGCACCGAGTGTTTACAGAATAATTTTGATTTAATAAATGCCAAAAATGACTACAATATATTCAGGGAACTAAAAAATGGATCATTCGGTAGTTTAAAAATTTTAGAGCTTAACACGTTCGTGACATCGTGTACCACTGGTGGTACATGTAAAGGTTTTTAAAACCACGCGAGTAATAGTGCGGTAGTTTTTTTGTGGACGTAAATTTTTATTTCTAAATTATCAAGAAGTATATCAGAACAAAGTCCAAATCCACCCACCCACCAGTCCACCCGTGGTACACGATGTCCAAATGTAAAAAAAAGTTGAAAAAGCAAATGTCACGAACGTGTTAAAGATTCAGTCTGGAAAGCAAAAAATCAAAGTTATAGTGTAAAAAAAAATCTGAAAATATACGATTTGCCGCTCAGTGAGCTCTAAAATTATGAAAATAATAACGATAAAAATATTTTTTTAGCAAAGCTTTTATTCGAAAAATGCATAAGGGGCAAGAAGGAAGAAAAATAGTGTATATTTTTAATATCTCTCATAATATTATTTATTCAATACCGAAAACCTCATTAAAATTCGTTGACTCGTTCTAGAAATAGCACGGCAGGGGCCAGAATGGGGGGGGGGGGGGGAAGATGGTGAACTTATTTTTGGATTATATACTGTCTAGAGAGCCTGCTATCCAATGGAGGAAGCCCCAAAAAATCCGGTGACTGGTTTACGAAACTATAGGGGAGGGGGTCTCCCGCTGCAAACATGGCTAAGAACATCCGCGACATCCCAGGCAATTCAACGGAATTTCATTCAATGTTGAGGGGTTCAAAATTTACTACGGAATATCAGTCTTTGATAGCAACAACCTAACGCATATGTTCTTCTGTTTCCGGAAAACCGCATAAAAATTAAAAGAATGATTTTTATGCGGTTTTGAGTCAAAACTCTCTTGACTCGAAGAATTTCTGCTAACACCAGTATAACTTTTTTTTTAAAATTACAAGCAACCAATTCAAATTGTCTGAAATATTCCATTCTTAAAGCTATTTTCGCTGAATTATTAAATAGCACTGCTCTTGGCCTGAAAAAGTGTTTTTTTTTCTTTGTATAAAGGCGGTCATGACCAAGAGTCTTTAATAAAAATGATTATTAAATAATATTTATGATTATTCGTCCCCCACATCCCCGACCAATCAATTATGACTTTAAAAAAATGTTTGCTTTCGAAGGGTTTTCACAGAACTACCGAAAACAAAATTTTCTATTCATAATTAAGTTCTAACAGGAGGCGAATAACCTCTTTCGTGGTTTGTTCTTCAAGGATTTTAGCATCCTTTTTCATCCCTTTTCATCCTTTGTTCCTTTGCGGTGTTTTTAACCAACCCACCAACTAAGTGAATCAATATTCGTAAATAATTGAACTAAGACCCCCCAAAAAATTTAACAAACTTCTTGGAAGTCCCGAAATTAGATCGAAAGGCCGCACAACAAACCGAGAAAACCTGAGAACGGTCGTTCGGTCGGCTGGAGGTTAATTTGATTAGGGCAGGCGGAAAGTTTTACAAATTTGGCGAATAGACGGTAAAAATAACAGACAGCGAGGCAGTTTCCCACTTGAACCTTTTTTTTCTTGAAGCCTTGAACCATCCTGAAAACAAAAAGGATGAAAAATAAATGTACTCCTTATTATTTCATGCTGTGTTTCTAAAACATAACCGGACAGGAGGGAATACAGGAGGTCGTACTAATGTAAATTTCCCGGGTAATGATGAGGAGATTACTCCCAGGAGATTCACATTACGAGACTGCCAACTAATTCCGAGAAACTGCAAGATTTTCGTATTTTGTTGTCTTCCACTTGGATGAAGATGCCAACAGACGGCGCTGCCATTTCAAGGACTCCCCGAAGAGTCCTTTCGAATGAAACATAAGATTCTTGAAATTTTCGCTCTTTTGGCAAAATTCATTGACTTTGTAACAAGATTTCTGCAGTAAAACAGGATTCATTTAGATTATCCTTTGAAATGCATCACTCTATCGAACAGAAGGATGCAGGCATTTACGTTTTGCTTTTTTTTTTTGCCAAGCAGAAGGAAGTTCTCAGTACAATCGACTCGAAGTCGAAATATTTCTGTGTGCGAGTCTTGATTTAGTGAAAATTTTCAGGAGTCAGGAAGAGAAAATCATTCAAGTGTAAGTAAATACTTCCTGCATATTCGCAATTCGTTTAGAGTATTTTCTACAAGTTGAAACTATTTTGATGTGAATCATAATTGGATTTCAAAATTTCAATCAAAGTTATGTGGAGAACTTTACTATTCAGGATTGAAACAATCACATTTTCTTGCAATTCAAACACTACAAGGATTCAGGTTTTATGTTGCGCATTTATGGCATTTTTGTATAATTACAATATTTTTCCTGGTTATCGCGACCTCCCAAAATACAATAGAATTCACACTCATGAGTCCACACTCACAATTATTGCGGGCGAATTCACAGTCATGTAAACCAAAATTTCAACCCAGATAAATGGAAAAAACGTAATTCAACTATAAAAATGGCTTCTCTAATGCCGGCTTGACACTCTTGGCAAATGCAGGCGAATCACAGTTGACAGGTTCAAGAGTGTGAAGCCGGCAGTAGAGAAGCAATTTTTATAGTTTCCATCTCAAATCGGACAGTGGATTTCGCTAAGCCTTCCGATTTCGTTGTAACTCCTTCCACTCATCCGATTGACTTGAAATATTGCACACATTTTGTAACTCTGGTGGTAATACAATATTTTGACTACTTCGTTCTTGTAAGGATATCTGAAGACCCTGTAAGGATATAGTGATTACCTACGTTCGTTAAGACCATATAAAGAAAGTTTTGACACCTCGGTGGATGATAAACTTAAGAAAAATGCGCCTCAAAAACACACTCTAAAGAAAAATACACTCCGAACTAAAATTTATCGAAAGAAATGCACCGCAGGCGAAAAAATTCATCGATAAATATTTTCTATGGCCATAGACTCATTGAATGTCAAAATCCGACGGGTTTTGTTTAAGAATTGTAGGGTGAGTGATTGTGAGTTATTGCGGTTTAACACGTTCACGCCCCGGCGCGTACCACCGGTGGCCCGCACTAGACTGTCTCATCGGACGGCGCGTACCACCGGTGGCCCGCATTTGAGTGTGCTATTAGACGGTACGTAACACCAAATATTTGGATCTTTAACACTTTAACTGCCGAAAAAGAAGACCTGAGAGTTACGCTCTCATTTCGACACAATTTTAATGTATAATACGCGGCATAATACCCTGGATTAGCTCCCATCCGACAGAGCGAAAAGATTTAAGCGCATGAATTACAGCGCCGGCGTGAACGTGTTAAGTCTTAACTCAAAAAAAAGTCCAGTAACTCTTGATAACCCTCTGAATATCTATTTTATGAAAAGAAACTCCCATGAGATTTTAAGAGATAAATTTTCTTGCAAACTGAAGCAAAAAATATCCTTGATCATACCAAGTTATTTTTAAGCGAAAAAAAAATAATCAGCTAAAACTTTGCAATGCACAAATCATTCGAAATATCCTGCAGAAATTTCAGCCTTGAGGGACAGAAAAGAATATTCACAAAAATTTCAATCTCTTCCTGTTTCTTGCAACGAACATTCAGACAAAATTTATCGCCTGGACATTTTGTTCAGTAGCAAAACTAGAATTCTGTCGTGCAATTCCATATAATTTTGTTACTTCATGGAAAAACTACTGCAGTTTAGTGTTAGTTTTTTTTTCGTCTTGTTCTGAAATCGAAGCGATGTATAAATTTTCCGTTCATCTTATTCTTCTTCTCCAACCAGACAATGTCTTAAGGAACAATGCCGGAATTCGAAAATTTCTTGCCTGCACAACAAGGATGTGAAAGTCGTAAAGAAAATGAAATCAATTTCGTGTTGTCACTTCGCCTTTTCCGGATTTTCCTTAATATCCCTTCGACATGTCCTGCGAAGTGGAACAAATTGAATCACTGCCACAAAAAGGATCCGGAATTTTGTTTCAGTTTCGTGCAGTTTTTCCAAAAGAAAATCAATGAAAAGTATATCAGCATAAGCTGATTGTCAATTCGTGTTTTGGATGTTTTTTATTCTGTATTAAAAATGGATCTGTCGTAAAGTTTCCAGTTTTAACTTTGATAAATTTAAGTTGATTTACAGAAGAAAATTAACGATGACTTCGAATGTTGACAATTCTTGATTGAATTTTGAAATTACTTACAATTTTCTCAGGAAAATTAAATTTTTAATGAAATTTTCAGCTTACCGTTGAAAATTCCAGTAAATAAACAAAAATATTTTCCTTTACAAAATTTCGTAATTGATTAAAATGCCCTCCAGAACATAAAATAAATGCAGTACAAAATATTTCCCAAAAATAATTAAATTGTTTTCAATTTAAGTTTCGCTGTTGTGTACAATAGAGAAAATTTACAAGATTTATCCAATTTAAATCAGAAAAGTATTATAAAAGTTTCATAAAGAACTTTTTATCCATAAAATATATTTTCCAATACAACAAAGGAAAACAATATTACTGGCTGCCTGAAGGTTTTTCCAGGACCAACCAGAAACTCTAAAGTTGTGGAAATTTAAACCGAAAGTTTTCCACAACTTTCCAAAGACGATAAAACTGGTCAACTACTATTTTCACAAGGATCTCACCCGGACACTGGGGCGCCTTTTGGGCGCCGCGTTAACCCTGTCTGAAGTAAATACGACTAGTTTTCCACTCATTCAGTCCGTTTTCAGCTGGAAAGTGTAAAAAAATCTCCAGATAAACTTCTTGAATAAATCAATGGGCATTTGATACATTATTTCTGGTAGTTCTAGACTATGTGCAAAAGGAATAAAAATATTCACCCGAACGAAAATTTAAAAAAAAAAAACTGGAAAACCACTTCTAGCTGCATTCCGGGAAAACTTTTCATCCGAGACTTAGAAAGTTTTGCGGTAAAACATTCAGGTGAAAAGAAAATGAAAAGGATTCCCCTTGAAAAGGGTGAAAAAGTTGAGTTCATAGCTTGTATTCTTCGGGCATGTGGATATATAAATGAGTTTTGAGAATGAAATCAAGTTGGACAATAGCTTGAAATGACATTCGTTTTCCGAAAGGATTTGAAAAGTTAAAATCAATTTTTAACACATTTTCTTTCAAACTATTACTGTTTTTGCTCCAAAGTTCTCAAAAAACATTTGCTATAATAAAAAGTTTGTCCATCTTTCGCTCTTAGTAGCCGTCTGTGGATTTGTGTGTTCGCTTAAAACTCTAAAACGACTAAACCGATTTTGACCAAATTGCGAGGAAAGATCATTACTATCAAGGGTTAGGTTTTAGAATATCCGTAAAAAAACGCTTCTTACCCGCTACCTTGTTTCAGATATATTCGACTCCTTCCAAGGGATATTTACGTCAACTAAAATTAATCCTTCCCTTCTTTGTTAACTCCTTCTTTTTCTATCGTCTGATTAAAATCTCTCAAAAAAGGTCAGAACCTTTAAAAAAGTTTTAACTTGATTCTATATCGAAGTTCAAAGTTCCTCTTTCTTCTGAACCACTCCCCCACCACCTCCTGAATCGGGAAACAGGGCCCGGTCCACCTCTTCTGATTAATCTCCCCCACATGTACCTTACCGCTTGCACTCAGAAAAATGTCCAGGTCAACTTTTTGTCAGGTTAACTCTGACCGCTAGCTGGCTTACAGAGGTTTCCATTACATGACATTACATCCTCAAAATGCCTATCTAAGGTCAACTCGTCCAGCTCCCAATGCCTTACTTCACCTTGTGGTGGCTTAATTTCAGAATTTCTCCGACCACAGGTCAACACAGTTTTACTTTCCCTCATGCAGGCGAACGCGCGCCTGCCCGAGGCCAATTACGCCGTATGTAGGTCGTCGAGTTAGCCTCCGTTTTTCTGAGTGTGGTCTTGGAACGATTCTGCTCTGATTTGTCGCGCCCCTGCATCTGCTTATCTTAAATTTGCCGCCCAGACCTTTGAGGCTCCTCTAATTTGCGGCTCCACCAATTTGCGGCTCTTGAAATTTCCATTTGTCACCCCGTAGTTTACCATTCTTTTGTTTTAGCGTCCACTTACGTTTCCTAAGTGAAATTTTTCCTGTTTCAGATAATTTGCATATTTTTCTTATTTAAAACCAAAGATAAAATACTTCTCTGTTTTTTTCTTATTATGACCCTATAACAATGAAAACCCTTACTTTTTTTATTAAGTGGTGTAAAATCTTACCCCAATTTCCAAAACTATTCCACATTGACAAATTAAAAACCCTATAAAAGAATCGCTACATCGGATTCACATCTTTTCAATTAAAAATGAATTAAGACTTCGTTGAAAATTAAGAAAGGAAATCAATTTCCGCCCTGTTGAACTTTTCCATTTACGGTAGATGTTTTCGTACCATTTGTACTTTCATATAACTGTAAAAAAAATCAATGTAACTCGGAAAATTCATATAAGAGAAAATTTTTCTAGTAGAAAATGTGGAGAAGATAAAGAATATTAAGTCCTTAAAAATCACTGAGACGAATAATAAATACTGAATTGCCACCACTAGATTTAATTGAAAAATTTCATTTCCGGTCAAAAGAACTATGTTTTCAAATTTTTTCATAAAGCTAGTGTGCATAGGGTATGGCAGGTAGGGCAAATGCCCTAGACGCCACTGGTAGGGGGCGCCAAAACCGAATATAATTTTTTTGTTTTTTTTCTAGATGGACCACAATGAGTTTTATTTTGTTGAAAAGGATTAGAGCGGTGCCACCCTACAAATGTATTATGTTTTGAACTCTACTCAACTAGAAATTTAACCGAAAAGACGAAAAAAGGAAACTCTCAACTTCAAATAGTTTAGTTTTTAAACCAAAAAGTCTAAAAAGTCAACTTTTTTGATTTAAAAATCCAATTTTCGTTAAACCCCCATTAGAAATTTAAACTGAAATTTAAAAAAATGCAGGTGTTTAGAATTTCCCAAAAATATTTAAACTTTTTACAGAAATAAGTGTTTAAAATAGTCACCTTAAAATGTCGCAAGAATAATTTCAAGTGCAAGCTCTCTTTTAAAATCCTAATTGAAATTTTGCTACGCAACTGCTTGAGCTAAATTTTCTTGTGACATAAATTGAAAATGCACCATAACGAGCTCTTATAATCAAGAAAAATGAAGATAATATTTTAATTATTCAAATGACGACACTAATTAACATTAATTAATATCCTTTTTCATTTAGCATTTTTTTTTGTTTTAATAAAGGGTTTCTTTTCAATTTCTTGCGATCTAAGGATTCGTATTCCACTTTCGGTTAAGATTAATCCCAAAGTGCTTCTTTGACACAAAATGGGGTAATCAAAAGCCTTAAATGGTGTCAAAGGAGAAATCTCTTTTCTAGAATAAAACACTTAACCTTATCCCATTATCAAACTTTATTAGACATATTCAATTTTGCATGTCTTCACTATTTTGTATTTTATGTATTAAACAATCAAGTATGTTTTATGTAAAATCAAACTACCTTATCAGATTATTACTAATGAAATTTAACTCGACTAGACCGGTTGATTATTTATTTAGTTACTCCTTCATAGCTCTAATAATCAATTTTTTTAACACATTGACTGCCATGGCTATCATTTTTGATAGCCAGTGGAAATTGGCACTATGATTCATGAGCGGCCAAGGCTATCATTTTCGATAGCTGGGTCTACAATCTGCATGTATTGGCATCTCCCTTACATTTTTGCAAAATTGGTCTGGCAGTCAACGTGTTAAATCATAAGTTGAATAAGGAATCCAAATAATCTGAAGAAATTTTAGAAAATGAATTTTAATTTCTTTTTAAAATATGCAACTTTCTGACACATTCGAAAGTATTTTGTTTCATTATGAATCTAATTTTTTCATTAGTTTGATAAAATCCTTAAACTTCAACGACTTTGAAATTTAAAGATTTAAAAAAAGGGCAAATCAGTTTTCTTCCAGAACTTCTAACGTTTTCCTCAGAAAAAAGAACTTTACACCACCAAGAAAAAATGCGCGGAGAGATGGCTAAAATGTGTGTCAACTTCGGCCTCGGTTTTCCTTCAAATTTTCTAACGTGAATTTTATAGAATTTTAACCACACTCTCCGATTTTGGGATCTGTACTTCGAGCTAAACTATGAAAAGGACAACATATCAGAATTGAACCCTGCGGATCTTTTTAACCTCAAAGATCACCTAAAAAGTTCTAGTGGGCAAAGATTATTTTATTAAATGTGCGCAGTTTTTTGTACAACTGGAAAACGGTTAGTCACACCGGAAAATTTATAATGGCAAAATGTGTTTAGAGCATGATTTTCCATAACCCTTCTATATATAAAAATTCGATTGGACCACTACTTCCTCACTCTCGCAAACAAGTGGATTTCTTTAAATAAACATAAGAAAAGCTACAATTGCCAAGGTCCAATCGTCAAATCATACTAATATATAAAAGTGTCGCGAGGGGTGGGGAGAGTAAGGGGAGGGGGTACTGTACTACTGAACCGATTGGCCTGAAATTTGGCATAGATGTTCGTCGGGGATATGGCTCTATGCCCCAACATCCGATATTTCTATAGCTAAATTTAACGCGCGTACCATGGATCCGGGGGGATGAACCTCAAAGCGGTTCGGGGCGCAGCCCCTAGTATTTTATATAAGAACAGACAAAAATTTTATTTTTCAAATACCTCGAGAACCATTAAAGATACGTAAAAATCGTTAAACGAAATAATGTCAAAAATTTTATTTCCATTAAATTTGGTTATATGCATTTTTCCCTAAAAGCGCATAGGTTCGAAAAGATTTAAAAAAATCATATTTTTCCAAAAAAAAATCATATGGGAGGGATCCGTTATATCTACCGTTACTTTCCCAAAAGTTGACAGAAAACTACGATTTTCTGGTGTGTACTCGGCATAACATAACTATGGTATTTTTATGCTACCGAAGAATCCGTTACCACCCTGCGTACTATTCTTGAAAAATTCGAGTGTGGAAAATTAATTTTCTGTAAGTACATCCCATCACTGAAAATTGTAGGAAAATGAAAATAGCTTCTATTCAACACAAACTCACAATAAATATGAAAATCTTATGTTTTTAAAAACTATTGCACCATTTATTCATGCTACATTATATTATATGTAGTTAAAAAGAGTTAAACAGAGTTAACTACGCATACATATAGATTGCTCATTATTATGAGCAATTTCACCTGCTGAATTGAAATATTTAAATGCATCCGGCCACAGATTTTCCATTTGCTTTTCATATTTTCCATTCCTACAACGCCACCCGGGAAATTCTTTTTTTTTTTTTTTTTTGTAAAAAAGCGAGAGACGGTAGGTACTTTGCAACTGCAACAGCGATATTACAAGTGCCTGTAAAATGTAATATTTAAATTTTATATCTGAACTTTTGAACTTTGAATGAACAGCAAAGCACATTACACCAACGTACGACGATTTCATCTTCTTTGACATGCAGAAAAATGCATGACTACATTTGAGTTTCTTCCACTTTAGTTCTGCTTTTGTATATTAAAACTTTTCCGCATGAGTTGGACAGGAGGACCCCGACTTGACTTGTTAGAAATTGTTACATGAGATAATTTTGACGAGCATATCATCATATTTATAGGGGAATCTGGGGCAACTTCGCAGTAGTGGATTCCCCAAACCGAGCTCTTATAGGGCACCGGGTTATGGGGAACCCTAAAATCGTGAAAAATACATATTTTTTCTGTACTTCGTAAAATTTTTCCCAAAACTGCTTTCTTCAGAAATTTATAAAATTTTCAAGACTTTTTCAGCATATATTTTTTTTAAATTGATGATTAAATATTTTGGCAAAAGTAAACAAGTGACAGGTTTTTAAGCGCTACCAGTTTTGAGTTTTTAGATAAAATAAAGATAATAAAATTTGACCTGTTGGATGTCAATTCAGCGAAAAATGTGTTTATGAAGAGTTTTAAGCCTAAACCCCAATTACGCGTGCGTGCTTGCGGCACCCATGCGGTGAAAGTAAAAATTACGCATTCATATGAGTAAATGTATAACTGCGCGTTGCTCAGACGCGTTGCCGCGTCCGTGCCGCGCAGAGTAGGCTCAGTCTCTACTTTTAGACGCGGTGACAACTACCTACTAGATGCAAGAAAAAAAAATGCCGCACGCACGCACGCGTAATTGTGTTTTAGGCTTTAAAAAAAACTGAAAAAAAACATTTAAAAACCTGTGGAGCAACAAGACCGGTTCCATGGCCGAATGTGCCCCAAGTTACCATATATGTTTCAGAATATGTCGGATAGTAGTGTAAAATTTCCACATATTAAAGCGACATGAAAACATTGTATGCCAGGAGGAATCTTCCCTTGAGCTGAGCAGGTGAACTTATGCTTTGTGGAACCCATCAACTTTTTCATCGGTAAATTACCAACAACTCCGCCAACCACCCCCTACCCCCTCCACCGAAGTCACTTTAGATTTCAATTGCCAGTCGTCAGTTTCTGTACAATCCCATCGTGTATTTCATGTGAACCATACAAGCATGCAAGACAGTTTAGTCCTTGCATAAGGATCAACTTGAAGTGCTTGTTTCATGAAATTATGAACGAGAAAAAAAGGACGACCGACACCACGTTCAGTGTAATGGAAGCATTCCCTCGTCCCAAGGAGGATGGGTGGGTGGGAGTGTCTAACTTTACATAAAATCCTCGGCCAATTCTGAAAACCAAACTGCTTTTATTCACTTAAAAACGTTTTATTTTAATTAAATAATTTTTTAAAGGATCTTCCTTTAATGTTTGGCGAGAAATTAGATGTGTGGCGAATGGTTGCCATTTAAATCAAGCATCATAGCTTTTTATAATCATACTAATATATAAAAATGAGTTGGTGTCTGTCTGTCTGTATGTCTGTCTGTCTGTCTGTTCCTCTTTCACGCAAAAACGGCTGAACCGATTGACTTGAAATTTGGCATGAGCATCTGTGGTAGTTCTGGTTCCAACATAGGCATACGGAAAATTAGCACGATGGGTGGGGGGAAACTTGGTTTTTGCGCTATGTCACTCTTTCGCGGGGAAACTACTGAACCGATTGGTCTGAAATTTGGAATAGAAGTTCGTCGGGGGTCCAGCCCCAACATAGACCCATTAAAAAGTAGCCCGAGAGTTGGGGGAGTAAGGGGAGGGGGTAAAGTGATCTCGAAACTTAGCTCTTCCTGTATGTTACCCTTTCGCGGGGAAACTACCGAGCCGATTGGCCTGAAATTTAGCTCCAACATATACCATAAAAAAAAATTTGAAAAAACTTAACCCGGCAACGACGGGTATGCAAGCTAGTACTCTATATCAGTGCTCCGCAACCTTTATTTGCTTACGGCACACCAATTTTTTTTTCTGGAAATCCGGGCACACCACAAAAGAAAATATAAAAAAATTTGTGTATAAAATATTTATAATGAAAAAATTAAAAAAAAAATCCTGAAAGAATTATTAAATCGCTATTTGAAATGTTTACCGCGGCACACCTAATATCATTTCCCGGCACACTAGTGTGCCGCGGCACACTGGTTGCGGAGCACTGCTCTATATGATATATCGTATAGGAGTATGTTAGATTTAGTATAACATTTGAAACGCTCCGAACCAATCATGTTGGTTTATCTGTCCGCCTGTCTGTCTGTCCGCCTATCTGTCTGTCCGTCTGTCTTTCGGTGAGCACCATAACTTTCGAATGGATTGAGCTAGAGACATATTTTTTTTAAAGTTACGTTTCTTGTAAATAGCTAGGCTAACTTCATAAACGGATAAAATTGGACCATTCCTTCCCCCTCGCCCATACAAATAAAACAGTTTCTTTCAATTTTCTCGAAAACGGTAAGTCATATCGAAAAATTTATAAAGATTAAATGTGTTTAGAATATTATTTTACACAACTGTTTCATACATTAAAATCCAATCGAACCACTACTTTCCCCCTCTCCTAGACAAATGATTTTTTTAAATAAACATTCTGTCTGTCATCATTTAGAGCAGCGTTTTCCAAACTGGGAGGCGCGCCTCCCTAGGGAGGCGTGGACTAGTCTAAGGGGAGGCGCGAATATTAGCCAGTATTGACAAAAAAAAGTGCACGTGCAGCTAATACAATACGTAACATATAGGTACATATTCAGCCCTATTCCCGTAACCGGCGGGACGTGTATACGCCACGCAAGTTTTATCTCGATCGAATGAAATTTTCTTATTCTAGTAGAACGCAGTTTTATTCAGCCCCGCGCTGACTATTTTGACATTTTTGCTGATTTGATACGCATGAAGTTTTTTTTTTGTTCAATTAAATGATTGTACTGCGTCTAGTTAGTTTTTGAAGGTCAGGAAAAACTAACTAGACGCAGTACAAGTTAAAATTCAGTTAAAATTCATTAAATGTATAAATAAAATTCACATTTTTATTCAAACTTTCTATTTAATTGATTGGTCCCGCAACGATTTACTCGCGGGAAATAAATGTATGGAAAAGTCAAAATATTCGCGGGTCCGTTTAGTGTAATACCGAAAGTAAAACGTTTTCAGCACCACGGCACACGCCGGGACAATTGCGTTTAGCAGAATGCAAATTTTCTGCGGGAAACGCCAAATCCCGCGGCGTACACGTCCCGCCGGTTACGGGAATAGGGCTGATTAACTACTATGCTGCTGATGCTACCCTTACCCCGTAGCAAACATAACGGTTCAAATATTTTTAAGGGAGCCGTTGTAAAATAAAGTTTGGAAACCACTGATTTAGAGTATTTGACGATTGGCCCCTGTTAATTGTAGCTTTTCTTATGTTTTGTAAATGGAAAAAAACACGCTTTATCAACCACTAACAAATGGAAGAGAGGGGGAGGTCTGCGTGTGTATGACAGCCTTATTAGCTTCTATACAAATAAATCGCAAACAAGTCCATATTATATTCGGAATTCTCTGGAAATTAAGATAAAGCCCCTGAAAAGTATTTTGAAATTCGTTTTTTGAAAAACTTTTTTAAGTTTTTCCTGCAGCTTCATCAATTTTTTATTCTTACACTGGCTTCCATTCACCATCCTACACAAAAATTCATTTATCCAGAACTTTTAAACACAAAATTTATTATTTACTTCCACATTTAATAGAATTTTCCATTTAGTCAAAAAATATTGCTGGAAAACTCATAAAATTTTCATTTATCAAAGCAATATTTCTTGTTGGTACAGAATAAAGTAAATTCGGTAAACGAAATCATGTTTAAGTCTGTCAACTTTAAGTAAGTAGACTTCAGAAGGAGAAAATCAATAATTTCGGTACTTGTGACTATTTGTTATTCCGTTGGCATCGTCGGAAGGCAGAAATACAATATTTGACTCATGTTATTCCCAGAAACATGAAAAATTCGCATATATGGTGCCAGAAAGTCTATTTTCAAAAGCGAAAAATAAACCTAGATAAAGAATTTCATTCCCACTAAAGTCCATAATTTAGGCAGATACCATAAATTGTTTCCTTTTTTGGCAAATGTCATTTTTACAGTACATATGAAACACTTTTGTGCCGTTTGGGGATGGTATTTTTCTGCGAACTGGGAATGAATAACGACGGTTAGTAGAAAAATTTGACCTCTATGTGACATGTGATTGTATTCGCACTTTCTCGGAAATTATGTCCTCTGAGAGGATTAAAATAAAAATTATTATCCTAATTTTCGTAAAGTGCCTAATTTTCTGTGAAATTCCAGGGGAAATAGTTTTTCATTCCTGTTTCAAATTCAGCTATTTACAGATAATCGAAAAAACTTTGAAAAATCTTCAAAAGCTGTCCTGAAATCCTTTTGATCACCAAAAATCGATACTTAGGAGAAATTGCCCAAATTATGGGTAAAAAATTGCCAGGAAATAGGAAAAATTTGTAATGAACCATGACGAAGGAAAAGTGCCTTCTTAAAGGATATACGACAGCCCCGTCGATAAAAGTTTTCCTTTTATTTTTTTTTTTGATTTGCTTTTTGACTTTTATTGAAAGCTTTTTTATAGTACCAGCAGATGCCATCACGATTTTTGGCTTCTAAAGCGATGATATTAGAAACTTTTTTAATTTTCCTAACTTTATTATAATCTGAATGTGGATTAACTATTTTATGGCTTAAATTTTGAACAGGTTTTGCTTAATTTTAGGTTAATAATAAATGTTTGTTTATGCAGTGATTTTTTTTTTGCTGAAAAAATACAATCAAACCTGTTTTTGTGCGATTTTTTTCCGATTATTTTTCCTTGTGCGATTTTTCTTGTGTGATTTTTCTTGTGCGATTTTTCTTGTGCGATTTTTCTATACGATTCCTGTTCACCGCATAATTTTCAACCAGAAAATCAACCCAGTTTTTAAACCGTTTCCGAGAAATACATATATTAACACGTTCGTGACATTTGCTTTTTCATCTTTTTTTACATTTGGACATCGTGTACCACGTGTGGATTGGTGGGTGGGTGGGCGGGAGGGTGGGTGGATTTGGACTTTGCACTGATATACTTCTTGATAATTTAGAAATAAAAATTTACGTCCACAAAAAAACTACCGCACTATTTACTCGCGCGGTTTTAAAAAAAAACTGTACATGTACCACCAGTGGTACACAATGTCACGAACGTGTTAATAGCTATTTATAAAATCTGTAACGCTAATTTTATATGTTTCGGACCACTGCCTCCTCTGAACATCACCATTTTTACTTTCGTCTGCTATAGAGGAAAGTATTGTATTCATAACGGAGACTCGGACTCGGGGCAGATAGACACTTTTTGATAAGTACGTAATTCGTTTCAGGCAAAATTATGAGGATGTCCTGTCTGTCGGTCTGACTGTCTGTCGGTCTCACTGTCTGTCGGTGTGTCGGTCTGTCGCTCTGTCTGTCTGACGGTCTGTCGATCTGTCAATCTGTCAATCTGTTAATCTGTTAATCTGTCAATCTGTCAATCTGTCAATCTATCAATCTGTCAATCTGCCAATCTGTCAGTTTGTCAGTCTGTCGGTCTGTCAATCTGTTTATCTATCAATCTGTCAATCTGTGAATCCATCAATCTATCAATCTGTCGGTCTGTCGATTTGTCAATCTGTCAATCTGTCAATCTGTTAATCTGTCAATCTGTCAATCTGTCAATCTGTCAATCTATCAATCTGTCAACCTGTCAGTCTGTCGGTCTGTCGCTCTGTCCGTTTTACGTATCGTAAATAACTCGAGAACGCGCTGAGCTAGCGATTTTAAACTTTTTGTAAATGAGTATTACGAAAATCGTTGTTTCCATCGTGATTGGCGTAAAATGCATTTTTTGAATGTAGGACAACTTATTTAATACCCATTTCGAATAAAATGAGAATTTTTATTAAACTAAAAATAACAACAATTTTTTACTCCATGATTACTCTTTCCATCATAATAAACGCAATATTCAACTCCATTTCGCTTCTAGGGCAACAAATAAAAATTCATTTTGAGGTTAAGAGACATGCGGCAATTTTAAAAATGGCAAAAGTTTCTTCCAGTTTACCAAAAGGAGGAAAAATAATCTACAAGTAATCGCATCCCATGGAAAATATAAAATTTAAATTCACAATGCGATCATCATAATTTTTATGATAAGATAGTCATCTCAAGCAATGCGAAAAATTCCATTTCAGTGGATTTAGGGAGGACTAACAAGTTTTATACGTTTTTTTTTATAGTTTTATAATGTTTGATTGTATTGGAATAATTCGATAATATTTGAAACCAAACACAGGACTTCTTTTGTGATACAAATTTGAATAAAATAAAATTTTTGTTGCCTGAAAAATGACAAAAAATGTCCTTTTTATGTTTTCCAAATATTTTTTTATGAAAAATGGAAAAATCATTCCAAATTAAATAAACCTAGCGATTGAACACCCTAGTGAACTTATTTCAAAATCTGCTGAACTGAATTCTAAGATAGGTACGATATTTTCAACACCCGTTTTTTTTTCAAACAGGAATCATACTTTTCCAATTTGAATGGAAATTTCTGTTTAGTCGCATCCTCTGGGATTCCATGCAATAAAAATTTTTACATGCCGCAGCTGACTATCCTCCCCGTTTTTCCATAAAGAAATTCTAAAATCGGCGGCAGTGTCCCTAAAGCCCAAAAAATATATGGTTTTATTTCCCAGGTACTGGTGGCTTTGGCGAATATTCCCCAAGATCGTATGTTTTGAATTTTTGCCAACTTCGTTTTTATGATTGGTGAATTTGTGTGTGTGTGTGTGGGGGGGGGGGGGGAATTCCTGACGCTATTTGTAATAAATTTCGTGAATATGTTTTACATTTTCGAAGAGAAAATCACCAAAGTTGTGTCAGTTACGTACACGCTTGGGATAAAATAACTTTATTTATTGCCTGTTAAAGTTTCTTAAACAGAATATTAATGGGGTGTAATGACGCTTTAAATAAATAGAATTTTCTCTATTTTTGCTAATAGAAAAAATGGTGTATTTTGTTTTGTCGGGTGACATGAAGGAAATTAATTTGTTTGTGCGAAGGGCTGATTGCGTATACTAAAATAATTTCATTAAAATAGAGTTAAATATTTTAAAACTCTTAAATATTCTTTATAAGTTCCACGGTAATTTTAACTCTACAATACCTTTCAAAAACTCCAAATTTTGGCCATATTTTCGGGACAAAAAAAACTTAAATTTCCAACCTTTTGAAAACTTAACGAACGATGCACGATTTTGCCCCTCTAAACTAACTTTTGAACCCGTGTAGTTTTCACTTTGGGGTGTACTTTTTTGGAAAGGGCACAGTCTCTAGTTTCTTCCATATATGGCTTCAAGAGCCACCGAATTGCAGGGGGATGGTGAGGGGTTAACGAACTTTTTTGTGATTTTTCATACAAATTATTGCAGAAATCACGAGAGAGATCGTTAACCCCTCACCATCCCCCTGCAATTCGGTGGCTCTTGAAGCCTTGAAGCCATAATATATGGTGGCTCTTGAAGCCTTGAAGCCATATATGGTGGCTCTTGAAGCCTTGAAGCCATATATGGTGGCTCTTGAAGCCATATATAGATGAAACTAGAGACTGTGCCCTTTCCAAAAAGTCGTGTACCAAAGTGAAAACTACACGGGTTCAAAAGTTAACCCAGGGGCACGAGAAATGCTATTTCCTGCATGGTTCTTTCCAACTTTTTGAAAAGCTTGATTCAGCGATACCAAAAACCTTAGGATGATATTTTTTTGCAGAAAATTTTAGGAAAAGTATACCGGACCTTTCGTTTTTTTACAAGGACGAAGTAGAGGAAATATTGTATTGACACCGGAGTTACGTATGTGTGCAAAATTTCAGGATTTGACCCTGACAAACAAAGGAACAAACACAAAGATAGAAAAGCAAGCCAAAAAAATGCTTTTAACCATGGCTCATTTTTTCGTCCTTTTCTACCGTACTTTTCTGGTAAAATTTTTTCATTGGTTTCTCAAATATTTGCCTGCGGCGCAGTTTTGACTTTTAACAACAAACATTTTAACTTTTCTTCCGTCAAAAGTTGCAGTCCCAAAAATCAATTTTTGGTGAAAAAGCAAAGGGCGCCAGATACACATACTATAGGTTTAAAAAGTAACTACACTAAGAAAAATGTCAGGTCAACTTTTTGTCAGGTTAACTCTGACCTCTAGCTGGCTGACAGAGGTTTCCATTACATGACATTACATCCTCGAAATGCCTATCTAAGGTCAACTCATGCAGCTCCCAATCCCCTACTTCACCTGCTCGTGGCTTAATTTCAGAATTTCTCCGGCCACAGGTCAACACAAATTTTACTTTCCCTCATGCAGGCGAACGCGCGCCTCGCATAGGCTACATTTCCCTGCCCGAGGCCAATTACACCGTATGTAGGTCGTCGAGTTAGCCTCCATTTTTCTGAGTGTAAGCTTTTAAGAAATTCTCAGCTGGTCAAATGCATTCATGCTTGACGGGATTCTTTTCCACTTCAAAAAATTTTATTCAGTAAAAAAATTCATTTTCAATTACAATTACCCCCATTAAACTTAAACTCTCTGGCTACAATTTCAAAAGCGCAGGAAATGCAATATTAAACAATTTCATAATTGTTAAATGCATTCCGTTCATACCAAAGTCCTGTTTTTAGTTATCTTTCTATCAACCCAAGGATATTTTCTAAACATAAATTTTCTCAGGGAGTGGCTTAAAAGCAAACTTTGCCATACAGAAAATCTTCACCCTAAGATAGTTTTAACCATCGAATGAAAACTTTCTTAAACAATTTAGCATAACAGTTTTCATTTCTTAAACATACAAGAAATTAAGCTTATGGTGTTTTTAATTTGTGTCACAACTATTCATACTATCCACCCTCAGCTCAAATATTCCGTTCTTAGTCTGTTCTAATTTCCAACTTTCTTGGCATTTGATCAAAACTTTGTATCCTGACAAGAAACTCTCATTTGTTGTTTCATTTCAGAGCTCTTAGAGTAACATTATTGGCTCCTTATGCAATATTTTAGACTCCCTGTTGGGAATTTGATTTCCTTATCAACATCAACATCTCTTTGCTGGTTTTTCCGGCCTGAAGGAATTTTAGTTGGAAAACCAAAAACTTTCAAATTGTTTACACAATCGACGCCCACTTGAGGAAACAGGAAAATATCCTTAGGAAATCTATGGCTCCATACAGGCGACCGATAAAGAGTTGCTTGATGAGTGTCTGTACCGGAAACGCATTACGTATGTGCAAAAAAAAACCAACAAATGTCCTTAAAAATGTGTAAACAGTGTGAATGTCTGTGCGGAAACTTCCGGTGCACATAAAAACGCCCTTTTAAAAACGCCGTCTTCCGAAAATGTGAAACGAATCGAATGCAGCGTAAAAACGTAAATTCACTTTTTTATAGACATCCCCAAAGGACTATGAACCGCACTTTCTCATGTACCGAACAAACGAATTAACATCAAATTTTGTACTTAGAGGTCATAAAGTTTTGTTTTAGTGCAAGTGAATCTAAAAAAAACCCCCTTACCCCGAAAGAATAAATAATAAAAGACTTAAATTGAAACATAAACCAAAAAATAGACACCAACCAAAGTGTGGTAAAGATTCTTCTGGTGACCGTTTTGTATTCAGCAGCCGCAAGGACCACGAAATCGTTAAAAGACCGACAACATTTTAGCACAGGATTATGCGGTGGTAATGTCGAAGACATAAACCGTCATACTGGTCGGTTTCGCTTTAATACGGCCATGATTTGTACAACAAAATATGGATGGTGGGGGAAAGAGCGACAGCCCGACAAAATACCTAAACCCAAAGGTAACCCCGAATTGGGGTGGGTGGAAAAAAATCCCCGCGATTCCCTTGCTATAAACGAGAAACGATTACTCTCGGGCTTATAGTGTTTTTTATTTTATTTCATGCCCAAGGAGTTTTTCTAAGGACGTCGGGCCGTAAAACCATAAAATTGGTCTATAAAAAGTGAAATTGTATTGGGAAATAACTGGAAAATGACCCGCTTCGGTGGGTATTCCTGGATTCTAACCGGTGTGGTAAAATTTAATAGAAAAAGTTATTAGTAAGATCTGACTCTATATAAAATCGCTTTTAATGCAACCCAAGTACCTTCTTTTTAACTTTCTTCTTCTATAGAGGGAAAGTATTGTATTCATGATGGAGACCGACTCGAGAATGGGTGCCGATTTTACGAAATCCGTTTCGGGCAAAATTATGAGGATGTCCGTGCCTCAGTCTGCCGGTCTGTCCGTTGTACGTATCTTAAATACCTCGAGAACGCGTTGACCTAGCGACTTAAATTTTGTTATAAATAAGTTCTACAAAACTCGCAGTTTTCTATCATCTTTTGAAAAGCGACGGTAGCTATAAGGGATACCTCCCACACCTTTTTTTTGTTTTGAAAAAATACAGTTCATTGAAAATTTCTCGAAACCTATGCGTTTTTTGGGGGAAAAAAATATAACAAAATTTAAAGGATATTAAATTTGCCACATTTTTTGTTTTACCGGTTTTTGTTTTGTGTCTCTAAAGGTAAGGATACACGATGAGAGACTTTGGTCTCTGGTCTCCAGGGTACAAAAGGCAAAAATCTCCAAAGTGTATACACGTTCAGAGACATTTAAGTCTGGAGATTAAAAATAGATCTCAGGAGACCTTTACTAAAAAGTCTCTCAAAGCAAAGTCTCTGGAGTGCATACACGACGCAGGTATCTCGTCTCCAAGCATAACAACAATATCACTAATCATACTAATATATCTAAAATATAAAATAAGTAAAAACACTTTTTTTCTTTATAAAAACTGACCTTTAATCTCAAAACAACGAAACAAATTCTCGTTCCCACAAAACAATTTCCTGAAATGTCAAAATTCGTCTCCGGAGACCAAGAGATAGATATCAAAACGTTTTGAAGACCGGAGACGCATTAAAAAGAGTAGCTACACGGCAAGAGACTTAAGTCTCCCAAGAGACCCGAGAGACTTGTACTTGGAGATAAATCTCCGGTCTCCGAAGTGTATACACAGGTCTCTTTGTATCTAGAGGCGAAATTTTTGGTCTCAGAGACCAAAGTCTCTCGTCGTGTATCCTTACCTTAACGGTTCTTAAGACACTTCAAAAAAATTAAGTTTTTTGAAAATTTATTGGAAACTATGCGTTATTATGGAAAAATGCATATAACCACACTCAGAAAAATAGAGGATAACTCGACGACCTAAATACGGTGTAATTGGCCTCGGACAGGAAAATGTAGCCTATGCGAGGTGCGCGCTCGCCTGCATGAGGGAAAGTAAAACTTGTGTTGACCTGTAGCCGGAGAAATTCTGAAATTAGGCCACGAGCAGGTGAAGTAGGGCATTGGGAGCTGCACGAGTTGACCTTAGATAGGCATTTCGAGGATGTAATGTCATGTAATGGAAACCTCTGTCAGCCAGCTAGAGGTCAGAGTTAGCCTGACAAAAAGTTGACCTGACATTTTTCTGAGTGCAAATTCAAAGGAAATCAAATTGGCTGCATTTTTCCCTTAAACGGTTTTTACGTATCTTCAACGGTTCTCGAGATATTTGAAGAAATAAAAATATTTTTCACATATTTTTTCCGAAACTAAATATTGCAGAGGAATGTTTTGTGTTGATCACAACTGATATTTTTGGTATTCATTTCGTACTTTTCCAGTGATTTAATGGTGAATTTAATTCAATTTGCAAGATCTTTTGGGGAATTATGGCTTTTCAAATATAATTAAATGCAGGCTAAAATTTTCTTTTAATGTGATTCATTGAGGATAAGATTTTGAAATGAATTGAGTTTGAAAATTTATAGAAATCGTGAAATTGCGGAAGGCAAATTGTTTGATCCAACACAATGATGAAAACATCGCCGTGGACATTTTTGAAGACAAAAATTTGACACGAAGTGCAAATGACGGCCGAAAAGTGAAGTAAAATATCAATTAAAAGCCCTAAAACTCACAATGCATTTGATTTGCGTCTATTTTAGCTAAAAAAAAGGAAGTTGTGAAAAACTAAAAGATTAAATCTTTAAAAAATACTCAGTATTTTACATTTTTTCCAGACTTAAAAAAACCCCTCAACTGTGCGACAATCGCAATGTCAAATAACTCGACATAAATTTCCTTTCCCACAAAAAAAAACGCAACACACAGCAAAAACGACTTCCACATATAGTCCTTTTACGGAAAATTATGAACTTCACTCTGTATAAATTGCTCGAGGATTTTATTTTGCAAAATAATAAATAGAATCAATTTGAGGCATTAGAATGGAAGACAATAAGAATTTCCCTTCAATCTTCAGCTCCTTAAAATCATTTTCAATAAATCAAATAGCCAGGACGTCGTTTTGTCGTCGTCCAAAAACTGTACAAGCATAAGAGACTCCACATGCGAAGGACACTCCGGAAAAAGACAGAAAAACACGTCATTGAACCCACATAGGACAACAGAACCGTGTTTAGGTTGCGTGGATTTGTTTTTCCTTTGGCTGATCCTCAAACTGAATCCGGAATCCGCCCCAGCACTATTAAGGAAAGGCTGAACACAAGTCAAGGAAAAGTGTTTTTCTTTTCGCAGTCTCCCTGTTTTGACGTTGGATTGTTTTTCCTGTCTTTTCCGTCGCTGTTGATTTTTCTCAACATCTCTTGTTTGCAACAAGACACAAATTTTTTTATGCACCCACACTTCTGTTTGTTGCCATCTAGGAAATTAATGTGTCCCCCCTTTGTGCAGCCCATCGTTTTGTCTGTGAACACAAACATCACAAAGGCAAAACTAAGGGTTGGTCGTCCTTTGGCTACAATCGAAAGAAAAATGAAAATTATCCCTCCCTCTTGCTGTTGTCGGTTAGTTTTTCTCAACATTCTATGTGATGCGTTGCACGGCCGACTGAACGAGAAGCGTTGAAGGGGTGAAATTCAGTTTATCCGCATACTGCCCTCCGCCCACCTAATTCACCCCTAAAACATATCTTTATATATCAGGAATGAGTCACGAAATCGAACTTGATTATTCCTCCCCCGTGGCTATTGTTGTGCTGCAACATCCTTTGGGGGTGTGAAAAATACTGCCAAGCTTTTGGCTGCAACAATCCCCAAACACCATCCACCCACAACTAAACCCACACACACACTATGCGGGGATGACTACTAATGCTGCTATAGTTGTTCATCATATTCCACCCTTATTATCTTCAAGTCTAACGGGGGTAGCGTTTATCTACAGAAATATAGATAGATTCTCGTATATCAAATGTTGTGTTGGCCACAATTTTCCACAATTTCCTATTGTTTCTGCAATCGGGAAGTTTTTTTTTTGCTTCTACTGCTGCTGACCCTATTTTCCGCGATACTCCTCTTCGTAAAGATAATGATGAACGTCTTTTTCTTGACTTTTATTTTCTTATTCTGGTTTTACCAACCACCATCAGTGCTGAGGGTGGCTTATTGTCCGCCATCGATTATGTCGTCGGTTGGCACTTTGCAAGACAATATTCAGACTTTTTGTCTACAATGTTGTCCTCAATAACGCATAATCTAAACTGAAAGTCAACTCAGGCAAGGAAAAAACAAAACATCTTTGAAATTTTTTCTTGGAAAAATCTTTTTTTCTGTACATAAAATTCTTGTTATCGATGTCGTAACATATGTCTGATGTCTGGTGTCCCAGATTGCTTGCGGCGGCAGATCTTTTTTTTTTTTTTGTAGCTTGAAACCAGTTTGGATTTTGTTATGGGCAAATCGAATTTTGTTGAAATTTTCAATGAATTATGCATGACAAGAATGCAATATCCGATGAATTTCTATGAAACACGACTGTGCCTGTGACCCGGCAGCAAATTCATTCAACCAAAAAACACATTATGAAATTCCCAGCCTTTTTTCACATCCCTTCAGGGGTTATGATAATGTAAATGTGATTTTCCTTGATCGTATTAAGTCACTTAGTATTCATATGAAAAATGTTTAATGCATTATGAACATCAGAAACGAATTAAAGTTTACATAAATGGAGATAAGCAGGACTATTTTATTTTTCTTCAAATGCAATTTGTTAGAGCTTTAATCATCATACTAATTTATAAAAATGAGTTGGTGTCTGTCTGTCTGTCTGCCTGTCTGTTCCTCTTTCACGCAAAAACGGCAGAACCGATTGACTTGAAATTTGGCATGAGTGTCTGTGGTAGTTCTGGTTCCAACATAGGCACACGGAAAAGTAGCGCGAGGGGTGGAGGGAGTAAGGGGAGGAGTTTAACTTGAGTTTGAAACTTAGTTTTTGCGCTATGTGACTCTTTCGCGGGGAAACTACTGAACCGATTGGCCTGAAATTTGCCATAGATGTTCGTCGGGGGTCCAGCCCCAACATAGACCCATTAAAAAGTAGCCCGAGAGTTGGGGGAGTAAGGGGAGGGGGTAAAGTGATCTCGAAACTTAGCTCTTCCTGTATGTTACCCTTTCGCGGGGAAACTACTGAGCCGATTGGCCTGAAGTTTAGCTCCAACATAGACCATAAAAAAAACAATAAAATTTGAAAAAACTTAACTCGGCAACGACAGGTATGCAAGCTAGTATATAATAATGGAAACTATTTACAAAATTCAGATTTTCTATATTTAATGAAAATGTGTTTCTATTAAAAAAAACGAATTTTAGACGATGGATATTAATCTCAACTTTATTTTGAGCGATATGAGATTTTTGATATAACAGCATCGGAAATCGCTGCCATGTGGCCGCGACCTAAATGGCGAAGAAACCGACGACGCGGTCGACATAAATGATATCTGAAAGGTACCACTAAAACAGTTCACTGCAAGTAATTTTGGTACAAAATTACACTGAAACTACTTGAGATACTACTTGAGATGTTAATAAAAACCATTTTTAGCTACTAAAACAACAATTGAACAAAAATAAATGCTAAATTTTTTACAGCAAAACAAAAAATCTTCTCTACAAGATTTTTCTCAATTACTTTTTATTTGGACCATGTAAAAAAATTGAAATTGCTTGAAATATGTGAAAATTGTGCTGCAAAATTCTATAAAATAAATTAACTCACATTTCCTGAACTCAAAACAATTTAACACTTTCTCCGCACAGGCTGAAAAAAAACTCCATGAAAATACTTTTAGCCCTTCAATTTTAATAAAAATTTGTGGACCGACGAAAATTACCCATATCCGCCGCCTGAAGTGAGCGAAATGCCTTTTTGGGCAATTTATCAGAATATCCAACATCTAACACGTCATCATGTCTTCATACGGACAAATTCTAAAAGTTTTATTTTTCCTTTCATTTTCTGCTAAACTCTGCCTTAGTTTCAATTCCTTAGCATTTACGAAAATCCCTTCGACCGAAATGCAATAAAAATTTGAAATTTTGTGCGTAATAAATAAAAATTGCCGAATGTTATGGGGAACCAAAGCCATTCATATTCATCATGAGGATAACATTTTAAGACAACGACGACCGATATAATATTTCGAAGGGCTAAAAATATAGTGCGGCTAGACCAGAAATAATAGCAACAGAAAATATCCTCGACTAAATTCTACTTTACGAAAAATTTCTCATTTCATTTACGGTGGCGTCAAAAAAGGGAACGCCAAGAAAGTTCCCCTCATCCACAAAAAAAAACCCCGCTTTGTAACACGCTCGACGTGCTTCCAAATTTCAGCAGCCCGCCACTGATAGGGAATGAAGGATTCAAATGGGGATGAAGGATGTTTTTCTCAAGTTCCTTTGATATTACTTTGTGTAAACGGAAATTAGGGATGGGTAGTGTATACTTCCTTCCAGGAACAAACTTGATTATGTTCTTCGATGAGATGCTTTTATAGAGAAAAGTCTATGGTAGGGGAGGCCAACACTTAAGGGATGATTTTTAAGTTAGTTTCCCTGCAGCGAAAAAGAGCTTCTATCTGGCCTATCGACTTTTCTTTATTGATAGATTTCCGGTCTTGTACTGTTGATGTTTTGCTCCATCAACAGCGCACGCAGCGACCTCATAAACCCACAACCCTACAAACTCTTAACCTTAAAGGGTGAAATGGTATTTCAAAATATTGCGGCTGCCACGGAAATTACGCCTGGAGACATCTTGAAAGTACTTAAAGAGTTTTAAGGTTTTTGATGTAATTTTGTGAGAACAGTTTTTTGATAGATTTTAACAAAATTCACTTCAAATAATGTAATTTTTGTGACCTTTTAGAACTAACGTTAATTGAGGGGCGATTTTTTAAAATTATGCGCTATATTTGAAAAAATATTAATTTTTACAAATTTGTCCCGAAACTGAATAATTTAGAGGAAAGTGTTGTGTTGATCGCAACTGATATTTTATATGAAAGTCCTGTGCTGTTAACATTGGGTATTTTTCAAGTTATCCCTCGGTTTTTTGGTGCAAAAAAATCTTTTCAAAAACCTTTAACCTGGCAACGACATGCATACCCACTGGATCCGCCTCGCGGGCTGCCAGTTGCGTATCCCTGCCCTAGGGAAATTTATAAAAGTTTCTATTATTTTCTATCTTTGTCTGATCGTCCATATCTTAAAAAGCGATGAGCTAGAAAAAAAATCCAAAAAATTATAGACAACGTCCTTTAATCTATATATACAAAATCATTTAACCTGACTGATTGACTGACTGATTGACTGACTGATTGACTGACTGACTGATTGACTGATTGATTGACTGACTGATTGACTGACTGATTGACTGACTGATTGACTGACTGATTGACTGACTGATTGACTGACTGATTGACTGACTGATTGACTGACTGATTGACTGACTGACTGATTGACTGACTGATTGACTGACTGATTGACTGACTGATTGACTGACTGATTGACTGACTGATTGACTGACTGATTGACTGACTGATTGACTGAATGACTGACTGATTGACTGACTGATTGACTGACTGATTGACTGACTGATTGACTGACTGATTGACTGACTGATTGACTGACTGATTGACTGACTGATTGACTGACTGATTGACTGACTGATTGACTGACTGATTGACTGACTGATTGACTGACTGATTGACTGACTGATTGACTGACTGATTGACTGACTCATTCATCAACGCCCAGCCCAAACCCCTGAAGCTAGAGACTTGAAACTTTCACAGTATGTCTCAACCATCGCGTAGGCACGCACTAGGGCGGGGTTTTCTTAAATTTTACCCCTAAGGGGGTGAACGGAGAGGTAAAGGGGGTTTGGGTGTTTTTAAACTGTGATTTTCGCCATGAATCCTGCTCAATAGGAGGCTAAAAAGTTTCACTCGAGGATTTTTGGGGTCGCTGATCACGAATCTGGTGTTAGATTTTCAAAATTAGAAACGGAAGGTCCTGTAAGGATAACGCAAATATCCTTTTCCACATTTTTCCCGGGGAAAAATGGTATTAGGGGTTTTCGAAGTCACGAATCTGGTGTTAAACTAATTCGCAACGGAGAGCCCCTCAAGGATAAGATTTTTCTCAAAAGTTTTAAAGTTCTTTCCGGTTTTCTTCGTATTCTAAAACTTATACAAAAAACTTAACCCTGCAACGACGGGTATGCGAGTTAGTTTATCATAATTTAGCTTGACGTATTCTCGGTTTCTCCTGATGTCACATAAAATGAACGTAAATCTTAATTAATGTTCAGATATTGTGCGCTGTTTTTGAAATCTATATTAACACTCTAACTGCACACCTATCTGACACCTATTTGTATACAGCGGCCACAATGAAAATTATTAAAGTGTTCGCTGCAACCGCAACGATTTTTTGTACTTGCACCCATTTTGTGGTAATAAAATAACATTATTTCAATTTTTTTTTCTCTAACGGCCAATTTATTCACTAGGAGTTAAATCGCCTTAACTCCCTTAACTCACCTTTAACATGGAAAATAACGTTAGCTAACTCCCTTAACTCACTAACTCGGCTTAACTCCTAGTGAATAAATTAGGGGTTAGTGCCTTTTTGACTGACAACTAAATATTCGAAAAAGGCTTAAAACTGTCGTGGCAGTTAGAGTGTTAAGATACATTAATCAATACGCGAGGTTTTTCAGTAGTTCAACATCAATTTTGTACAACTTTTATCCATAGATATTTAAAATTAAGAGAATTCGTCGAAATATAGAACTTCGATGGAATATCTAAGAAGATGAGACACTTTTAAAAAAAATTATTATTCCGATCAAGTGACACTATTATAGTTGAGCAGTTGGAAGCAATAACCCCGAAACTATTAAATGCCGCCATGTTGTCGCAACACTTTACAAAAAGGCGATGCTACAAGACTAAGTGTAGTACGACTACTAATACTACTACTACTGTAATGGATAGATATATGGAAATGCTTCTACCCGCAACGGACATAGTGCCCGCTAAATCTGCAAAATGTGCGGAGCAACACAAAACCCATGGAATTTTCTTCGCTCTGTTGCTGGCTACATTACAGCCATTATATCCTGGAACAATCCTGGACGGGTTTCCTTGCCTGCCACTCCAAACAAAACTCTCGACCGGAATTGGGGTTAAAACCCTTGTAAATGCTTAACAGATCCGCACATGTAAACGAACGAACGAACATTTACACTTGAGCTGCTGTTACAGGGATTTACATACAAATTGAAAGGGCACACATTAAATTCGTTCGTTTCATTCTGAATGAAATCCTCCCCCCCTCCTCCGTCCCTCACCCTGTCGTCATCCTTAAGCGACATTTACTTCAAGTGTATTTATTTTTCAACTCTTGAAAATTCCCTCTAGGAAGGATCTTTTGCGGTTTTTAATCTTAATACCAAACTGACTGACATATGACGACATTTTCACAGAAACCCCGCTCCCCTATCTTCAAACAATGAAGAAATCGTTTACACAGCAAACATATTCATCTTAAGTGGCTTAATTCATATGTTGTTTATTCACGGGAATTTATATATTTTTGGTACAGTTTCAAAGCATCATGTGGGGTAATTTTGTTCCTAGAAGGCTTATTAATTTGTAAACATAATCATATTAAGTGTGTGTTCTTAAAATATCCCGGGAAGTACTTATTTAATGACATATTTTTGAAGTTTCAGTGCGAACCTTAAATAGTAGAAGACGAATATTGAGAGGAAGTGAGGTTTTACAACCAAATAAGTAACAAAATCTTTCTTGAGCCTTTTTTTTTTCTTCTTCACTTTTCTCTTCTATAGAGAGAAAGTATTGTATTCATGATGGAGACCGAATCCAGAAAGGGGGCAGATAGAAAATTTCTGATCAGAACGAAGTCCGTTTCATGCAAAATTATGAGGATGTCCGTGCAGCTGTCTGTCGGTCTGTCCGTTGTGCGTATCTTAAATAACCCGAGAACGCGTTGACCTAGCGACGTGAAATTTTTGTTAAGAAATTTTACAAAATTCGTAGTATTCTATCAACTTTTGCAAAAGTAACGGTAGATATAACGGGAACCTACCATATATTCTTTCGATATCAATATTTTTAGGGATTAAGAAATTACAGAATTAGATTGCAAAATTGTGGGACAAAATTTTTTTTTTCAAGACGTCATAACTATATGCCTAAATCCGCGACCATTCCGGAACGTGTAGTCACCCTAGCTATGTCTGAATATTTTTGTTTCCATCGAAATCATTTCTATTCAAAAAAAAACTTCTAAAATATGTAAAACATAACTTCAGTCAATTGAAATTGGCTCTATTGAGAAAGAAGAAGTCCCCACAAAAACTACTTTCAAATTCCATGTCAAGCAAAAACTGCAATTTTATGCTGCAAGCAATTTCAAGTTCATTTTTATTCAAGTAATATTTACAGCAATTTCTGCAATAACTTTTCCAGAATTTTTTCCCATTTAATTTTTAAGACTTTCAAGAATTTCAATTCTTGAAGTCCTTTGACCCTGTATTAAAATTCATCTTTATATCGAACTAACGAAAAAAGCTTTTAGCAAATATAATCGCAGAGACAAGCACAAAGATATCATCGCGAATTTTTAGATCGTCTTCCAAGGAAAAAGTATTTACTATCCAGAATAAAAATTTATACTGGAGTAAAAAAAAAATCAAACCAGAAAAACGAGATGGAAAAAATCTTATGGAAGTGAAAAAAAAAATCTGACAAAGTTTTCACGGAATTTCTGTTTGCTCAAGTTTTCCACAAGAGATTTTCGCAAAGTTTCTAAGTATTTTCTGTGATCTATCGCTCGAAGGGTGTATTGGGGAGGATTTCTGGATGGGAAGCCAATTTCCTGATGGCATGGAAGGCATTTAGAATATTATTATTGGAAAGGATTTTCATTGTCATATCTGATTATGCATAATAGGAGTAATGCGTCTTTTAGTCAGTGGAGTCAGGAAAATGTATTAAGTCGGAAAATTGACTCAACTCATCCGGTCTTGGGACGAGTTTTTAAAAGAATTTCAGTGGAAAAACACAGAAAATATTGTGCCTTTTCAAACATTATGAAATAGTATTTTTTATATAGGAATTTTTAGTTAAAAATTTAGTTTTGAATTTTTTACTAACAAAAAATACCCATATTAACAGAAAACGCACCCCATTTTAAACTAACGAACCACTGTGTCATCGATTTGTTTCAATAATCCACCATAAATCATAATTTGCAACAACGGAAAAGAAAATTATTTAACATAAAATTAACTTTTATAAACATCACCATTTATTATAATTTAGTAAATTACAATAATAAATGCATGAAAATTGCTACGAATTGAACGCGTCTCGATGGCGCCAAATTTAATTCAACACAAAATAATAACAAAAATTCGTATATGTAAAGATTAATACAGTTTCATCAGTTCAATAAACTAAATTCATATTCAATTTTTCGATTTTATTATCGTCATTAATTAGATTTTATCAATTGAATTAATTAAAACACTTCCCAAGCAGCCATTCGCAACTCAGGTTACAATGTGACCCTGGTCGCAGTGTGCCGGTTGCAAATGCGTTTATGTGACAATTGCTTTGTTGGTTAATTTGTAACCGGTTACATAAAAAGCCCGCTTCAAATTGGTTACTTTGTGACCGGTCACAAAGCTATCACTTTTAAACGGTTTTTTTATGATCGGTAAGGCCTATGTTACACACGGCAACTTTAAGCGGCGACTTTTCTTAAGTATCGCGAGAAGTGAGGGAAGCGGTGGCTAATGTCGCCAGTTCCGAAAGTAGAAACAAGGCGAAAAAATACGCACACAAGCACAAAATCACAAAGAACGGGTTCGTTCTTCACACAACTTCACACACACATGAAACACTCACTGTGTAATATACAGAAGTCTCCGGCAACTTGTCTCCGTGTGTAGCACAAACGAGAAACTTTTTGTATTTTCTATCGGTTTAAAGTTGCCGTGTGTAACATAGGCCTAACAATGTAAATAATTTGCAACAAGTGATTTTGTGTAATCGGTAACAAAGTAACCGATTTGCAACCGGTTTCATTGTGACCGGCCACAATGTAACCAATTTGCAACCGGTTTGTGATATTTGTAACTTTATGACCAGTCGGGAACTTGTTGTAGTTTTTCAAATGGTTGTGCAACCGTTATTTTGTAACTATAGAAAAAAAAACTCGGCAAAAAACTCGGTTAACAGTTCCAGCTGCGTTGCTGTGACGTTACACCAACCAATTGGTGACCCCATATACCTATATTTCGCATCCCATATTGTGTGACCGTCGTGCAACCGGTATGCGACTATTTTTGGTTACTTGGGTTTGAACATGATTTATTTAGTGTACTTGCTTACTAATCCAATAACGTTATTGATATTGAAACATTATTTGCCAAATTTTATTATCATAAAACAACAAATTGTTATGATTATCGAGAATAAAATATCCGTTAACAAATTAAGCGACGATCAAATATTTCCTCGTTGATTTATAACATAGTACAATGAATATATTATTTTACATATTCTATATCCGTTTTATTATGCAAAAATTGAATTTCACAAAACAACTTGTTAATCTAAAATCAAATTTATAAACATTTTGAAAGAAAATTGAACAATATTTAAATAATCCAAAAATTTAATTAGTTTCGATTGTATAGTTTTAATAGCTTTAAATTAAATTCATTCGTTTTTCAGAAAATTTTGGTAAAAAAATGTTTAATATATTTTGTGATTGAGAGGTTTTCAATTGACTTAGCGAACTTTCAAATGCCTCGAAATGCGCCTATGTGTGTTCACCTATGTGTTAGTATCCAGTCCTGAACACTGCCATATTCATAGGGTGACCATACGTCATGGAATAGCGGGAACAGTCTCAGATTTTGGTATGTTGTCCCGGCCGACGTCTGGGAAACTAAACTTTTGTCCCGGATTTTTCAATTTAGTGCTATGATTTATCAAACGCTAGAAAAATGCAAACTAGATATCCAGAAAATGCTAAGAATTGCTGTAAATCACATTTCTTTCGCCCGCGGCGCATTTTTTCAAAGAAAAATTCAGCTACGGTTAATTTCTCTTTATTAGTGCTTTTAAAATTTGCATTAACACGTTCACGCCGGCGTTGTTATTCATGCTCCTCGGCCATTGGCGGCGGCGGTTAAATCTTTTCGCGACGGGAGCTAATTCACTACCGTCTCTCGAGCATCGTCGCTCTGTTGGGGTACTTAGCATATTCTATAGATATTTCCATGGGAAATGTTCCACCGAAATTTCCCAACTTATTCCTCCACGGTATATTTTCCCTAGACCCTCTCGTGCAGCTGCACGTGCGCACGACTTCTTCCTTGAGCCTCCCCGCTTTCGTACAGTAAAGTTTAGGGGTTCCTTCATTCCGCGAACAACAAGACTTTGGAACAATTTACCATCCGATGTGTTCCCCCCGGACTATAACCCGCAGAAGTTCAAGGAGAACATAAATCGGCATATCCTTTTGTTCTTCCGATCACCCCGAGCTGTGCTTCGGCATTAAAGGGTCTTCCCCTAAGCTCTGGCTGAATCTATAAAAAAAAAATCCAGGGTATTATGCAGCATTGACAATCCAAGGGCAAAGGAATTTTTACCGTGAAAATAGAATAGTGCTGAAATTTTTTCGAATTCGTGTCTTTTAGTAAGTGTAAGTTGGTTTTTTCTTATTTTAATTTTCAGCTGTATGGAAATTATTCCTACTTACTTAACACTTTGGCTCCCATGTCACCTGAAATCGAGTGACAGTTCTTTTGTCAGAGAATCAAACGAGAGCGTGACTCTCAGGTCTTCTTTTTCGGCAGTCAAAATGTTAAAGATCTAAATATTTGGTGTTACGTACCGTCTAACAGCCCAATCAAATGCGTGCCACCGGTGGTACGCGCCGCCCGATGGAGCGGTCTAGTGCGGGCCACCGGTGGTACGCGCCGTCCGATTAGACAGTCTAGTGTGGACCACCGGTGGTACGCGCCGTCCGATGAGACAGACACCAAATACTTTTTTTAACGAATAAAAATTCAAAACCTGTGATTTTTTTTCATTTCAACTCACCTACAATATATTCCCTTAAAGCTTTCAACAAACTCCTATTAAAACCTCCTTCGTAGACTTTTGTTTTTCTTTTCATGGGCAAAAGATGTTCATATTCGATGTAAAAACATACAACACTTGCGCCAGATGTTTGAAATAACGTCCTTATGAAGTGTTCGCAATCAATTTCTTAAAGTGTGCAACATTCGTTCATAACGACTCTGCTTAATGATAATCATTTTCAACATAGAATTAAATTGTAATCCACAAATAAAACCATTTTATAGTAGCTCATATATAGATAACTTGGGAAAAACTCCTCCCCCTCTCCACCCCTCCTTCTGCCACCCATTCCATTGTAATTAAAATTCTTTTTACATTCCATTCTATTTTCATGGGATTTCCTTCAACACGCTCGTGTATTAAAACATTTTAAACCCCTTTTCCCCATGAAAAGTAAACACACAAAATGAGGAAAATTCTGAAAAGGGTCTCTACTCTATGAACTTTTTCTACTTTTGAAATGTGAATGGTTTTTCCTTTGATCTGACCTAGTCCAGCTACCCACAAATTGTGAAACTGAGGGTATTTTCCCACAGAATCGTGAAAAACCCAGGGACAAATAGAAATTTAGGGTTAAATGCGTTTGTCACCGCATGATTTCACAGTTTTAGTTTCCTGTTGTAAAATTCTCCGAAAATTCCGTTTAATGTCTTCACTATAGATGAGAATTTTCCACAGTTAACATTGGAAAAATTACTAAAAATTTACCTACATAAGCAAAACATTTTCCACTTGAATGAAACCCCAAGCAATTAACAACGGAAAACTAAATTTTATTCAAAACTACTCAAGTATCTATTTTTCGGTCAAATGAAGCTTTCGAAGGACAAAATTTCACTTCTATACGAAATTTTTGTGAAATTTTATAGCTTTGGCTATGGTAGAAATCTATTGAATGTCAATAATGACATGAACTTCAATTCTGCTTCAGTGGAAAACTAATCGATTGAAAAATTATTTTCCAACTAAAATAAAGTGATGGGAAATACCGCACACGTAAACAAGTTTTCAATGAATTGGAATAGTGACACATTTTATATATACAAGAAATAAAATCACATGATATTCATTGAATACTGATGGAATTTTTCACGTAAATTGAAAGGTGATAAGGAATTTTCCTGGAAGACCTTTATTTTTCAGGAAATTTTTCAGGGTTCTTTTCAATTTTGTAAGTCATTTATATACCGTGTTTTAGATAATAATTAAATTATAAAACATTATAAAAATGGTACCTTTTATAGTCCGTTGGATATCTAACCTTTTCTATAAATATACAGTAAAATACACGTCCGTATTTAGAAGAAACCAATTAAGGACAGAAACCTCAAAATTCGAATTTTCAGAAGAAAAATCGCATGAAGATTGTCGAAGCATTTTACAAAGTTTTCATAACTTGATAAACTAAGACGTTTTAATAACTGATAATGAAATTTTTCATTAAAAATGCTTTTCTTTTGCTATTTAAAATATCAACGCTGAAAATCACACACCCGTTTAGCGAGTTTCCCATTAAAAAAGTCATAAAATCTCGTAACAACAACGCATGTTAGCTGAAATAGAGAAATATTTTTTATGCTTTCCATTATCCCATTAAATCCGCTAAAGGATCTAAATCAGGTATATACCATTTTGTGCCCTTTTTTTCAAGCCCACAAAGCATTTCTGATATTAACGATAGTCCTTAAAAGCTTTCACGTCCCATTTAATTTTGAATGATTGCGGAAGTGAAAGTGAAATTGGCTAGGCAAGACGATAGACCGAGAAATTGGTTGGAAAAATAGAAATCCATACAAAAAGGACAAATTATTGGGAAAATGGGAGAGGATCACCGGAATCGAAAGGACCACACACTGAATGAACGAATCACATTAGTTAGATACAAAAAAGAGATAAAACTCTCTATATTTATTTCCAATTTTATCTACCTCGCTTCCATTTTACCTTTCCTTTGGTCAATTTTCAATCACAATTGAATTTTTCTAATAAAACTCTACAGACATGACAAAAAAAAATGTTCCCATTCAAGTCTCGTCAGAGTAGGAAGTAATCCTATCGGTCATAAGCTGTAAAGGAGCTTTAAGCAATTTTCCTTCAATGGGAAAATGTGACTACCTATTCTCAGTGTAACCAAACGAATGACTTGATAGAAGTACTTTTTCAAATTTTGAATGAAATCTTCGAATCGAAGGGAATTTACAATGACGATTTTAGTTATTTAAATAGTTTAACGAAGAAGTCACCGGATGAGGGGATAAGTATAGGGAAGAGGACTTTCAAATGTGTAGTTAAAGGATTTTGAGGGCCACTCAACCGTTTAGAGAAAACCACATTAAAATACATCGAGTGGTTTAAAAGATAGTTGGCGAGGGGCTAGACTGGATGTTTTACTTTCCTCTGCGTAGATGTATAGGAGGAAAGTATTGTATTCATGACGGTGACCGACTTTAGAACGGGGGCAGATAGAAACTTTTTGGGTATCAAAGAGCTAAAGTAAGAATCAAAGATATTAATATTCTCTACATTTTTTCCCTGTATTGTATATTTATACATTTTGCAGTTATCGATATATTTCAAACTAGGGGTTGCGCCCCGAACCGCTTCGCGGTTCACCCCCCACATGAGACGCGTTTCATTTATCTATCTATACTGGGAAATACCGGGAAAAATTTGACAATAGATTTTGAAATAATAGGTTACTGCCCATTACCAGTTTCGCCCGACTAAAATGTGAATGGAATGGGTTTATGTTGGGGCCGGACCCCCGACGAACATCTATGCCAAATTTCAGGCCAATCGGTTCAGTAGTTACCCCGCGAAAGAGTAACATTACGCAAAAAGTTTCGAAAATCACTTTACCCCCTCCCCTTACTCCCTCCCCCACCCCTCGCGCTAATTTTCCGTATGCCTATGTTGGAACCAGAACTACCACAGACACTCATGCCAAATTTCAAGTCAATCGGTTCAGCCGTTTTTGTGTGAAAGAGGAACAGACAGACAGACACCAACCCATTTTTTTTATATATTAGTATGATGAAACGAAAAAAAGGATAAATAATTGACAAATTTCCACGTGTTCCGATAAAGAGTGTTAGGTGCGAAAATGTAAGTAAGTATTTAAAGAAAATCTCCTTTTCATTCGTTCAAACACAAAAAAATATCTTATATCATAATTAAATTCGGCAACAAATTCGAAATGTTTAACAACGCTTGAATGGCATTCAGAAAAGTGACTCAATAATATCCTTTCATTGCTCATCAAAGTGAGCCTCAGGATCTTTTTAATTAAATCGTTTGGGAAACTGAAGCAAGATACACACACATAATTCCAGAAGATTTCCAAAAACAGTGGTGTCTGAATAAAGAAATCTTAAAAGGGCTTTTCAATTTCAATTTCACTCAATTGTTTTCCCATTTCGGTCTAGCATCGCTCGGTTGCACAAATTCGAGGAACTTCTTTAGGTCTGGTTGAGTTGTCATTTACTCCTTCATATGATACAGGAAACCTGAACCCCAAAAACCTTAACCGATGCCACAACTGAACGAAATAGAAATAGAATTCGACTGGCAAGGATTAAGAAACTTTTCGTAATTTTCTTGTCTTCAAGATTTTTTACATGTGAGGTGTGGGGAACAACTTGGAAGGGACATTCGTTCGTTTATATAGCTTTCGAGTGAATTTAAAATTCAGGACACGATTTTCTAGCAATTTCTAGTATTCATTAATGGACCCAAGGGATCCTTTTGTTGCACTCGGGTGTATTTTCTGTCTGGCATTGCATAAATGGAGATATTTAAAGCAAATCAAAGTTGATGACTGTTTTAAAATTGAAAGGAGTTCTTCTTAGTCAATATTTTAAATGTCTGAGGAGCGCATTTACGTTTCTTTTTTATTTTTTAAACCCAAAATTGGCAAGATTTTCTCATTTCGCATTTTTATACATTGAGAATATCTAGAACTAGCTTGCATACCCATCATCACCGGGTTAAGTTTTTTCAATTTTTTTTTAGGCCAATCGGCTCGGTAGTTTCCCCGCGAAAGGATAACATAGCGCAAGAACTAAGTTTCGAAATCACTTTACCCCCTCCCCTTACTCCCCCACCCTTCGCGCTACTTTCCCGTATGCCTATGTTGGAACCAGAACTACCACAGACACTCATGCCAAATTTCAAGTCAATCGGTTCAGCCGTTTTTGCGTGAAAGAGGAACAGACAGACAGACAGACACCATCACATTTTTATATATTAGTATGATGATATCTTTTGAGAACAGGATATCTTTTGAGAACAGTTTTCCACCATTAGACAAAAAATCCCTGTAGGAAAATCCCTGAAAAATTTTTTTGCCCATTAAAATCTTCTTAACTCACTTCTTTTAAATCCCTTTCCGGTCATCCAGTCTTCGCACTTTAACAAGTCTACTATCCAAAAAAATTTTCTTTTCACTAAATTATAGACTCCCACCCCTCTCCCTGAAACCCTCTCTCCTGCCATTTTTTAAAACGCAGAAAGAATTTTGATCCGGTTGTTTGCGTTAGACAGGAGATAACCAAACAAACATTTTCCAATTAAGACCTTTCCCGCCCTCATCTCTAGAAGCCCTCTCCTGTTATCTTCCCTATCTCCAACTTCGATTTTCCCAATAGGACAGGTCATAATTAAAGGTAATTTCCCAACGCATCCCCTCTTCGAACTCATTATCTAATTTCCAATATCAAACAAGTCGTCTATTAAACAAATTTTTTCCCAACTCTTTTCCCTGAAATCTCCTCTCCAGAAGATATCCTACCCTGATCTGGTCTAAAGATATTTTTAACCTGATCTGGTCTAAAGAAATTTTTGTTCCACTGAAATCACCCTCATTCCCTGACTATGAACTCATCCTCTGTCTTCTCCCGCGTTTTTAAAGGGATTTTGATCCGGTGTTCGCCATTGACAAGGAAATTTCGCAATCAATTTATTCGTCCACTAATACTTACTCCTCTCCTTTCCAATAAACCCCGCCTCCAGATATCTATTGAATTTAGATCCGGTTTTCGCCATAAGATTTCTTACAGAAATTCTTTATCCACTAAGATCTACCTTAGCTATTTCCCAAAAAAAAAAATCTTGTGTTTTCTTGGCGACATTTTCACACAGGAAGAAATTTTAAAAAATGAATATATCCAAAGGTTTTCTTAATTCCAATAGTTTTTACCCCAACGAAGATAAAGAGTACAAGAAAATTTCCTCAACAGACTTTAATCCCTTGTACAAAATTCTTAAAGCCGCAACTACCACTTGATTTCTCCAAATGCGCATGAAAAACTGTTGAATATCAATAAATTTTCCTGTACTTTAGGAAAATTTAATCAAAATTCAACATCATAACAAACACAATCCGGATCGGAGTTCGCTTCATTTATTCTTCAATTTGTCAGCCAAACAAACAAACAATTGAATGGGTTTTAAGTGAGGGATTTAAATCCGGAAAGAAAGAAAAATCATTTTCGTCATTTTGACAGTGTGAGGCTAAAACTATGGTTTGGTTGGAATTTTTTCAAACCCTACTCCTCAACTCTTCATGTCTTTGTTGGTTTGCTTAAAAGCGAAATGTGATTTAATTAAGAAGGAAAATCTCATCCATCTTTCCAATGGTTTGAGTTGACTTCAGAAATGATGAAAATTTCACGCCACACTGCAGGTTGTAATAAAAAGGAAAAACTCCTTTCTATTTCATAATTCCACACACAGCGAGGGAAATTTATTTCCGCATCTTCTTACAATGTAAGAAAGCATCTATCGTACAATAGCGAACAAGAAGACATCAATTTGAATCTCAAAATTGTGGCACAGAGAATAAAAGCATCAACATTGCAGACGAAGGATGACTGCTCCGGTATTTTATTATAAATCTTGCTTTAAATTATAATTCAAATAATCCGAAACGAATGGTTTTTCACCGTCACGGGATTGAAAGCAGCCCCTAACGACGCATCCTTTTACACACAACAACCATAGTCGATGTCTGTTGTCGATATTCACCTTCTTTTCAGGTTCTTAGAGGTTTACTGGTTCACGGGGAAATTTTTACCACCATTTGAACCACTCTGGCGGGACCAAGGGTCTTTCGGCATCTTGACACAATTTTCTCACTATATCACGATTACCAGACGTAAGTATCGGGTGGAATTGGGGTTGTGCAGCGAATACACACAATATTTGTTGGAGATATAGAACGGAATATGAGGAAATATGCTTCTAGTTTATTGCGCATCCCTTCATGTTATCCTGATTTCACCTTAGAACTCGTGAACACGTGAATGTTTGGATGATATAAAGAATTTATGGAAGTGCATAAATACAGGTGCTTGATGTGCAAATATCTTTAGATAAGGTGGTAAGATGCAAGAACAATATCGACTAATGAAGAATAAACTGGTGAAAGTTTTCTTTTAGCTTCGTGTGAAATAATATTGGATTTTTTTAATGCTTTAAAAGTCATGACGGTGTCGACGTTTCTTAAAATTTTTATTTAAAAAAATTTACAAAAGCTTTTAATAAATATTTTTTACTAGCTTGCATACCCGTTGTTGCCGGGTTAAGTTTTTTGTCTAAGTTTTAGAATACGAAGAAAACCGGAAAGAACTCAAAAACTTTTTTATGGGTCTATGTTGGGGCTGGACCCCCGACGAACATCTATGCCAAATTTCAGGCCAATCGGTTCAGTAGTTTCCCCGCGAAAGAGTAACATAGCGCAAAAACTAAGTTTCGAAATCACTTTACCCCCTCCCCTTACTCCCCCACCCCTCGCGTTACTTTTTAATGGGTCTATGTTGGGGCTGGACCCTCGACGAATATCTATGCCAAATTTCAGACCAATCGGTCCAGTAGTTTCCTCGCGAAAGGGTAACATAGAGGAAGAGCTAAGTTTCGAAATCACTTTACCCCCTCCCCTTACTCCCCCCACCCCTCACGCTACTTTTCCGTATGCCTATGTTGGAACCAGAACCACCACAGACACTCATGCCAAATTTCAAGTCAATCGGTTCAGCCGTTTTTGCGTGAAAGAGGAACAGACAGACAGACAGACACCAACTCATTTTTATATATTAGTTATGATTTTAAAAAATTTAAGTTATTTTTTACAAGCTTTTATTTCAAGAAAAATTAATTTGAAGGTCCTGTAAGGATAGTTATACTTTTTGACGTAAAAATTCCGGAAAAAGGGAATTTCTAGTGGCTTTTCAAGTTTCCAACATCAGAACTGAAAATATCTACTTTAAAATCTTCAGGATATTAATTTTTCCACTGAAGAAAAATGAAAGAAATAGTAAAAGCATTATCCTTGCCGGATATTGGGTATCGAATTTCGAAATCTCGGCGTCGCATTCCTGATCATCGCCCCAAAAAAATCCCAGAAATCCCATATTTCCAGAATTTTTTCTTTATATCTGAATATTTTTCTTTAATGCCAAATAGCGTTGCGTGTTCATATTTCCAATGAGCATTATTATTTGTTTAACACAAAAACAGATAAAACTCCCGAGGATATGAACATAAATCATCCCTCGGAATTATAATATGGTGAAGTGGAGACATACCGCTAACCATCGGTGAACAGAAGTGTGTCAACAAATTATTTCAGGCGCGCCTAAAGGAATTAAGGATTCTCTGTGTCCATCCGTACTGGCGAATATATCAACCGAAACCGAGCGAGGTGCCTATTATTATTTATATTCTATATCATACCTGTCTACTTATCCCTACTAAATTCAGTTCGTGTTCAAAAAAAAATAACCACAGCAAATGGAATTCATGTTATTCGAATCTCGTTTTCATCCGCAAAACGAAATTATTTTTCTTCTATTTATGCGATTCGTGACCAAAAATTTAGTATTTTCATGTTGCGCATTCAACATGGATACATTTATATGTAAAGCTAGATGATCCTGAGCGAAAGAAGTTAATTACAGAACCAGTGAATTATTCCCGAAGCGTAATAGCTCCATCATGGTAGAGTTTCCATCCCGTTTTCATTACCAATCCACATTTCGAGAAACCACAATGGCGAGGAATTTCACTCGGTAAGGGGGTAGGGGGGGTAGGCCTCAATATACCGACAAAAACCCGAACACAAAGCGTGAGTTCGTTTAAAATGTTTCACAAAACGGAAGCAGTCAAAATTGTTGTTCACAGGAGCAATGTGAGGGTTGGGGGGTTTAAATTCGGAGCGAAAAACACAACGGCCACCTAACCGTTAAAATTAAACATAAACGAAGTGAGCTTCCGCCCTGTTTGACCAGCGATTATTTCGTAACTTTTCACAAGAGAATACATTTCGCTAAACTTGAATTCAACATTGGATATTGTTTAACTTTCATGGAATTTCCCATTTTCCGGGAAACTGTGCAGACAAATGGTCGAGTGAATTCGGTTTTAACCAGAAAAAAATCTTGGTTTAATAAACAAACTTTTTTTTCCCTAGGACTGAAATTGAGGTTTCCGGGTGGGATTGTTTCCTAATATTGCAGGAACTTTTTTCATGTACGTTTTAATGAAATTTCAAAGAAATTAATATTATTAACCACTTATTTAATCATGAGACGGATTTTATTTTCTAAAAATGTGTGATTTTCTTCTCACTTTCCCTCAGTCTTTCCCTCGCGAAGAAGTAAAAGGGGGTTCGAAAATAGGAAGATTAGCGTGACGTATTTTATTGACAGCCACTCAAAAATCCTCGGTCGAAAACCGATACCGGATAAAATCGGTTACAAAGGGTCTTTCAACAAGGACATAACAATTTTGCATTTAAATAAAACACAGAATAATTGAGATATAGGGCTGAAATTTATTCCAGGTGTAGTGGACATGTTACAGTTAAGTCGTTCATATGGCCACCGCGAGCACGTTTGCACTGATTGATCCTTTGGAGCCAATTTTCCACCACTCTTCCAGACATATCGGCCGGAACGTTGGCAATTTCGCGTTCGATATTGTTCCTGAGCTCCTCTAACGTTGTTGGCTTGTTGGCATAAACCAACGACTTAACATAACCCCATAAAAAGAAATCCCACGGCGTTAAATCGCATGAGCGAGGTGGCCAATCGACCGGACCATTTCTCGAGATTACACGATTACCGAACTTCTCCTTCAATAGATCAATTGTTTGACCAGCTGTGTGGCATCTAAACCTTAAAAAAAACCTTAAAAATAAAAAATGTAAACCTTGACTGACGTTTTAGCATTGCCAGATCCTAAAAAAAAGTTTTAGGGTGCGTTTTTATTAAAATACAAAATTGTGATGTCCTTATTGAAAGACCCTTTACAAGTATCACCGGCATCATCATTTATGTGGGCATTTTTTTTTTACCCCGAAACCCGATTCCAAATATTTCATCGTTTGTAACTAAAACTGTTTCAATTTTCTTCAATTTATTTCCTCAAAATTTTATATGACTTGGTTATAATTTTTTTGCTTGTTTTTTAGACAGAAAAACTCATAGCTGCGATTACAAGAAAACTTCATTAAGCTTGAAAATGCTATATTGAACCCTGGAGGAAAAGCAATTATATGTTTTAGTTTTAGCACTTAACGAGTTATGAATATACTTTTATGAGAGATATAAAGCTATATTCGCGTCTTCTTCGCGTACAACTTTCGTATAGTTCTTCGAATTTAACGAAACTATTTCTAACATGGATTATCTTTCGTAGCCACAGGACATTTATTAATTATTTTCAGCCAGGCTAGGAAATTCTCATCTAAGAAAATTTCGTTCATAATAAGAAAATAACTCTCAGAAATCTCACCAAAATACTTCGTCCTTACCCAGCACGATATTAGTTTCAATGTTTTATAAATTTAATTTTAGTTAACACAAGTTTAAATTCATTTTCATGATTTTTCAAACGCAATTTTCCGGTTTGCAACAAGAACTACAAAATATATGATAGTCGAAGTTTTAGAATTTCTTGATAAGAATAAATTATATTAAAATGAAGAAATTTCGCGTTTGGGGGTGAATTTACGGTTTTGCCGGTCAACTAGGGTTGGTTGCGATTTTTTTTCAACTTCTGAGAATTCCAAAAAAAACTTTTGTTTCGAAAGACCGAAAATTACGCCGGAAGAAACACTTTACCCAAAAATTGTTTCAACAAAATATGCAGTTTTGCTATAAAATACAATATTTCCAAAGTTCAAAAGGAATCCTTTTTATAATTGAATATAAATACTTTCGCAGAGAAGAAAATTTCGTGCTATTAGGTTTGGTACGGAAAATTTTATTATTTTATTAGATTATAGGAAATTCAATTATTTTCCATTGTGGTGAGGAAGTCTGCACTCTGATGTTGCCATAATCATTTAGCATCCCTTAACCTATGCTGGTATCAAAGAAAGGTAAGATCCTTAAAAGGGGTTTTATTAGTAATGACAAAGTGACTTCATTTTTAATTAAATTATATTACTATATTTAGTCGATGTCATCTTCCAGTTGAGTTTAGAATTTTAAAATGCTGAAATTAATGGAAATTTGACTTAAATTTAATTTTTATTACTCGGAAAATGAAAGGGTTTTGTAGTTAAACACTATAGCGTGATTTCGATCGATGAAACAGAAATGGTGTCGAAAACTACAAAATAACAGAAATGCAAAACCAAAACTTTTCTGAGTGTGGTTCAGTTTTGACGATTTTCTGGTCTTTGGTTTCGTTTTTGGTTCCCAAAATTTTGAAAATTTGATTCTGGTTTTGGTTTCTAAAATTTCAAAAATTCGGTTCCTCAAAGTTTAAATAGTGCTGTGGCTTCGCCGAAAGACTGGAAAGGGCGCGGGGGGGGGGGGGGGGTAGTTTGCGGTAGTATGACGGTGGCCATAAAAAATTGCGAAAAAGTGTTGCGAAGGGAGCGGGGAGAGTAGTACGATTTTTTGGCATTTTAACGTCTCGTTTAGAAAACAATCTTATCGGGCCAGCGGCCAAAACCACTCTCTCGATAGGTCCCTGGGCCCGTATTCTAGAACTCGTACCGAGTCAAATCTCTACCGAGTCGTACAAAAAGCGATTCTTGAACTCGAAAACGAGCGATCTCTCTCAAAAGATAGTTTCAGATTCATATTGACCTCACTCGGCAGGGTTAACGTCATCGAGTATTTACTCGCAAGAAATCGCTCGTTTCCGAGTTCAAGAATCGCTTTTTGTACCACTTGGTAGAGATTTGACTCGGTACGAGTTCTAGAATAAGGCCCCTGGTAAAACAAAAACACAATTTCCTTATTGTCAGTAAAAACCTTTTTTTTTCACTAAGGAAAATCGGACATGTAGTAGAATCAAGAACCGTCATTTGATTTAACTGATCCTCATTTATACTCCAAAGAACAAGAGATCACAACAATAATTTCATTTGGTTTAAACATTTTTCATTTAAATCAAATACAAAAACCATTGGTGGTAATTTAACGATTTTTTTGTTTGATTCAACTACTTTTTCGTTGAATCTAATGGCAATTTTTCCTCAGTGTGCAAATATAGAAAGATGATTGAAAAGCTGAAAAAATTTGCTCCAATAATGCCAATAAATATTTTTTATGAGTCTGGAAAATAGCTTGGCAATTTTTTAACGCAATTATAATAAAAAGTTTTCCACTGTCTGCATTTTTTTCATAAAAATCATAAAAATATTTCCCTTTTGTTTCCTTTCGATTGAAACTTTGCGATATGGGGTAAAAATCGTAAAAGTTTCCCACTGTTAAAAACTGTTTTGACTGCTTAAAATATCAATTTGCATATTTTTCTGCTATTGCAACACAACGAGATTTTTCCATTTGATAAATTGTTGGAAGGGGAGAGAGGGTTACAAAATGTTCTGCAAAAATTTTCAAACTGTAGGCCTAATTAATTGAATTGAAGCTATGCCTAAATTATGCAATCAGAACATTGAATGAATTTTAAATAAACGCACCGAGGGGGTTTTCCAAAAAGAAATAATCGAATACAACTCGAGGACATTTTCCCAAGTGTGTGTGTGTGTGTTCTCACATAGAATTTTCATTCATAGAAGTTACAAAATTGAGTTGCTTTTAGTCAATATCGAGTTTATTTCTGGTTACCCAAACAGAAATAATAATAAAAATTTTCGTTGTATCACGAATACGATTTTCAAATTCGTCCTTTTCGACAGATTTTACTCCTGTTGACCATTTATCCGTAAAATTACTCAATCGTCGTAAATTTGAAGGTTTAGAAAGGCCATGAAATTTCTTATGTGGCATTTATATGTGAGTGTTGATGTTTTTCAAGAATGAGACAAAAGGGCATAAAAAATAATACAAAATATTTAGCACGTTTTTTTTTGCATTTTATGGTCGGTCGTTTATCGTCGCCTAAAACCATTTTAATTAAATCGGCAATAAAGTTTTTAGAGGTTGTTCGAACAACACATTTCCGTGTAATAAAAATGATAATTCTGTGGGTTTGACCTTTGTGTACTCATAAAATTGCAGGAAATAATCATTGCCCGAAGGTACTTTGTTTAATCATAAAGCATTGCTAGTCTTCTTATAAATTTTACAAATATTGAGATTTTCAGCGAGAAAAATTCTAAAGGTGCCGCTCCACATGAGAGTAAATACGCGAATAACTCTCAAAAACTCTCGAGAGTTACTCGCAGGAGGTTGTCCATTTGAGAGTTAATTTCGGCGATTTTTCTAACGCTACTAGCGAAATCGAGCTTGTAGCGTTCTCGAGAGCTACTAGCGAAATTCAAACGCTGTTCGTATCTGGCGAGCTACTCTCCGAGAGTTCAGTGGAGGCCTGTCGACTAGAGAGTAGAATCACTTTTGACAGCTCGCAGAAACTCGCTCGCGCGTTTTTGCGAGTTTCTGCGAGCGATTCTCAGAAACGTGTCCATTTGCGCGTAACTGCTATCGAGAGGTTCTCGCCGGCATTTACTCTCATGTGGAGCGGTACCTTAAAGATATATCATTGAAAATAGATTGTAGCCTCTTTTCATCTCGTTTATTGATCCCATATTTCGGAGTAACACTTATTAAAAGCTTTTATTAACTTGGCTTTTCTGTCTGTTTTTTCTCTGTTTGTTTGCTTGTTTGTCAGGGTCAAATCTTGTAATCCAATGTTGATCCACTTCCACTCATTCAATAGACTTAAAATTTTGCACAAATACGTGATTCCAATGAGAAAAGTATATGTGCGTAAGCAATCTACCCCTCCTTTTACCTCCGAACCCCCTCTACAATTATTTTTTGGAATCTACTTTTTTTGGAATCTACCTATTCCGTAGAGTGGCCCGTAGAGTGGATATGATCTCCACGTTCTGGGCCATCATTCTAAAAACACCAAAAAAATTTAAGCTTTTTTAATAACACCATCACATATTTTCTAAAATGTGTTGAGTATTAAATTCAGGTTATAAACCAGTGTCGGAAAATGTGATGTTAAAAATTCCAAATCGACTCAATTCTAGATTCGAATACCACTAAAATAACATCTTTTATACCACAAAAAAGGATTTCTGCTGAAAAAAAATAAAATCCAACTGAAACCGAGATATCCTAAAGACAGCTTTACAACAGCAACCAAAAAACGTGAAATGAATTTTTAAGTTCATTTGAAACGTTGTGAAGCCCCTGCATTATTTTTTTCTTCTCTAAAAGCAACATAATTCTGTAGCCACTTTGATATCCTTCCTCTGGGATCATATCCAAAAAACGAGTGTAGAAAAAACAAACTTAAGAGAGCGAACGCAAAATATTTGCACAGGAAAATCCCGTCATCGTGGCTCCTGACTGAATAAATATTTTATAGCAACCGTTTCTTCTGTGGATTTTCGGGAGTCAATATTTTCTTCCGCCCCCAATAACACAAATAAAATTTTGGATAGCTCTGAAAACCCGAAAAACAATTTTTATGTTCTGTCAGTGTCCTGTTAACATGCATCTCCAAGGACTCCCTCATAAATGTTACCGCTGTATTACAGGATTGGGTGGACCAAAAATCCCATTCTGTGTACACCAAAAATGGTGTATTTGCAGCGTTCTGAAACCTTTCGGGTGGTCGGCTATGATAAAAGCCTGAATGACACTGACGAAATTACAGGACCATGCATTAGTTTGAAGAGCATTTTCCTTGCAAAACTCCTCTGTAATCAGATTTCATCCCCATCATCGCGAATGTGGATGAAGTTTTCGTTTTGAGACCACGCAGTCTTTGAATCTCCAACAGATTGCCTCCCATCAGAATAACGGGCGTGTAGTGGCCCCCATATGGAATCCATATGTGTAGAAAATGCGATGCAACACCACCACCGCATCGCACCAGGAAGAGTCCTTGTGAATCATGGTTGGCTTTGGCTCGGCATAAATCCATCCATAGCGTGTTGATGAACACTCTGTACGTGTCCCGAATATCGTTAGGAATCCATGATAAAATGGGGGAGCATAAATTGGGCTCTAAATTAGACTCGACTCGACAAGACTGGAAGTTTTTTTTGTCGGTACATGCCTGGAAAATGGAGAAAAATTGATGCCAGTTGATAGAACGGAATTTGGTTTAGAACAACACTGATGTCGGTTGCTGTCATGATCCCCAAACCTAATGTGAACTATGTATACGGGAAAGCATGCGAAACCCAGGCTGTCAAATTTCATTATCGTCCAAGATTTTAACTCCATGTGAAGGTTTTTTGTAACTGTCGTAGTCTAAAAAGAACTAATTTTTTGTCATTCTGCCGGTACTAATTAAGCACGTGACTGATTTGATAAGTTTTTACATAAAAACTGTATTAATATGCGTGAAATATACAATTTTTTCAATTCTATAGGGGATGTTTTCCACCACAAAAAGTTGTTTTCATATTCCAGTAATGGAATTTTCTTGTTAACACTCTAACTGCCACGACAGTCTTAAGCCTTTTTCGAATATTTAGTTGTCTTGTCAGTCAAAAAGGCACTATGAGAAAATAAAATTGAAACAAAATTATACCTAAATGTTATTTTATTACCATAACTACAAAAAATCGTTGCGGTTGCAGCGAACACTTTAATAATTTTCATTGTGGCCGTTGTGTACAATTAGGTGTCAGGTCTTTTTAACTGACGTGGCAGTTAGAGTGTTAAAATAGTAAAATACTATTGTCCATACAATACGATCCTGAAATTTTGGAAAAAATCCCCAATTTCGATATTTTCATCAGCCTGTAATTTAAAAGCTTGCCTTCGTGTCTGTTTGTCTGTCAGATTCAAATCTTGTAATCCAATTTCGACTCACTTCACCTCAGCCCATTGACCATGTTCAGATCGGTTGAAATAGCCCGTCTAATTCTGACAGAAACTGGCAACATTACGGCAAGGTGAGGGAGTGGGACTCCTGATAGGGCAGTCCCACTTCCTCACCTTGCCCTAATGTTGCCAGTTTCTGTCATAATTAGGCGGACTATTTCAACCAATGTGAACAGGCTCATTGACTTGAAATCAAGTCCTTTTACCCATCTTGCACTCAGAGAAAAAATTGGTCATATGGATAAAATCATTGTTAAATTCACAATTTTTTTGTTGAAATCACAAAAGAATTGTCAATTGAAACAAATAGTTTTGGAGGGAAATCTCTGTTCAACAAAAAAAATTGTTATTTCAACAAAAATAAACTTACAAACGATGTTTTGCTAAATAGATTAATTCATTGTGAAATTAATAATACCTAATTTGTTGAAATCACAAAAAAATTGTTGTATTTACAAAATTTTGACTTTTCAAACAGTTCTTTTATCAATTTAACAAAAAAAGTTTATTGAGATTCAACAAATTCTGTGATTGGGAACGAGGTTTTTGTTATTATTTTTTGAGTGTGCTATAATTAAAAACAATTTCAACCAATTTTCCAATAAACATTACGACTTGTTCAATGTTTTTTTCCGTTACTCACTGTTGTAAGTTTAAATGGATTAAAAATGTGAAAACTTTTGTACTGAAAATGGAAATATGTTCGGTGGATTTAATTTCAGCTCAAAACGCTTTATTGAATGAAATTTCGAGTGAATTATTTTAAATTCCTTAAAGTTGAAATTTTACATTTTAACAACCGGGTAAATAATCCTTCCCGGCATTGTTAGACTTGTTCTTGTTCCGGATGATATCAAACCCTTTGCACTTTTTGGAGCTGTACGAATAGTCCTGCTTGCTGGTTCGATGTCATCGTGTTAAATGGAATATAGTAGTATTCAACAACATATTCCCCCCAAATCGACGACGACGTCGCTTCTCACACTGTCGGTAGAAACGACGAAGTAGAGGGGTTGGTTGTGCAAAATTTATGGAATGTACGACGAGTCCCGTTTATTTATAGCCATATAGCCCATGAGTCCCCAAGGATAATTCAGGCATGAAATTACAATCCGAAAGCTAAAAACTGAGGGTGGGCTGGAATTATTGTGCAAGCCATTTAATTTTCGTATCGTTTTGTTGTTTTCTGTTGTTGCGTTGTGTTTTGTTGTCTTGTCCTGTCTTTGAAACGACAACCAACCAAGAAAAGGTTTTTTTTTTGTCATCCTTACAGTCGAATTTTATATTTCATTCCTGCTTCCGTTCGCATCCCCCCATAGGCTATGTTCTTATACTGAATTCTTCCTTGAAGGTGCGATGATATTGGAATGACCTGTTCGACTTGCAGGGAATAGTGTTTGTTGCGAGAAGAACAAAATTACTCCCACAGGTGGCGTCGACAGTGCAAAAGTTATGGTGAACGATGCGATAGAAGCAACCAACCCTTCTTAAAGTACACCTAAAGCCGAAAGATAAAATCCAATATGCTTTTGATGATAGCATCAAGAAAGGATCTTACTGCCAACTTTGGTATAATTCACGGCAAATGAAATTGACTTTCATTTTAGGGGTCCGGGAGGGACGATGAATTGATTTACAATTATTTCAGGCATTTACTTTAGCAACAGATATGCCATTTTAAACGATTTGCAGGAGTAGTTCTCCTTTAAATTTTCAACATCGATTGAATTTCAAAAGTAAACAAAAGAAATTTCTACTGCAGATGGGTGTAGTGCTGGGTTTTAAATTGTAAAAAATTTAACTCTTAAAATTTGTTGAAAGTTTTCGAAAACAAAAAAAAATAGTAAAACCAATAATATTAACACGTTCGTGACATCGTGTACCACTGGTGGTACATGTACAGTTTTTTAAAACCGCGCGAGTAAATAGTGCGGTAGTTTTTTTGTGGAAGTAATATAAATACACGCACCGTGTACCACCGATGGCGCACAACCGCCAGAAAACAAATCGCTAGTGTACCACCCGTGGTACACGATGTCCAAATGTTAAAAAAAAAGTTGAAAAAGCAAATGGCACGAAAGTGTTAATCATATTTTTATGTGCAATTTCGCTAGTAGATGCATTTTCTTCAAAAAATTTGTCCTGCGGCACATATTTGTTAATTGTTTTCCGCGGATTAGATTTTTTGGTTTGCCATTTAAATCATATTCTGTTTCCTAGATTTTTTTATACGAAATTGATCGCTTCGTTACGTAATATACCATTTTTTTGTTACTTTGACAAATCAGGCATTGCTACTTTCACAATCGTTTTATTGATTTAACAACCCAAGTAACAATTTAAGGTTACATTCCGGTTAAGAACGGTATTTGAAACCATGGTAAGAAAACTCAAAAGTTTCACATTTAGTTTCTGTAACCTTTCAGAAACTTTTCAGAAACCCTATTTAGAAGCTGGTTTCAAAATAGCCGTTTTTGGCGGGTTTATTCGGAAACCATCTAAAATGTAATCAAAATGTAACCTAAATTGAAGGTTTTTTTGTAACTACGGTTACAAATTGTTTCTTGGGAAAACATCATTTGTAACTTTATTTATGTTAAAATAACAATTTCTTTTTGTTTTTTGTTGAACAAATATTTGTTCCAATTGACCATTTTTTTTGTGAACTTAACAAAAATTTGGGTAATTAAACAATGATTTTATCCACATGCCCAATTTTTTCTTTGAGTGTGAGGGTCCGAAAAACCTTAGCGTAACGTATTTTTGGACACCCTCTTAGTTGTTAGCTGTTCTGGGTTTTTTTTTTATCTCCTTTTGGCACCGCAATTGATTTTTTCCGCAAATCCTGTTAATAACTGAACTAATCATCCTCGAAAAATTATGATCTATTTTTCCAGTAAATTTTTATACTCTTCATTAATGCCACTACTGTGATTTAAGAAATCCTCCTGCTTTAAGATCACCGTCAGCAAGCCTGACAGTCGCCACTCCTTTTCAGAACAAAAACAAATCTCGTCACGTACGAAATTCGCAACAACTGGAGCACCAAGAAAGACGTCTGTTGAACCTTAAATATCCCCTTTTGTTGTAGAATAATTGCTTTATTAGCAATGTGAATCATATTACATTTTTGTCTGTCGACGCAAGTCACGTGGGTGCGTTTTTCTTCTTCATACGCCTTCATAATTACGCCAAAAACCATCGCCACATCATGCAGGAAGTGTAAAAGGACAATAGAAAACGTTGGTCCACATTTGGTTGCAGTATCTGTCGCCAACGTCATTGTCATCAAACGAAAGCATCATCCAGAAGAGCCGTCCAACCCTTATGCCAAACAACATCATTTCGGTGACAAAATATAATTTTGGTCACATAAAAATTAAGGATTAGACCACAGGGGTTAGTTTTTGGGCTTTTGTTCTATTTGTGTTTGCGCTATTTCTCCTATAGTATTCCCCAATGCCAGGCGCTGCAGCAATGCTAAAAAGGATACTATGAGGGTGGTGGGACATTGTTATCCCGATGAGTTCAACACCAACCAAATAACAGCCCTTTGTACCATATGTGAATAATAATACTTGAAGCGTGGTGTCAAACAGCAAAAAACAGATAAGAAATAATGACTGAGGTAGCGTATAGAAAAGGATTCAAATGTATAGTTGGCCAAATTCAGAGATGACGGTATTCCCTGCAGGACCCTCTGTCACTGGCTGAACACAAGAAAATAATTAAAGGGATCGGATTTTTCAAAGAGTTTGTAGCAAAAGAGCAGGGCGGATCCAGCCAGTGAAAATGCTCTTAATTAGCAGTAACTAAAATTTTCAATTATGTTTGACAGTCAAAGGGAAAAGCTAGTTTTAATGTAAGTTGAAAGAAATTTAATTTACAGGAAGTTTTTATTAGATGCTTTTTCTTATTGTGATTTTTGTTTGTCAACACTTTGTTTGCCAATATAGTTTTGCACATACAATTTTCATTAAGTTTTTTAACTTGATTGTTTGTAAAAACGCTTTTATTTAAAAAGATGTACCTACTAAAAATGAAAAAAAAATTTTTTGGGAGCTGTATATCATCATACTAATATATAAAAATGAGTTGGTGTCTGTCTGTTTGTCTGTTCCTCTTTCACGCAAAAACAGCTGAACTGATTGACTTGAAATTTGGCATGAGTGTCTGTGGTAGTTCTGGTTCCAACATAGGCATACGGAAAAGTAGCGCGAGGGGTGGGGGAGGAAGGGGAGGGGGTAAAGTGATCTCGAAACTTAGCTCTTCCTCTATATTATCCCTTCGCGGGGAAACTATCGAGCCAATTGGCCTGAAATTTGGCATAGATGTTCATCGGGGGTCCAGCCCCAACATAGACTCATTAAAAGGTTTTTAAGTTCTTTCCGGTTTTCTTCGTATTCTAAAACTTAGACAAAAAGCTTAACCCGGCAACGATATTTATTTTATTTTTTATGCTTTTTGGAATTGTTTTAAGCGATCACAAAAACCCACAGATGAGATTTTTTTCAGAAAATTTGAGGAAAATGATAATCAGGTTATCCTTACAGGATCTTTCGTTATCTTTACAAGGACGAAGTAGTGAAAATATTATATCGTCATCGGACTTACGTATGTGTGCAAAATTTCAAGTCAATCGAATAAGCATCCCTTGTTTGTAATGTTTCAAAAAGTCCGCTTCTCTTGTTTGTTTGCAACAAGGGGACGGGGAGAACCAATCCCAGAGGGCAAAACGGCAACGGCGCGAGAAAGATTGTGAAAGGCCAAGACAGGAATTCGGATGCAGCGCCGAAGAAGAGAATTTTTTGAAAACCTCGTCTTAATTTTCTTACCTCTCATAGAAAACCCCTCTCCTGTCATCTTCTGAAATAAGAGTTACATTGTGATGAGATTTTCCTAAATCGAAGCAAAACTTGATCTATGAAAGCCCAAACACCGGGGCACCAATCATGTATTCCGACGCATCTCTGTCTTTCGACTTCGACGCAGCTTTTGATTCTTGACTTCGCCATATCTGCAGCTTGAAACTTCGCGGAATCGTCACTATGAATCGAAACGTGATTCTGACTGTCATTCCAGGAAATTTGAAGCTGCTGATATGGCGAAGTCAAGAGTTAAAAGCTGCGTCGAATTAGAAAGACAGAGGCGCGTCGGAAAACATGATTGGTGCCCAGATTTTCTTCTTCGCTACCACACCTGCAGTTTTCCAATAGAATTGTCAACCATGGTTGTAATAATAACATTTGTAAGATTTTTTTTGCTAGAAATACCTACAAATTAAATTTTGATATCGGCTTTATTTCAAAAAGCATTTAAATTCTATTATGCTTCATTATTTCCAAAAGAAATAATATTAATAAAATAAAAATTAGCCAAAGAGGAAAAAAAACACAATTTCCATTCATTTTGGGAATTAGAGTTGGGGAATTTCTCCGTCATCAAAGGAAATCCTTTGCGAATCCCTTAACATCACACTATGATTATCACCATGTCTTATTTAATATATCCTTTGCATTCATCCTGTTGGTGGCGTCATTCTTCCGTCAGGACATCTTAGACGAAAATTGAATCGAAATTCAGGACGCATTTTTCGCACTAAATTCATTTGGGGAATTCAATTTATTTTCATGAAAATGAAAGAGATTGGCGGTGGAGGGAATGCAAAGGGGAATTAAAGATGATGGTGGAGTCTGGGGGCAAAAGACACAAACTGGATAGATGAGTCCAACTTGAAGGAAGTTCCGTAGGAAGAATTGTAAGGACCCGGCCTAAACGAAGTGAAAATCCTTCTTGCATATCTAATGATAGCCTGACAGCACACCAAACAAAAAAGGATACAGATCTGTTATGGGATGGTGGGTGGGTGCACGGTTTGAGAATGAAGTTGAGTATCAAAAAGAAAACTCATCCCGCACACAAAAATCTCTGTGCGACATCCTTACGGATTGTACGTATGTAAAAAATACGTGCCAGGTTTTGAGAGTTGGAAGTTTTTTGCCTCCCCGAATTAAAAAAAAGGACTCGCTTAGTTCCACATGAAATCAGACAACTTGAACTGAGGGATTACAAGGATTCAGATAATTTAACGACACAAAAGTATACATAATTTAAAAAATCATTGAAAAAAAATGTTCGTCTGTTAAGGATTTTTTTTTTTACATTTTTATCCCTGATGATGATGACTGCAGAAAAAAAAAACTGAATCTTACTCAAGGGCATTTAATTTCAAAGCAGACAGAATAAGTTTTGAATTGACGAAACAAGATCCTTGCTGTTTGTGATTCGTGACATTTTCAAAATTGATTTATTTATATCAAGTCGTCCTTTTCATTCGAAATGTTTTTTTTCGTAATTTTTTTTCAACAATTTATCTCATTTTATTTTCGTATCCTTTTATTCCCATGCCCGTATATTAAATGGAAAAGTGCCTGAATTTAATTCCCGCAAAAGGACTCAAGTGGAATATACTGTGAATAAGCACATAAATCTAATAAGATGATAAGACGCTGGAAGAAGAATTTTATTGTCTAAGTAAAAGTATTTGTGAATCTCTGCATTCGCCGGTATCAAACATATAACATGTGTCCTTGCCGAAAATGGACGATGGAAGAATCCAGATTTCGTAATACTGTTTTTAGATGGGAAAAAAAATCCAACACATCTTAACACATTGCCATGAAGAGAATAAGGAGAATTAGATAATTGTTACGTTAATCAAAAGGAAATTGAGATATGGAGCAAAAGGGCTCCGAGCATCAGATGTTTGAAAGATTAACAGAATCTCCCTAATGTTATTTGCAGTTGTAACACTTGGTCTTTATGACTATTTTGTGACTTTTTCCTTATAACCGCCTGCCTGACCAAGTGGTCCTTAGAGCTTAATTCTTTGATTCCACATGGAGAAATCCGAGGAAAAACCCAGAAACTTTTTTTTACGTAATGCTGATGGGATTTTCTTTTTTCTGACAGTCGGAGATTTATTACGAAATCAAGCGTATTATGAATTATAAAATAATTCACTGAAATTCGGATATGGGAAGGTTGGGTTCAATGTCTTGTTGCGATTTGGAATTAGTTGAAATGTTAGTTTTTGAAGAAACTTATAAAATAGTCCTTTTCCCAAAATTTACACGATATTCCAATTAACACTATAACCTACCTGACAAATAAAATATTGGTTCACAAAAAACATTATTTTATATTATGAAATCTAAAATATCTCTATAACGGTAAAAAATATCGTTTTACGGTTAAGGGCAAAAATAATTTTAGTAGACAATTTTAATATCTTAATTCTTCCTTCAACTATTTCTTTGAACAACCGTGAGTTTGCCAGCAATTCGTAAAAATATATTTTACTAGGGGCTGCGCCCCGAACCGCTTCGCGGTTTGCCCCCCAACCACCGGTCGGCCTTCAGCATCCGTAACATAGAAGGAAAACTTAGTTTCGAGATGACTTTACCCCCTCCCCTTACACCCCCCCACCCCTTGCGCTACTTTTCCGTATGCCTATGTTGGAACCAGAACTACCACAGAGACTCGTGCCAGATTTCAAGCCAATCGGTTCAGCCGTTTTTGCGTGAAAGAGGAACAGACAGACAGACGGACAGATAGACACCAACTCATTTTTATATATTAGTATGATGATAAAAAAATAAACCTTTAAATATTCAGTCTTACTAAACACCCCAGCTCCCCCCCCCCCTTGTTCCCCCGCCCACTCTTAATTTTTTACTGCAACCGTTTACGAGATTTTGTGATGCACTTTTCACTGTTATCATTCGACAAAGGTTCTTTCTGAAAAATTACCCTCCTACCTCTCTACTTTTATTTGTTACTCGTTTTACTTTGGACCCCCTCTCCTGCTATCATTGTAACGCCTCAAGGGATTCTGATGCCTGTATTTTCCTTGTTTGCTAAGTAATCCGTCAAGGAAAATGTTCCACTGAAAACTAGCCCATCTCTTACTTCTTAATCTTCCAACCCTTCTTCAACATTTGAAAGAATTTTAATAAAGTTCTCACTATTGAACCGGTCGTTGCTCAAAGAAATATCCAAATCACTCAAATGTAATTTCCCCGATCCCCCCTCATCAATTCTTGCTATATTAGCTATCCCTGAGGGAGTTTTAACAAAATTTTCATATAAATATAATTCTCTGGAGGCAAAAATTTGATTGGCAGGCCAACATCGGAAAAAGTTCTGGAATACATTACAAAACTTCTAAATAAATTTGAAAACCCGAAATAAAATCGAATATTTTTTTTATATTTGATTATGCCTGTTTATCGCAAATTTCTTAATTTTACATTCAAATTCTCGCAAATTTCCGTCTTTTCACAAAATAATCACCTCACGTTTTGTTTTTTTTTTTTTTTTTTTTTTTTTTTTTTCGGAAAAGCAAGAAAAAATTACGAATGTCATTAAAATTCAAAAGCTAATGCATGTATTCAGAGTTTTTTACACTGCTTTTACATTTTCCCACCTTATTTAGGCGTGAATCATGAATTTTATGTGTTTCCAAGTTTTTGAAGCCCGGAAAAAGTACCAAATAGACCGTAAAATGGTGTCATTAGGCGAAAACATATTCTTTTCATTCTCGTTAGCAGAGCGTTTAGGGGCGAAGCAAAACTCCTCCTTCCATTCAACGATATGCGATAGAAAATGGGGAAAAAAAAGATTCCCTGCACACATTAATCTGAAGAGGTTTTTCTGCACATTTCTCCCAGTTATGTTAACTTCGTCGTCATTTCACTGCGATTCAGGTCAAAGGAGCGCAGACGAAATCATGAAAAACAGCTGCTAAATGTCGCTGTGTAATGATGTCGCACAATATCAGCCCCAAAGATAAGAAACAGAGAGTTTTCGTTTTCGTAATCAACCCCAAACCAGAGAAAATCGCGACGAGGAGCAACCCATAGACAATCATAGCCCCAAACCAGGAGCAGGACCTCAACTCACAGTCGTCCAGTTAATTTTGCGTATAGCGTTGTCCTTTGAAAAGTTAACTTTCTATACTCTGGGGTAGTGTTTATCAGAGTTTGGGAGGGGTAGACGCTAAGGGATGAGACGGATCCCCGCAACGGCCGCCAGGTCTTCAAGCTTTTCGACGTTCGAAGTGAATCTTATCTCACATAGCCAAACGCTCCAAGTTTCTCGTCCTTTCTATGCTTGCATTAGGTATAAAGAAAATCTCATCTCATTGGAATTTTCTTAAGACGTTGGCCCCCGGTATTTATGCTAAATAATCACTTGCTTGAACTTTAGGTGTGCTTTTAGTCTGACTTAAAGTTTCCTAAGTAGACACGTGGAGTGATTTATGCGATCAAATGAGGTTGTAAAAGTTTATTTCCATTTCTCTTTTATGCTCAGTGTTTCTGGATTTATCCGTTTCAAGACATTCTGGACTCGTTTAGCGATCGATATTGGAGATCTTTGGGGGCTTTGAATAACTAAATTTGCTTCAAGGAGCAAAACGTGTTCGCGTGCTTTGAGTGCTAATTTGCGACGTTTTCGATTAAATGGCTCAGGGATGGCGTCGTATAATGAATATGGTTGTGGGGTACTCTAATTTACACATTTCCAAAAGTTTAGCCAGAATTTTTATTTATTTTAATAGGAAAATTTAGTTATAAACATAAGAAAAGCTGCAATTGCCAGGGGCCAATCGTCGAATACTCTATATGAGGCGCTGAGAGCAAAAGTGGTCCAAGCCACAAAGAACGATGCACGATTTTGCCCCTAAACTAACTTTTGAATCAGTGAAGTTTTCACTTTGGTTAAGGACTTTTTGGAAAGGCCACAATCTCTATAGTTTCATCCATATATGACTTCAAGAGCCACCGAATTGCAGGAGGATGGTGAGGGGTTAACGCACTTTCTCGTGATTTTTCACAGAAATCATTGCAGAAATCACGAGAGAGTTCGTTAACCCCTCACCATCCCCCTGCAATTTGGTGGCTCTTGACGCCATATATGGATAAAATTAGAGACTGTGCCAGAGAACAAATAATCTAGAGAATAAACTCTTAGAACAAATTTTTAGAGAAAATTTTTCCACTGTGAGATGAAGCAAGAGGATCCGATGTAACACGGAAAAAATTATCCATTCGATTCCTCCATCTCATTGAATAGATACGACGAAAATGATTAGAAAATGTTCTCTCTGCTTCGTGCTCCCTAGTCTAAAAGTAATTAACTTTTAGGCCGTAGCTAGTGAATGATAGGGACATTTTCCCCCCTTCGAAGGGGAAATTTGTCAAAAATTTGTTCGGCAGAGTTTTTTCTATATATTCCTTATTCTATGACTGTGCCCTTTCCAAAAAGTCCTCAAACAAAGTGAAAACTACACGGGTTCAAAAGTTAACCCAGGGGCACGAAAAACGCTATTTCTTGCATGGTTTTTTTTGTAGCTTTTCCACTTCTGTACTATTATTGACTGTAAATTTCTGCAAAAAAAATTCAAACACAAAAAATTTCAATTTTTCGACATGTAGGTTGGACCACTTTTGTATAAATTTGGAATATTTGATAACTCGCCTCCTTACTAACTCAAAATAAAGTTGCTACGGCCAGAGACGTATTGAGCAGAAAGTAGTTCAAGGAATATGAGCCGTGAGAGAATTAGATAATACAGTTCTTACCATTCAATGAATTGCTGTTTAAACACTTCCTAACCCTTCAGTCTTCCCCTCTTCTCCCACTCACCTGCTATTTCCTAAGTATTCAGCAAATTCCCTCCCCAAAAAACCTACCCTACCGTCCCATTTTACTCCATTTTTGTCTGTTTTCTAATTCGTTGGACGGATTTTAATCGCGGTTTCGTCATTCGATTACACATTCGTCAAAAATATCATTCCGCTCTAAAATTACTCCCCCGCCCCCTCTGCTTCCTTCGTACCATTGCAACCCCTACTCCTTCTCAATATCCTTGCAACTCCCCTTCTATTTCCCTATCCTTTCAATCCCCCACCCTCTATCTCTATTATTGCAACCCTCTCTTTCTCTATCCTTCCAAATCTGCCCTCCTTCCTCTTCCCGTCCTTTGCTATCACTGGAACCGCGAGAGTAATTTGATATCGATTTTCACCAGAATACTTCTTTAAGTAATCACGAAATTTTACTCCTAAAATCGTCTAAGATTATTACGAGGCGACCAGAAGGATAATAGAAACCTAATTAACCGCAATCAAATCAGCCAATGTCGCCAGAATCCTTGAACCTTTTTTATGGAAATCTTTGATGTCCAGCGAATACTCGTCTTAAGGAAAGCTGGTACTCAAGCGATTTTTACCACGGAAATAAATTAGGAAATTTCGGGCGGTCGCGGTATAATTACATCGAATTAATCCCGATTTGATTTTTCTCGAGGAAATTAATTACTCAGTGGAAGGATATAAAGAAATTTACGATGAAATTAATTAAAATTACCTCAAGATTAAAAGAAGTTTTCACCAGCTTTTAGGATTTTATAAAGCGATCAGCATAAAATAAAAGAAAATCCAATTTTTTTTAAATTAGATGGAAAAAATTCAACCTTGCTTTTTTTTACAAAATGTTAATGTAAATAAAATTTCCTTAATTCTATTGTAGATAAAAATGATATTCGTTAAAATTTCTCCTCTAATACTATAAAAATCTCTTTTACCGCGGAATGAAACTAAAAATAAAAAAAGCGTTAACCAAATCTGAGGACCACATCTCAGGGCTGAATTTATATTAAAGCACTATAAAACTAATTTTCTCTTAGCCGAAAGATAGACATAAAAAATATTTTTTACTACCATACAAGCTCGTAAGCTAAAATGAAAGGATAGAATGGCACAAAAAAGGGAATTCATGTGATAAAAAAATCCATTTTTTCCCTCTTATCTCTGTTGAGTTTGCATTTGATAGAAAAATTTACCACCAGCCAGGAGGGCAAATAATCCTCCCTGGAAGGCTCTCGCATCCTGTTAGCGATATCCTTTCACATATGCACGTAAAATACTTCCTGTACATTTCACCTAGCACTAGAATCTGTAAAATAGGAGAATATCTGCCATATTGTTCCCACTATTATCCCGTCGATCCGATTTTATTTTTCCATTTCGTAGTTAGTGGTGATATTGAACATCGAAAAGACTAGAATAAAAATTGAAATTTCCACAAAAAGAATTACTAAGAACTGAAAATCCTTTTCGTATTTTCACACAAACATTATGGTTGACGTGTTTTATGTAAATTTAACTAAGGATCATTTGAATATTGAATTTTCTATGTGAAAAATGTGAGAGATTCCAATTTTGAAATTGAATTAGAAACTGAACTTTTATTGAAAGAATGAAACTTACAACAGATGGTTTTCTTTTTTCGTATAAATTAATATTTTACATGTATTACTAACCAAATTCAAAGCTTTTTTCATATATTTTATATATTTTTCATAATTTACATATTTTTAGTATGCCTTTCATATTTTTCTAGGCCGAGGTTTTCTTATAGAAAATGTCCTAAAAAATGGGTGCCGAATTTTTTTGCTCGGTGACTGCATAACGTAAGAAAGCGCTCTTTCTATCAGACAGTCAAATTAACTGCTTGAGTTTTTGTTTTCAATACTTTTCATTTAAATAATTTTATAGACTAATAGCCGTATCACATTAACGATTACTTTTGCGATTGAGGCTACGATTGGCCTTTTCGACCAATTAGACTCAAGTCTAAACTGGCAATCGTAGCCGCAATCGTAGCCAGCTGTGCTCTTATTGGTCGAAAGGGCCAATCGTAGCCTCAATCGCAAAAGTAATCGTTAGTGTGATACGGCTATAACAGTCTGCTAGTGTGTTAACAGACTAACAGAAACAGACTGGCAGACTAACAGACAGAAAGACATTTTTGTAATAATGCTCCAAGAGTATTCGGGAAATGTTTTTTTGGGCGAAATTAAGAGATCTTATAAGAAAGTAAAAATTTGGCGCCCATTGATATCATATCATCTATACTAATTATATAAAGAGGTAAAGTTTGTTTGTTTGTTTGTTTGTTTGTGCAGGGTAATCTCTGGAACCACTGATCCGATTCTGAAAATTCTTTCACTGATAGAAAGCTACACTATTCCCGAGTGTTATAGGCTACTTTTTATTGACCTCCCCCCTCTCCTTTGGTACCCCTTCCCTGATAACTTTCGAACCGTTCAACCGATTGGGGTGCGGCTTTCATTAATATAGAAGTCATTCCTCAAGGAAATTTTTCGCCCACTAATATCTACCCTCCCTCCTCTCAGTAAACCCCCTCGCCTGCTATCTTTTACAACAATGAGAGATTCGGATTCGGTTTTCTCCTTTAGGAAGGTCAGCCCTTAGGGAGATTTTTCGCCCACTAATATCTACCCTCCCTCCTCTCAGTAAACCCCCTCGCCTGCTATCTTCTACAACAATGAGAGATTCGGATTCGGTTTTCTCCTTTAGGAAGGTCAGCCCTTAGGGAGATTTTTCGCCCACTAATATCTACCCTCCCTCCTCTCAGTAAACCCCCTCGCCTGCTACCTTCTACAACAATGAGAGATTCGGATTCGGTTTTCTCCTTTAGGAAGGTCAGCCCTTAGGGAGATTTTTCGCCCACTAATATCTACCCTCCCTCCTCTCAGTAAATCCCCTCGCCTGCTATCTTCTACAACAATGAGAGATTCGGATTCGGTTTTCTCCTTTAGGAAGGTCAGCCCTTAGGGAGATTTTTCGCCACTAATATCTACCCTCCCTCCTCTCAGTAAACCCCCTCGCCTGCTATCTTCTACAACAATGAGAGATTCGGATTCGGTTTTCTCCTTTAGGAAGGTCAGCCCTTAGGGAGATTTTTCGCCCACTAATATCTACCCTCCCTCCTCTCAGTAAACCCCCTCGCCTGCTACCTTCTACAACAATGAGAGATTCGGATTCGGTTTTCTCCTTTAGGAAGGTCAGCCCTTAGGGAGATTTTTCGCCCACTAATATCTACCCCCCCCCCCCCCCCAGGGTAAGGGGTAGGGGAAGGAGAAGGAGAAGGAGAAGGAGAAGGAGAAGGAGAAGGAGAAGGAGAAGGAGAAGGAGAAGGAAAAGGGGATGGGAAGGGGAAGGGGAAGGGGAAGGGGAATGGGAAGGGGAAGGGGAAGGGAAGGGAAAGGGAAAGGGAAAGGGAAAGGGAAAGGGAAAGGGAAAGGGAAAGGGAAAGGGAAAGGGAAAGGGAAAGGGAAAGGGAAAGGGAAAGGGAAAGGGAAAGGGAAAGGGAAAGGGAAAGGGAAAGGGAAAGGGAAAGGGAAAGGGAAAGGGAAAGGGAAAGGGAAAGGGAAAGGGAAAGGGAAAGGGAAAGGGAAAGGGAAAGGGAAAGGGAAAGGGAAAGGGAAAGGGAAAGGGAAAGGGAAAGGGAAAGGGAAAGGGAAAGGGAAAGGGAAAGGGAAAGGGAAAGGGAAAGGGAAAGGGAAAGGGAAAGGGAAAGGGAAAGGGAAAGGGAAAGGGAAAGGGAAAGGGAAAGGGAAAGGGAAAGGGAAAGGGAAAGGGAAAGGGAAAGGGAAAGGGAAAGGGAAAGGGAAAGGGAAAGGGAAAGGGAAAGGGAAAGGGAAAGGGAAAGGGAAAGGGAAAGGGAAAGGGAAAGGGAAAGGGAAAGGGAAAGGGAAAGGGAAAGGGAAAGGGAAAGGGAAAGGGAAAGGGAAAGGGAAAGGGAAAGGGAAAGGGAAAGGGAAAGGGAAAGGGAAAGGGAAAGGGAAAGGGAAAGGGAAAGGGAAAGGGAAAGGGAAAGGGAAAGGGAAAGGGAAAGGGAAAGGGAAAGGGAAAGGGAAAGGGAAAGGGAAAGGGAAAGGGAAAGGGAAAGGGAAAGGGAAAGGGAAAGGGAAAGGGAAAGGGAAAGGGAAAGGGAAAGGGAAAGGGAAAGGGAAAGGGAAAGGGAAAGGGAAAGGGAAAGGGAAAGGGAAAGGGAAAGGGAAAGGGAAAGGGAAAGGGAAAGGGAAAGGGAAAGGGAAAGGGAAAGGGAAAGGGAAAGGGAAAGGGAAAGGGAAAGGGAAAGGGAAAGGGAAAGGGAAAGGGAAAGGGAAAGGGAAAGGGAAAGGGAAAGGGAAAGGGAAAGGGAAAGGGAAAGGGAAAGGGAAAGGGAAAGGGAAAGGGAAAGGGAAAGGGAAAGGGAAAGGGAAAGGGAAAGGGAAAGGGAAAGGGAAAGGGAAAGGGAAAGGGAAAGGGAAAGGGAAAGGGAAAGGGAAAGGGAAAGGGAAAGGGAAAGGGAAAGGGAAAGGGAAAGGGAAAGAGAAAGGGAAAGGGAAAGGGAAAGGGAAAGGGAAAGGGAAAGGGAAAGGGAAAGGGAAAGGGAAAGGGAAAGGGAAAGGGAAAGGGAAAGGGAAAGGGAAAGGGAAAGGGAAAGGGAAAGGGAAAGGGAATGGGAATGGGAAAGGGAAAGGGAAAGGGAAAGGGAAAGGGAAAGGGAAAGGGAAAGGGAAAGGGAAAGGGAAAGGGAAAGGGAAAGGGAAAGGGAAAGAAAAAGGGAAAGGGAAAGGGGGGAAGGAAGAAGTGGTAGGAGGGTGGTAGGTAGAGGGAGGAAGTGGAGAGAGGAGGGGATACATTACTGATGTTTCGTCATACATTGCAATATATACATATCTATATATATATAAATGGATGTTTGTCTATTTGTCTGTCTGTCTGAGATTACAAAACTCAAAAACTACTGGACCGATTTTTACGCGGTTTTTTGCAAAATGATCTGTGTTGCCAGAAGCAGGTTTTTAGCTATGTTAGATTTTTAAAATTCGAGAGAGAAGGTCCTGTAATGATAACGCAAATGTCCTTTTTCCAATTTTTCTTGAAACAATTGACACTAGGGGGTTTTCGAGGTCGCTGATCGCGAATCCAGTGTTCGATTTTTCAAATGCTAAACGGAAGGCCCTGTAAAGATAACGGAAATGTCCTTTTTCCAATTTTTCTCGCAAAAATCGGCTTTGGGAAGTTTTCAGGGTTGCTTATCACGAATCTGAAGTTGGAATTTCAAAATTCGAAACGGAAGGTCCTGTAAGGATAACATTTTTTCCCAAAACTTTTTAAGTTATCTATGGTTTTTTGGCATTCTAAAAGTTATACAAAAAACTTTTAGCTGCCAACGAAGGGTCTGCTATGTTTATATATATAAAAATGGATGTTTGTCTGTTTGTCTGTCTGTCTGAGATTACAAAACTCAAAAACTACTGGACCGATTTTTACGCGGTTTTTTGCAAAATGATCTGTGTTGCCAGGAGCAGGTTTTTAGCTATGTAGATTTTCAAAATTCGAAACGAAAGGTCCTGTAAGGATAATGAAAATATCCTTTTTCCCATTTTTCCCCGGAAAAATTGGCATTATAGGGTTTTTGCGGTCGCTGATCACGAATCCGGTATTAGATTTTCAAAATTCGAAACGGAAGGTCCTGTAAGGATAATGAAAATATCCTTTTTCCCATTTTTCCCCGGAAAAATTTGCATTATAGGGTTTTTGGGGTCGCTGATCACGAATCCGGTATTAGATTTTCAAAATTCGAAACGGAAGGTCCTGTAAGGATAATGAAAATATCCTTTTTCCCATTTTTCCCCGGAAAAATTTGCATAAGGGGGTTTTTGGTGTCGCTGATCATGAATCCGGTATTAGATTTTCAAAATTCGAAACGGAAGGTCCTGTAAGGATAATGAAAATATCCTTTTTCCCATTTTTCCCCGGAAAAATTTGCATTATAGGATTTTTGGGGTCGCTGATCACGAATCCGGTATTAGATTTTCAAAATTCGAAACGGAAGTTCCTGTAAGGATAAATATCCTTTTTCCCGTTTTTCCTCGGAAAAATCGGCATAAGGGGGTTTTTGGTGTCGCTGATCATGAATCTGGTATTAGATTTTCAAAATTCGAAACGGAAGGTACTGTAAGGATAACGCAAATGTCCTTTTTCCAATTTTTCTTGAAACAATTGACACTAGGGGGTTTTCGAGGTCGCTGATCGCGAATCCAGTGTTCGATTTTTCAAATGCTAAACGGGAGGTCCTGTAATGACAACGGAAATGTCCTTTTTCCAATTTTTCTCGCAAAAAAAACAGGCTTTGGGAGGTTTTCAGGGTTGCTTATCACGAATCTGGAGTTGGAATTTCAAAATTCGAAACGGAAGGTCCTATAAGTTATTTTATGGTTTTTTGGCATTCTAAAATTTACACAAAAAAACTTTTAGCTGCCAACGAAGGGTCTGCTAGTACTAATATATAAAAATGAGTTGGTGTCTGTCTGTTCCTCTTTCACGCAAAAACGGCTGAACCGATTGACTTGAAATTTGGATGAATGTCTGTGGTAGTTCTGGTTCCAACATAGGCATACGGAAAAGTAGCGCGAGGGGTGGGGGGAGTCAGGGGAGGGGGTAAAGTGATTTCGAAACTTAGTTTTTGCTCTATGTTACTCTTTCGCGGGGAAACTACTGAACCGATTGGCCTGAAATTTGGCATAGATGTTCGTCGGGGGTCCAGCCCCAACATAGGCCCATTAAAAAGTAGCCCGAGAGGTGGGGGAGTAAGGGGAGTGGATAAAGTGATATCAAAACTTAGCTCTCCCAGTGTTAAAGGCGCGGCTAGAGGGCGCGTCTAAATCGAGACCGAAGGCCGAGGATCTGGAGGAGGCCCAAGGCCGACCTGTGGGCGGGGTGTGAACCGCGAAGCGGTTCGGGGCGCAGCCCCTAGTGTGGAATAAAATAAACACTCTTTTTTGGAAACTGATCTGTTCAGGCAAACAGGAACTTTGAGATATTGATAAAATACGCAGATCCTGGTGATTTCATTCTAAACTTAAGTGTCAAAAAAATATTGATCTTCCAATTTATTTTGTTGACACTAATTATTTCTACTTATTAAAAATCCAAAAAAAAATCAGTCTACTCTCAACATTTTGACTTAAAGATCGAAAAATCATATATCATATTTCCTTTTTGTGTAAAATTTCAACTCACATTCACTTGACTACTGAATTTTAAATAACATGTATAAATTTCAATGTACTGTAAATTTTTATAAATTGTATAACAGTGAATGGCTTTTCATCTCCCAGATACATTCCTGTGACAATAGTCGAAAAATAGCAACTTCCTGTTTCAAATTCTAAATCGTAACACTTTGCACTGAAATTTGCAATTACCCTGGGTGTCTCGTCAAAAGTCAACTTCATAATATTATTGCACTACTCATTCACTCACTTTATGTAGATGTGACAACTTTGAATGGCATTTGAAATACATATAAAATGAGGAAATATGTACAATCGCATCCATCTACAGATATTTATTCCTGGATACGTTCTAAATTCAAGATTTATGTGGTAGAGACTGTCATCATAGAAATGCTTAAAACGACAGTTTCGTCATCATTCTAAAATACTTTCGTCATTGTTATATGAAGTCACATTTTCCGGGTCTGATGAATATTTTACTCTGTGATGCTTTTTGCTTAGACGGTAGATATGCTGAGACCTGTTGCATTAAATCAGGAATGCTTTTAGAATTATCGTTTTATGTTTTTTTTTTTCATAATTCCCAGAGCTCCATGTCTGGACTCTTGTACAAAGATCAAAATATCTTATGTAATGTAAGGAAATTAACATTTTGTATTCTTTAAACCAACATTTGTAAGATGTGTGGTTTAAAATACAAACACATGTATTTTTTTAATGAAAAATCTCAAGGATAGTCAACAATTAATTCCTTTTAACATTTTCAAAGTTTGGTTTAAAAATGGAAAAAACGACTTTAATATTTAAATTTTTTGCGGCTTTTCTTTCCATTTGCTTGACTAGTCAACAATAGGCCTAAAACTTTTTATCGACTAGTAGCCAGAAGTGTTAATTTGACACTCAAAACCAAGAGGGAAAGTGGGTGGACCTTCCGGGCCAGCGCTCAAGGGCACCAAAATGCTCTTCACTACCACGTATTTTAAATGAGTACCGCACATATTTCAATCTGTAACTAGACATTCAGGCCGAATTTAAGCATATAGGCGACCGGCTAGGAAAGTATTTTTTGACACGACACTCTGGGTGGCATTTTAAAACATTTTGAGGTACGTTGCATCAAAAAAAATTAACAAAGAGGACAAAACATGGAATTAGTCTTCTTAAATTATCTCCAGCGGCGCATTTCGGTCATAAACATTTTTGTCTGCGGTACATTCCATTATACAGATTTTTTTTTTAAATCAGGAGCAATTTTTTTTAAATCAGAAGAACCGTTTTTCAAAATTTGCAATCACACAAAATAGGGTTTTCGCCCTGAGCGCTTCTTTGCCCTCGTACGGCACTACAAATAAAGCTCGAATAATTTGCCCCCTCTCCTCGTACCTTCTAAACTAATGGACGGATTGTTCTGCGGTATTTACCAAAAATTTGGTTCATATTTCAATACTGTAAAAAAACCTATAAATGACGTCATAAGAACATTTTTTTTTTCAATTTGTTACTACCATCACAATGATTTAAAAATAAAATCTAGAAAAAAATTTGATATCATTTTAAAATTTACAAAAAATCTCTTTTATTACATATAAATCATCATCATAAGGTATAAAGTATCTGAATTTGAATACCTAAAACCCATCAAGAACGTTTGAAATTGCAAGGATTTTTTATACTCTCCTCGCGAAAAGAACAGCAACTCGATTTCAGTTTGAAAAGAAACACTTGATTCATCTGCACCGTTAACCACAATAAATTTAAGGATATGTCTGGATTAAACAACATCTTTGTTTGAAAAAATGTTTTCAGATCCAATTTCTGAATTTTCATTAAAAAATGTGTTATTTTAATTAATTTAATCGATATTTTCATAGTTTTTCTAAAACTGTTTGAACCTTGTTCCGAGTAGCAAAAATATTTCCGAGACATTTTCCGCCCTGGAAATATTTCAATTGAAAAAGTGTGGAAAATATATTTTTATGTAGAAAAATCTTGTTTACGGCCAAAATTTATGGGAAAATGTGGGAAAAATTTAATTCGTACTAAATGTTACCATAGGTGATAAGGAAGATGGAATAAAGTGTTTTGTTTGCTTTAACAAATTCTAAAAACTAGTAAAAAAAATCCTTTTAGACGAATGAAATACAATTAGACGGTCGAAAAATACTTTTCAGTTAAAAACTTTCATAATAAAAACCAAAATACTTGTTGCGAATAAAAAACGATTTGAAATTTCGCGCCCATGAAAGATTTCAAACAAAAAATCCAATCGCCACACTTTTCCGCACCATATCCAGCAAAAACATCCCAACCGCCTCCTCATAGAGGCGGTTTTCGCCACCCGCCGTAGGAATAGTTGAGAGAGAGTGCGTCCAGTGTGTCTGAGAAGGACAATACTTCAATCTGTAGATCATTCAGCGACGCCATTGTCGAAAAAAAATTATTTTAACTATTAGTGCGGTTTATCGACCAAACTTTTATCCTTAAATATTTCAAGTAAACGCTAAAAATACCGGCAAATATTTTTTTCTAATCGGAAAGTATCTAAATGCCGAATCGACAATGAAATTCTCATTACAAATTCCGGTAGATTTTTCTATGAAAGTTAGCGGCGTCGCCGGAAGAAGCGATCGCTTCTTTTTGATTCTTTTTTACCGGGAAATTTGTTTAGTTTTTTTTCGCGAGTGTGTGAGTGAATTGCAAGACTTGTGTGTGTTCTTAGGCGGAAGAAGTTATTTCCCTGTGGTAAGTGAAGCCATCATCGTTTCTTTATTTTTTATTAATGAATTATCGACTTGTTGGATGGAAAGTGATTTTCCTTTGCCGAAACAGGAAATCTACTACTCGACAAAATACTCCGATTTTTATCGATTTGCATTTATTTGCAATATTTCTGAGACCTTTTCTAAGCGGGAAATATTTTTATCGAATTTTTAGAAGCTTGTTCTTAGTAGGAAAAATATTTCCGAGGCCTTTTCCACCGGCAAATATTTTTTTTTCGAATTTTTAGAGGTTTGTTCTTAGTAGGAAAATATTTTCGAGACATTTTCCATCCGGGAAGTATTTTTTCCGAATTTTTAGATGCTTGTTCTGAGTGGGAAAACTATTTTCGAGACATTTTCCATGCGGGAAATATTTTTCCGAATTTTTAGATGCTTGTTCTGAGAGGAAAAACTATTTTCGAGACATTTTCCATCCGGGAATTATTTTTTTTCGAATTTTCAGATGCTTTTTTTTGTATAGAAAACATATTTTAGAAATCCTTTCCAACCGAAAAATATTTTTTTCTGAATTCCGATAGTTAGATAAAAATTTTAATTTTTCGCAAGATAAACTTTGACCGGAAATTTCGTATTAACCCATAATAAAGGATAAGAGATCTTCACTCAAATCGTACTGCAGCTGGGTATGTATTCTACCACACAAATTGTCCTAATTTTCACTTCAAATATATTCCTTTCCCCTATATCGGAAATCTGTTGCGATGTGAAACACATTGTAAAACACATACAAGACATTTTAAAACCATAAATACAGTCATATATTTAAACTTCCACATATGCATGCACGTCAAAATTTGCCTAATGCCCAATGGTCGAAAATCTAAAATCTCCATTGTGTTGAAAATACAAAACCATAAAATTTTCCTCTGGTCGTCTGGCCGTTTCTAAAATCAATGGCGACTAAGTAACAGCAAAACTAAACATGTTATAAACATTTACATATACATACGTAAATGTATGAAAATATAAAGGATTTCAAAACTCATATGTATGATAACGTCATTCGCAAACAGATGCTGGGTTATTTAGTTGTTCTACTAAAATCCTCCATAATTTAAAACTTTTATTAAGGATGAAAGTTCGAAACTGAAAATTTTTATTCATTTTTTTGCATATTTCGGATTAATAAATCAATTACTAGTTTTAAAACAAAACTAGAAAAAATATGCTCCATTATCGTGGCAGATTTTGTGTTATTTATTGTAGTTATTCACGTTTTATTTGAAAAAAAAAAATTATTATCAGAAAATACATTTTAGAGAAGAATACTCAGAGAGATATTTTTTTTATTTTATAAATTCAGTAGACCTTCACCCTATTTGGTTTCTGATAGTGCGTTCTCGCAGATTGACTTTGAGGTCGTAACGTCAACTTTCTGCCCTCTTGTGTTATTCGAAAGGGGAAAATTTTAAACAACGAAAATTTCCCTGCTATCTTTTGAAACACTTAAGGTGTTCAGATTTGATGTCTACTATAGTATAATAAAAAAAATTCATTGCCCATACCTCCTGTCGACGATTAATGCTTGGTTTGCACCGTTCTGAAATCTGACGAATCCGCTTCAAACTTTTCTCGAATGCAATAGAGGTGCCAGAGTTTAAATGTGCCTTTTTAAACCAACTTAGTTGAGAATTTAAACCTTAAAAGCTTAATTTTTAAACTAAAAAGTTGAAATTTCCTAAAAATTCTCTTGAAGTTAAAAAAAGGGTCGGAGTCGCAGTTGGAATTGGAGTTTGAGAGGCTTTTCAGAACAACTCTGTTAAAAACACACCAGAATCCTTACCACTAATACCATTCATGTCCAACTTTTTAAAACTAAACAAAAACCTCCGCATTTTCTTTATATTCTCAGACGCAAATTACTTTCGAAAGCAACAACATGTATAGCTCTACGAGTACTTCAGGAAACATTAGAGTTCAACATCATATGCCAAATTGAATTGAAGTGAACTGAAGCTAAAAACCCAATTTCAATCATATAAACCACCTCGTAAATCAATTTCTTCGACTTCGGTTGATCCTGGCCAATAATATCTTTTCTGCTAGCGAGGCCGTTTCCTTCCGCGTTTATCTGTGAGTATCTGCCAGCCACATAGCATATGCCTAATACTTAGGGTGACCAGACCATATTTCCTTTTCTGTGAATCCGAGACAGATTACCGATGGCAAGTGAGGGTGAGGGGGCGACGAATTATGATGGAATTTTTAATGCTTTGAAATAAAGCATGGAAACTTTGGAAATGCCTATCAGAGGGAAACGGGTCTGTTTTTTATTTGTAATTATATTAGAAGTTTTATGTGTGTTTTATGCTTTCAAAATATAACTAAAAGTGCGCCGCAGGTAAAGCTTTTGGAAACAAACATGACACTATTGAAAATCGCTTAATGAAAAAATTGAACTAGAGGTAATAATTGCGCCGCAGGCTAAAATGTTTGGGTGGTCAGTTTATTTTTTAATGATTGATAAATTACGACACTAGAATGTTTAATTCCTGGTAAAAATTCTAATTTCCGGTACGCCGGGACAACATGTCTGAATCCAGGACTGACCCAGACTGAATTCCGGGACGTATGATCACCCTACTATTACCCCAAATACAGAATCTTCAATGCCTATCGAATGTGAATCTGGAACGGAATCAAAATCTCCTGTCTGCCTGTCATCCTGCCTGCCTGTTGGTCTAATTCTGTCACAGATAAGACCAGAAAACATTTGTCTTTTGCGCTATTTTTATTCGTATCTCAATCCTCAGGTCATGTCCTGCAGAATGAAAAAAAATCTCCCTTTTCGTATATCTCGCCAACCCCGACATCACCATCCAAAGAATGACGAGGTAATGGAAACCTTTTTCCAGGAATATTTGCGGTAATATAACGACATCAGGGAATAGAATCGAAAAGAAAATCTCTTACATTGCCCGATTTTCCTATACTTCTTCTATAGTTTGGTACTCGTAGTTAATTGAGAAGCCCATAAATAATTCTTTTTACCTCAAAAAGTGGCTTATCTCGATTGATACCAAGTCCCGAATCGATTTATGTAATAAAAATCTCTGTGGCTTTCAGTTGAGCTCCTTTTTGTAGTAATTCCCAGATAATTAGGACAATAACGATATATTTTCTTCATCTATGGAAAATTCTAGAATAATTCCATATACGAATGAAAGAATTTACGATTGATCTATAGAAAGATATGGAAAAAAAGTTTCATGATTTTCTTTTATATTAATATAAAGAATATAAAATGTGAGAAATAAATTAGTTATACTAAATATATCTAATATATATTGCCTGTGGAATAATATTAATAGAATATTTCTTTACATTCGTCCATTTTCATAAGAATTATTTATAAATTGTCTATTTTTTCAGATCAATATTCTTCAAGAGAAATGCGCCGCAGGCATCCAAAGCGAAATGTAAGTTTAATTTTAGTGAAAAATCATTGAGGCTGAATGGATAGGTAAATGGATATCTTTTACCGTTATCAAGGTATTTCAAATTTTGTAGTTAACTAATATTTTATACATCGGGTTACAGTGTAAATTGTGCAGAAAAGTGGATTTTGTATAAAAAAGTCATGTGCTCAGATCAGATATTTTGTTTTAGATTTTAGAGGAGATTTCCATTCAAAAAAATTCGCAAAAATTGATTTTTTCACTTTAGTAGTCACCCAAAAAACAATTTGTAACAGTGGTTACAAAAAACCTTCAATTTAGGTTACATTTTGGTAACATTTTAGATGGTTTCCGAATAAACCCGCCAAAAACGGTTATTTTGAAACCAGCTTCTAAATAGGGGTTCTGAAACGTTTCTGAAAGGTTACAGAAACAAAATGTGGAACTTTTGAATTTTTTTACCATGGTTTCAAATACGTTTCTTAACCGGAATGTAACCTGAAATTGTTACTTGAGCACAAACTTTTTACGGGGGGTTTTTTTAAATGTAAAAAGGTTTTTTACTGTAATTTTATTTCCGAGAAGTCTAATGGTGGGCCGAGGTGGGCGAAAACTGTAAGCTTACCTTAATTCGAAAAATGGTTGAAACATAATGGTGTTTATATCAGCGTAATTTAGTAATCAGACGGTTAGGTACAAGAATATTGTTTTCCACAAAACTTCACAAATTGGACCTACTTTAATAAAAAATAATAATTTAAGAATGTCAAGGAACTTCTTTTATGATTTTTCATAGTCACAATCAGTAATTTTTTTCAAGAACAATGAATATATCGAAGTATTTAAAGATTGCCTAACTTAAGGCATATAAAAAAGGTACTTAAAAAATAAATATATTTTTTTATGACTTTAGTTGTTTTTAATAGGGAAACAAAAAAATATAAAATTTGGGGTTGTCAAACTTTCATGAAAACCCTAATTTTGGCCAAAATTTAGATCAAATTCGACAGTGTTCGTCGCCAAAATACCCCCCAAACTGATTTCATAATGGAAAAAGTGTATTTGGGTTATCCTTATAGGACCTTAACTACATTTCGCTAAGATGGGACCCGCGTGATCGTATTTTCCTCAAAAACTGTAAATACCAGAATATCATCAAAACATATAGACCCGCCTTCAAAAAAAACTGACAGACAAATCATATCATACTAATATATAAAAATGAGTTGGTGTCTGTCTGTCTGTCTGTTCCTCTTTCACGCAAAACGGCTGAACCGATTGCCTTGAAATTTGGCATGAGTGACTGTGGTAGTTCTGGTTCCAACATAGGCATACGAAAAAGTAGCGCGAGGGGTGGGGGGAGTAAGGGGAGGGGTTTAACTTGAGTTCGAAACTTAGTTTTTGCGCTATGTTACTCTTTCGCGCGGAAACTACCGAGCCGATTGGCCTGAAGTTTAGCTCCAACATAGACCATCAAAAATTTTTTTTTTTTGAAAAAACTTAACCCGGCAACGACGGGTATGCAAGCTAGTAAACAATAAATTGTTGCCCTTCTTATATTATACAATTTAGTTGATTTACAGGCGATATTACGAGCATTTTTTAAAGGATTTGGAAATTGTCAGATTAAAACACTTCCCCCTCAATTTGAAACCTTGTTTACTTACAAAACTTACAGCACAAAAACCTACAAGGAAACTTCATTTTCAAATTACCAAATTCATTTATGAGATTAAACTTTCAAAAACTTCGAACCAAAAAGAATTACTTTCGGTAAAGCTCGCTTTTAAAATAAAATAAAATGATTTTCGGGATAAAACATTCATGAAATTTGAATAACCGAAAAATTATGGATCGGATAATTGAGATTTAATTTCCAAATTCTGCAAATTTGTTTTTAATTACTTGGCTTTTGGATAAAACTTCTAAAAGCAAGAGAAAATTTCGATAATTTCATTGTGGAATATTTTTTTCAACAAAAAATAATTAAATCGTTCATTTGTCAGAATAAGAATTATGTATGCGAGAATTTTATCTCATGGATGATGGATTTCGGTTATTGCAGGTTGAAAATTTCCATTAAAATCAAGTTTACTTTAATCTTCAGTTTTCTGCTGTAAGTTCTATAAATTGATAAGTCCTCAAAGTTGAAGGACGGTAAAATGAAAATCTATTTAAAATTTTCTCTATCTACAGGGGATTCCTGGATTTAATCCTTGTTATCAAGGTTATTTTATGGATTTGTGTACTTATTGTGTATAGAATGAGTTTCTTAAATCTGAGATCGTTGCATTAAAATATATGAGTGTGTTGTACTTGACGTGATAACTTATTGCTAAATATTCCCAAAATGAAAAGTAACTCACAACGGACTGTGCTAAATTTCTGCTCATTTGACAAAGGCGGGCGGGTGATAAGTCTGGATAGTAGGGCGGTTGTGTGAGATTGTTCAAAAGCATGGTGAACTTTAATTCAAGTTAGACTAACTTTTCAGGAAATCAGTGCAGAAGTTAACTCTACGGCAAGAAAGAGGATTGATCAAAGTGTAACTCGACTGCAATTTTCCTGTCGCCAAGTTGAGTGGAAATATAAGGAACAGTAACAAATTGGATACATTTGTAATGGGAGGACGGAAACCCATGCTGGATACAATTTCCCTTTGAAATTTTCGTTGATTTGTACAGCAAGGTGGCGTCGACTGGATCTGCAGAGGTGTATGTGTGACTGTGTGTGATTGCATTTCTTATTTCTAGTTCTTCAGCGACAAATTGGAAATTCGGGTAGAGTTTGTTCTTTTGTGGTTGGTAAATTCTACATCAAGTAGTTGTTGAAAATTTACATTATATCAATGTCAGGATTAAATAAGATTTCGTCTGGTTGTACAGTGAATTGTACTGGATTTCTTTATAAAATGAAACTTTAAAATTTATAAGAAAGCAGACGTTTCACTTTCGGGATTTCATTAATTTTGATAAAGCATCAATGCAAAATGTGTAGTAATAATACTTTTTCGTTATGCAAAAACCTTTAGTAGATCTTCAATATTAATTGCGATTTCACCAGGCGTGGTGGGTAGAGTGACTGACTTCCAATATTTTCCACTTCCTGCATTCGATGTTGCATCCCAACCGAAGAGTTCGGTTTTTTCCTAATTTACAAACTCTTCACGAATATTTTACTAAAGTGGTTCGGTGGGTTAGACACAGAGAAAAATCGTGTTTGAAATCATTTCTAAATTTTCTAGTATGCAAAATTTCGGACATATCTCCTGTATTTGTTGATCCCATTGCCAAAATACTTGCAACATGTTCGACAATATGCAGGAAGACAAAAATTCTGACTTCCCAAATTTTCTAGGAAGCTTTCCTGTCCAAAGCCCATTTACACTTACGATTTTTTCTTGAATTCTCCGTAAAAATTTGTTAAAAATCTATTCCGCGATTTTTTCCTCTATCGCAAAATAAATTCATTTAGCAAAACTAGTCAAAATTCGAATATTTTCGGTCGGCTTTATATAAAAAAAAATTCGAATTCGGGCGTCTTTCAGCAATAAATTAACACTCTAACTGCCACGACAGTTTTAAGCCTTTTTTGAATATTTAGTTGTCAGTCAAAAAGGATGCACTAAGAGAAAAAAAAATTGAAACAAAATTATACCTAAATATTATTTTCTTACCATAAAATGTGTGCAACTACAAAAAATTGTTGCGGTTGCAGCGAACACTTTAATAATTTTCATTGTAGCCATTGTGTACAGTTAGGTGTCAGGCCTTTTTGACTGACGTGGCAGTTAGAGTGTTAATGAATTTTGTGTCGCAGAAAAATATGGTTACCCTGGACAAAAAGAGTCATCCATGTTTTCTTGGAATTTTCCTGTGCTGTGGTTTGTAGAAAATTTTTTTGTCCTCACATTTTATTTCATCTTTCTTACATATGAGACAAGTATTAAAATCACTTCAGAAACCGAAAGTATAATGGGACCCTGCACGTCCCTGGTACATTTTTTGAAATAACACCGTTTATTGAAAATTACTCGAAACCCATGCGCTTTTGGTAAAAAATTAATATGACAAAATTTAAAGGATATCAAATTTTCTATATTTCCTGCTTTAGCGGTTTTTTGTATCTCTAACCGTTTTCAAGATATTTGAAAAAATATCATTTTGTACACAACTGATATTTTTAAATTTTTTTTTATCATATAGTTAACTTCCAAAGTATTTGAAAATCGAGGAAATTTTTTTATTTTTTGCTTTTTTAGAAGACTGGCAGATCCTTAATTCGTTTATTGCGAACATAAAAAAATCTATAAAAATATTTTATGTAAAGTAAATTTCCAACACATTTCTTTTATTTAAGAATCCTTTAGTACCAAAGTGCCTGACAAATACTAAGTCGTAGCAAAAAGAGGTCCTTAAAATAAATATTTATCGCTACATTAAAATTTTTGTTTCTTTTTTTTGGCAAACAAACAGAAATTCCGAATTTAAACCATGTTAATATGTTGGGTGTGGCCCAAAAAAAGGACATTTTCAGTTCAGTCGATTGTCTTCTCCAGTCATACGAAATTTTAGTATTTGCCATTATTTGCTGTGCCCTTATTTCCTGTCGTTTTACGATATAAAAATACGACCGTGAAGAGAAAGCATAGAAATACGGGAAAACTCGATAGTTAAAGCATAAACAAACTATATAAAGACTGTTTTTTTCTAACAACTCAACTTAGTGCAAAACCGAAATTCAAAATAATACCCCATCGTGACGTAGCAGCTGCCGGCTAGTTGGCAGCGCCCATGAGAAGCCACGAGCAGCCGTGGTGATCGCCTATACATGTTGCTGCTTCAGTTCGCCCTTTGTTAAAACCGGTTTTCTTTCCTAGTTTTATTCTCGTTGAAGTCTTATGGAAGCGACACGAAGCGGGGGCAAGTGTGTTTGGTGTTTTTTTGTGTGTTTGTATTGTGTGTGCGTGTTTTTTTGTTTGTGCGTATTTTTCCTTCCGCAGGTTTTCGATTTGAATATTTTGATTGCTAACAATAAATATGTGACAAGACAAAATTTTTAGTTTGTTCGTTAATTCAAAATTTATTTTGAACTTTAAACGTTAAAAAAAACAGCAAACTAAAAATTTTATCTTGTTATATTTTGTTCATATTTTTAAATTGCTTTGAGAATGTAAGTTTCAAGTTTTATCAAATTTCCACAGAATTGTAGTTTGATAAAGTAAAAAAATGTATTTTATTTAAACAATTTAAAGTATGAAAAAAAAAAGATGGGAATATTACATGACTTTCTTCTGCAATATTTAAAGTTTCCGAAAAAATATGTGAAAAATAATGTTTTTCAAATTATCTCATGAACCGTTAGAGATATGTAAAAACTTCATACTCGACTTGAATGGAGCTTGAAAGTCACCTTTGTTTTTTTTTTTTAACTTTTTTCATTTGGATGTAGTTAGGGACCTAAAAAAAGATACCCGTATTTTTTTGTTTCGGGGAATAAATTCCAGTAGGCGGAGAGGAGGGGGTCAAAGTCGGCGAAAACTCGAAATCACAAAAACTTTAAAAATTTGTAACGGCTTAACCGATTGAAATGATATTGAACATTTTCGAAAGGTAATTCCTTGTGACAAAAAAATATTTTTTGACTTCCTCTCCCTCCCCCTCATCTTCATATTGTAAAATTCAATTTAGTGACGAAATTTAAAATATCTCAAGAAAAACAGCAACAACTTCAAAGAAGGTTTGAAAGTGTCAAAATACTTCCAGAAACTCAAAATTTTCACAGATTTATTCCAAACGGAAACTTTCTCAAAGGAAAAAAAAATTTTCTTTTAAATGAATTTCTAATTAATTTTAAACTCCTAAAACTTTTGAGTTATTATGTACAGAAAACATAAAAACCAATTGAAAATCAGTAAACTATAATACAATTTTCTTGTATTCGATTTTTTTTTTGATTTTTTTTTTAAATAACGCATTTACCCCCAAATTTTATTTATATTGTCACTAAATTGAATTTTACAATATGACGGTGAGGGGGAGGGAGAGGAAGTCAAAAAATATTTTTTTGTCACAAGGAATTACCTTTCCAAAATGTTCAATATCATCTCAATCGGTTAAGCCGTTACAAATTTTTAAAGTTTTTGTGATTTCGAGTTTTCGCCGACTTTGACCCCTCCCCTCCGCCGATCGGACGGTATTCTACCAAACAAAAAAATACCGATAATTTTTTTTTAGATCCCTAACAATATCCAATAGAGCAAAGTTAAGAAATCAAACTTAACTGTAAACGAGAGTATGAGTTGAGATTAAATTCACCTAAAATTAAAAATGTAGGCAATATTATTTCCTTTAATTTTGATTACATGCATTTTTTCTCACAAGCGCAGTGTTCGAAAAATTTGTATTTAAGAAAAATTTTATGGGAGGTAACCGTTGTAGCTAGCGGTACTTTCCCAAAAGTTGATAGAAAACTACGATTTCGGTAAAACTTCGTGTTGATCGGAGAGTTTGAAAATGAATTGAATGTTTTTCTTCGACCAAGCGACATGCTCCGCTGCTCGTGTGCGCTGCCAACCGCATGCATATCTGCTGCTTTGGGGTATTATTTTTCAAAGCTGAGTTGTTAGAGAAAAACAGTCTTTATATAGTTTGTTTATGGTTAAAGGGAGGAAAAACGCCATCAACCCCTAAGTACCAATCTGTCATTGTCATGGCGACCACTTGTAGATATGTTCGTTCGCTGGCTCTCTGTCGCGACATTACGGCGCCGTCTATTCCATTGAACAATAAAAAAAGAACTTTTCATCCAACCATATCCCAACCACCCCGGGATTCAATCCTGAGAAAATTTCGTGGAAAATTCTACTCCCATGCACTTCCAAGTCGTTCGGTGGTTGTAAAATTTTCCTATATCAGCTGTTTTTACTTAAAAGCAATGCGACAAAGTCAACACAGGAAGTCTGTTTTCGTATAACGAAAAGTTTTCCCAGCTAAGGACGTGAAGGGGATGAAAATTGCCGGGTTAATGATGGCCTATAGTTGGTGTTGAAGATGAATTATGTGGGGCCGAAATGTTGTTTACTCTTAACGGCTGTTAGTTTTGATTACACGGGGAACTTAATGATATCCAGATTGTGTCATTGGGAAAACAGCACGAGGCTCATTAACGATGATGGTCTGAAATCGACTAGTGTATGTGTATGTGTGTGTGTTCAGTCATTAAACTATAATTAAAATTTCCTAACCAAAGTATCTAATTTTCTTAGTTGATAAGATAGGTTTTGTTTCACTTTAAGGCAAATATGAAGCTTGAGAGAAAATTACTGTAGCTAAAAGACAGCTCAACTTCGAACAAAATATTTCTAGAAATTCAAATCAAAATTCGGTTATTAACGGATTTTTTTATGTCGTTGTTTTTGAAATTTGATGTATGGAAGAATTTTAGATATCATACTAATACAGTAGAATCCCGATAATTCGTACCCCGATAATTCGTATATCCCGCTAATCCGTATGAATTTGCTGGTCCCTTGAAATACGAATTATCGGGATTCTACTGTATATAAAAATGAGTTGGTGTCTGTCTGTCTGTCTGTCTGTCGGTTCCTCTTTCACGCAAAAACGGCTGAACCGATTGACTTGAAATTTGGCAAGAGTGTCTGTGGTAGTTCTGGTTCCAACATAGGCATACGGAAAAGTAGCGCGAGGGGTGGGGGAGGAAGGGGAGGGGGTAAAGTGATCTCGAAACTTAGCTCTTCCTCTCTGTTACCCTTTCGCGGGGAAACTACTGAGCCGATTGACCTGAAGTTTAGCTCCAACATAGACCATCAAAAAAAAAATTGAAAAAACTTGACCCGGCAACGACGGGTTTGCAAGCTAGTCTTTTTAAATATCCGAAAAATTGAGAAAAAACTTCTCAAATTTGACTGAAATTCCGCAAAATTTAGCGTGTTTGGAATTGTTGTGGAGTTTTAGGGACCCTAAATAACTCGAGAACTCCTTGACCTATCGACTTAAAAATTTTTGTGAATAAGTTATACAAAAATCGTAATGTTCTAACAACTATCGGAAAAGTATCGGTAGCTATAACGGGTACCTGCCATACATATTTTTCGAAAAAATACCGTTTTTTGAAAAAAAAATCGAACCCTTTGCGCTTTTTGGAAAAAAATTAATATAACAAAATTTAAAGAATCTGAAATTTTCTATATTTTCTGCTTTAACGGTTTTTTGTATCTCGAACGGTTCTCGAAAAATACTGCCTGTAAAAAAAATGCCAACTTTTGAGTTATTTGGAACCAGTGTGCGACGGTTTCCAACGTGTATGTAATATTTCGCGTCATTTTGCCAAAATTGGCGATATATTTAAAATTTAATGGTCTGGTATTCATACCACTTTAATATTATTTTAAAAATTGTATTTTAATAACTTCCTTTGCCTTTATGGCTTGTTTATAGGTCAAAAACAACGTTTATATATGAATTATTAACTTTAAGCTAAATATATTATCGTTATTTTGTGACAAATAAAAAAATAACTTCGTCTGTACAAAGAAATCACTGAGTTGGTGATGAAATATTTATACACACACACAAAAGTACTCCCAGTATATTTTCATTTTCACGAAGTTAAAAATCCATTAATCCCAGTGATAAATCTTTTTTTGTGAATATGTAAACATTTTTGTGGAAATTAACAAACATTTTTTAATATGTTCGATTTTGTTGATCAGATGAACTGAATGTGAGCAGTTCAGTGTTCTTGTGATACGTGAAAATTTGCTGAAAATCAAATTACAATGAAGAAAATTTTATTCTTTGAACTGATTTTCATTTACATTGCGGTGACAAATGTAAATTTTGAATTTTTAATAAGAGATTTTTTATAATAAAATTTAAAAAAAAAACGTTTTTTTTTAGGAAAAATACTGTTGTAAGTTCCTCTTGAACAAAATTTGGAATGATCTTAACGTTGTAAAATTTGTTGCAACACCAATAAAACATCCTCTCTATATTTGTTTGGACCTAACATTTGATTTGAAACGTCAATTAACCCGGGGATTCGTTCAGTATGAAATTTTCATTGAACAAAATGATAAACGGACAATTTTGGTTAACACAACTATTGATTTTTGTAAATTTATGAGCGGCGATATGATCAATACGATGATTGCAAGAGCCTTTAAGAATCTCGCAAACTTTCCAGGCATACCCACTCAATGTCCAATAGAACCAGTTGAGTTTATCATGATTTTTTTTTTAAATAAATTTTTTTTTATTTAATTTACTAAAAATTAGGGAATTTACTATTTACGGAATTTCACTCTGGATGATGGAATTATTCCACCGTTTTTACCGAAATTCCATTTGAAGACTAAAATCAATTATCTGACGGTTAATGGGACCGACAATATACGAAAGAAAATTATCTTCCATAACACGGACATCCTTTGTCAACGTTATCCGAAAACCAAAAATTGTTTGATTTGAAATTTTGATGGCTATTATGTGAAAAATTAATAATAAAGAGTTTAATACTGGTTAAAAGTACGTTTTTTTTGTAAAATAAGAACAAACGTTTTGAAAAACGTTTCTGTTTTTACCCCCGACGGAACGAAGAGGGGTATATTCCTTAGGGGTGAGAGTTTGTGTGTTTGTTTGTTTGTCTTTCCCTTAGTGCGAACGTACACGCTTCTTCACTTTTTATTAGGAAAAACTTGTGTACAACAAGCGATCGCTCATGTGTGTGTGGTTGTCATATATGTGTTTTATTTCCAGCTTATTCCTTTATTAGCTAGCACCGAGGCAACATCAATTGCCAAAATAGAAACTGCCAACAATAGAAGAATAAGGACTGGTAATTTGTTATTTACGTACCTACCTGAAAAATAAAACTACCTGCAATTGGTATTTCACTATTTGCATTCAATTTTTGTTTATTTGGGATATGTTTACGAGTCGGTGGCTAAGCATCGACTGACTCAATGAAATTACGCACACATGCATGCTGACGTCCTACACGAGCGACTTCGTTTGTGTGCGTAAAAGAAGACGTGAAGAACACTTTTCGAGTGGCGACTTTTCCTCCTCTTGTCGCACTCGTTTCTTTCCTACAATTTGGTGAGGCCGCCTCATGCTGAAGACTGAAAGTTGAAACGTGTGCGCCCTCGCTTAGAACTTCGGTGGAGTTTCAGGACCTGTTTTAGGCAGTCGGTTGGATATTACAGTTAGGCTTTATTGTAAATTACCGTTCCTCCTACCTTCAAACCCCCCCCCCCCCCCTTCCTACCACTCCTTCCTTCCTCCTTGTGTCGTTTAATGCATTGAATCAAGTTTGATCGCATCTTCGTTTTAGGTTAGAAATAATGAAAGGAATGTTTCCGTGTACACAAATTCACCCTTCCTCCTAACTTTACACCCCCCCTCCTTGTATCTTTTATTTCACTAAATCGATTATGACCGCATTTTTGCTATTGGATTGAAAATAACAAAAGGAATGTTTCAGTGCACAAGAATTCAAATTTAAAAATTTTAAAAAACCCTCGACTTGAAAAATCCTTTAAAAAATTGAAAAAACCCTAAAAATTTTTTTTTAAGAATAATATATAACCTTTGGGGCAAATATAAAATTAGTGTGAGTCGGGACAGCCTTGCAAATTCAACGACAAAGTTGGTAACTCAAATTTATTACTAAAATTATTTCAATTTTCCTTCAAATAAATTGAAACTCATTTTGACTATGTGACAAAAAATACTTACCCTTTTTGTAAAATAAAAAATACTAACCCAAAACTCATTGCTACAACATCAGCCCCATATAATTTTCACGATATGCAGGAAACGTCCAATAAAGGATCAAAAAAGGACATAACTTGTGGCCAGTTTCCGGTTGAAGTACGAACGAATGTACGGTCAATCAGTACCAGTTTGTCAAAGGTCTGTTAACATAGAAAATAAACAATTTAACCCTTACTGTCGTCCACCCTTAAGATAAAAAACAGACTAAAATTTTCCAATGTTACAAAAAAACGTTAAATTTATTAACCATGAAACTAGAATAAGGATTTATTTGCGGCAAATAAAATTTAGGAAAAAAAACACGAATTTATTCACTGTCGGTGTACTCGTAATTGCGAAGAGACGAACATAAGATGGCAATTAAAAGTTTTTATCGCCTTGAAGCGAGCACAAGAAAGAGTTAACTGCAGTTGCAGGGATATAATTTAATGCATTCATTAATCCAATATAATTAATTAGAGGAAATGAATGGATTTCCTGGATGCTATTAAATGCAGACATGACTCGATTTGCCATTGATTTTATTATTAACGTTTTAGAAATCGTTTGTGATGTTAAATTGTTTTAAACTTTTGGAATTTTGTTGTACGCTGATGAATGCATCGTAGTTGAAAAGAATTTTTGAATTTAACACTCTAACTGCCACGACAGTTTTAAGCCTTTTTCGAATATTTAGTTGTCAGTCAAAAAGGCACTAAGAGAAACAAAATTATACCTAAATGTTATTTTATTACCATAAAATGTGTGCAACTACGAAAAATCGTTGCGGTTGCAGTGAACACTTTAATAATTTTCATTGTGGCCGTTGTGTACAGTTAGGTGTCAGGTATTTTTGGCTGACGTGGCAGTTAGAGTGTTAAGAAACTGCTTTAAAATATTCTTCCAGGCCAAAACTTTATTTTACTTTACATTCGCAACTTATTATACCAACATTATTTTGATTCCATAATCCATTTTCCTTAAGGCAGTGTTCGCCAACACATAAAACTTTATTTACCCCAAAATCCACTGAAATATCCTTTTGCAACGCCACCCTCCCAAAAATCGAATGCAGCATCGGTTGCATACACACATTTCCGTAAAACCAACTCCATTACCATCACCTCCAACCCCCACAGATGTTGGCACATATGATGCAAAGCCTTTGCTCTCGCACTTAATTTGTATTCAGACGGAGCACTGCTTATATATTTTTTGGTGGTTATTTTTTTTCGTCCGGTTTTTTTATTTTTATTTATATTTTTCATTTCATGTCTCCCCAATTCTTTGCACTATAAATAATAATAGCAACACCGGCGACCGAAAAGTTCCCCAAAATATATGGCAAAAGGCAAGTGCAGAGTGGTCGGAAAGGATTTACGTGCAGTTGGTAATCTCCTCCAAGAAGCTAAATTCTAATTGAGGAACTGCATAAACCCAAAGATATTTGCTACATTTTGCCTTACCAGGTGAAGACGAACGCCAAAACTTTACGAATTTAACCAAGCGATGTTGGGAGAATTTTCAACACGTATAGTAGGTAAAAATTGAGGGTAAACGGCATCCTGCTTCTTGTTTTTCGCGCGTAGTTCTTGGAAGAGAAATTCAGAAGTGGGATTCTGTTGCCGCTAAGTAAGAAGAAGTTGGCGAGCACCAAGCTTTTTATGGCTTTACAAAATCAAATAAGTTTTACGTAGGTGGTGTGTTGTAAGAAACGTGTCGGTTGTATTTTACCGGCTGCATATGCTTAAATTGTGTGCATGCACCAATAGAATTAATTTCTACCCTAACGATATATTGCTTCGTGGATGTGTTAAGCTTTTTTTACATCATGTGGTGGATTTTGTAAAATTTCAACTTTCTGGGAGTTTAAATGGACAAAAGAGCAAACACCACTTGATTGATGTAAGAAAATCCCTTTAAAATTAATTAAATACCGACGACTAATGTAACAACAGGAAAACTTCAAAACTTCTTAAGATACCAATTAAGAAGTTTGGAACTTTTCCTGTTGTTACGCTAGTCGTAAACTTAAACAATTTATACAAAAATCGAAAATAGTTTGTTTCCACTTCATTTCAATGAAATATTTTTCTCGAATTTTTATAATGTTGTTCTGAGTTGGAAAAATATTTCCGAGACTTTTTCTTAACGGATTTTCAACAAAAGTTGATAGGATCGTCCTATACCTTTTCTGGAAACCTATTTCTGTTGAAAAAATATTCCATTTAATTGTTAAATATTTAAAAAAAAGAATTCTGTAAATGGGAAAAATTCGAATTTCATTTTAAATTCCAAGTAAAACACACGGATATTCGATTTCGCGCCAAACGGATCACACAAAAGAATTTGGAGAGCGACCGCCGCGCTCACTTAATCGTTGTCGTGTGTGCGGCTTCCTTTCCGGTCGGTCCGAGGCGTTTGTTATGTGTTTTCATTGAAATCTGTGTGAAGAATTGAGAAATTCGGTGATTTTCTATTAAAATTCGAAAGAACTGGCACTTTTCTATTCGAAAACAAAAGAAAGCCACTTTTTCGTGTCTCAAGTTGCGCACGACGCGATTTTTTGGTCAGATTGAGTCGCCGAATTTTGCATTTCCAATCGTTTATGGAACTTTAACACGGCAAAAATCAATTGAAAAACGTTTACAAGAATTTCGAAACGTTACGAAAAGTTGATTTAATGGCTGAGAATCATTTTGCCGATTATTTTTGTGTCGAAAAATTGTGAATATTTGGATAAATTCAATTCATGCAAAACTCGATGAAAAAATGTTTCTTTTTCTATGACGTCATGATGGTGGCGGCAAGTGATCGCCGTTGATGGAGATTTGCTTGCGTTGTCCTCCATTTTGTTGCAGTTCCGAGTCACGCATGCATTTTTTTCCTTTGTTCGGATTGTTAAAAAATCGAAAAATTTTCGCGATTATTCCGGGGTTTTAATTGATTTTATTTGATTGTGAAAACATTTTTGTTGCTTCGAAGATCTTTTCTTATTTGGAAAAATGGAGCATTTTCTGCTGGTGAAGATTTTTCTCAAATTTTTTTCTGCTGGTGAGTTTTTTTATATTTTTTTTCTATTTGTGATTGCCTGAAAATATTTATTGATATTTTAGCGGGAATAAAAACTTTCCGGGCGAAAAATATTCCAAAGTAACCAAAAGTACCTTTTCTATCCGGGAAATAATTTTCTCGAATTTTTAGAGGCTTGTTCTGGAAAATGCCAGATTTTTAAGTCAATTCCCCAGAAAAAAATATCATTGCAACTTGAATCAAAATTGTTGGATTGGAAACAAAAATTTATCGTCGCAAATGGGAAAATGCACTCAGAAAACTCTCCTAAACGTTATTATCGGAAAAATGCAAAGTGCTAGGATTAAAAAAGAATCCAACATGCATTCGATTTTATGGTGAAAGGATTGTCACTGTAGCTTTTTATTTGAAAAATGAGAAAAAAAAATTGAAAAGTTCCCATAAACCAACTTTTTTTTAACATTTCCGTCTCTGTCTGTCTCGTGTGTGCTTTAAATCAGCTTTACTTTAGATCGGCGATGTACAAAAAAAACATAGCTTCTCAATTATTTCCTAGCACCGCAAAAATAAATCCGTGAAAGAGGATTTCAGTTCATATGTATCGGGAGATCCGTAAATATTGGAAATCGTTCGATGGCCAAAAGTTTTGTATGCAAATTCAATTCAAATTACCAGAATTTAGACTACTCTGCGCTGCTACAGACATTCAAATATATTTTAATCTTATTTCCTTATAATTTATATTCTATTTGGTATGTCAAGATTTCGCCAACATCGCAAATTCAATTTACCCACGAAAGCAAAGCAATTTTATAGCAATTCAAATAGCAGTCCGAAGCGCTTCAACTGTGCGAAATTTGCATTTCAATCGATAATTTCGGTCTGAATTCGCCATTTATACCAGTACATGCCTTGCATTTTTGAACTGTGGACAACGGATACTTAGCACAGAGCAGTGCGTTTTCTAATTGTTCTTTCGATCATCATCAACCCCCAAAGCAATCAACCCTTTATCCCTGCTATACTCGTATTTGGGAAATGTTGGTCCGTAGCGCTATTGTTTGCCGCGAAGGTAAAAATCCTGCATTTCTGTTACCTCCACGTTTGCGATTTGAATAAACGATTAATCAGACTGGTCTGTAAAATGGATAGACGTAATGGTCAGGGACTAGGGAGGAATGAATTTCAACATCAGTGCTATAAATTGATGTTTATTATTGTAATCGGAAGGGTATATCACTCTATTATGTTCAAGGATTTGCTGATATCAATCGTATTACAGCAATTCGCAAATGAATTAAATCGCCCTAAGCGAAATCGGAACCCTTCAATCAAACGATTACATGTTTATTAATTCTCTGTTGCCCGTGTAAGTGGACCAAATTAAAATTTTGATCGCATTTATGTGGAGCTCAAAGTCACGAAACTGAGAAATATCCTTTTCAAGTGGTTGCGTTTTTTTAAGTTACTCTGAATGGATTTTAGCTGAGAAAAAATTCAATAAAATAACTTAATTCCACTATAATTTTTTTTGTTACTTTTATTTCAATCGATTTTATTTGATTGTGAAAAACATTCTTCAAATTTGATCTGTTTTTTAAAAGCTTTTATTTGGCCTGTCTTCATATCTGTCTGTCGGGGAGAAATCTTGCAATCCAATTTTGACCCACTTCCACTCATCCGACAAACTTGAAATTTTTGCACACATACGTAAGTTCGATGACAACACAGTATTTTCACTACTTCGTCCTTGTAAGGACAAGGTAAGGCCCTGTAAGGTTATCCTTTTCCTCAAATTTTTTGAAAAAAAAAATCTAATCTCGGGGTTTTGGGATCACTGACTCTCACATTAAGAAGTCTGTAAGGATAACCGAAGGTCCTGAAAGGATAACGGAAAGTCCTAAACTGATAACGGAAAGTCCTAAAAGGATAACGGAAAGTCCTAAAAGGATAACGTAAGGTTCTGTTAAGATGACGTGACTATCCTTCTTATCAAATTTTTCGGAAAAAATCTCATCTGAGGGTTCCTGGGATTTCTGAATCCAATTCTGGCATTAAAATGTCTGTAAGAATAAAGGAAGGTGCTGACAAGATATCGTGATTATCCTTTTTCTCAAATTTATCGAAAAAAAACCTTTTCTGGGGGTTTATGGGGTCCCTGAATCCGACTCTGACATTAAGATGTCTGTAAGGATAAGGGAAGATCCTAACAAGATATCGTGATTATCTTTTTTCTCAAATTTTCCGAAAAAATGTCTACTGGGGATTTTTCGGGTCGCTGAATCCGATTCTGGCATTAATGTGTCTGTAAGGATATCTCAAAGGCCAGGTTATATATTTAAAGACTAAAACAACCGAAAAAAAACACAAAAAAAACCAAAACAATGGAATTTTTTCGGCGAATTCTGGGCTGGCCCATGACATTAAACGTTTTCGCTACATGGATGTCTTTTCCGCCATCCTATTTTTTGCTAGATTAATTCTCAACACCAGAAACAAATTTTTATAAAAATATTTTTATTCAACTTTTTTAATTCTTTACAAGTTTCAAAACAAAAAATTCTTCTCATAGAAAATTGGAATTCAAATCACAAAAAAAGCATTAAAAATCTAATTAATAAATAATAAAAATTAACAACAAATCTATCGCCTTCCACCGCGTCCCCTTCTCTTTAGATAGGCGGAAACTTTCTCATTTGGTTGCTGTGGTGTTGGCTTGTGGGTACTATGAAGAATATCCCACAGCATTTTTGCATTCTCCCGAGAGTCTAAAATTTGCGCAAGCTCTGCCTGGAATTTATTTAAATTTAGCATAAAAAAAATACTACGACTTTAAGACCTCGTCTCGATTAAACATAAATTTCACCTACAATAAAAAAAAGTGGCTTGGAGACCACCTTTTTCAGAACATTTCTAAAGTCTTGATCAAAAATGTTGGGAAAAAATTTGTCTGCAAGTGTCATTTTAATGAAAATATGCAAAATTTATGTCTAATCGAAACCAAAATGAAATAATTTCCCCACCTCAGATTTCTTCAATAATTCCTTGAGGTTTTTCACTTTCCTAATCAACATTCCGATATTCCTCGAATTTATCCCTGGCAGACGAATCAGAAAATCGAAAATATTCGGGTTGTACCGATCAGTTTCAGCGATTCCTGACTCTGCTGAGCCGATGGCTGCACACGAGACAGGATCGGGCTCTGGCTTGCCCTGCTTTAATTCACCGAAAAGTTGAGCGGTTGCGTAGGGACTTGGGGACCAAATCAGTCGTAATTTTGGAAAGTGAAGAGTTAGGAGTTGCAATTTCTGTACTATGTCTGCATTTGAGGATACCGTGTCGCCGGATATCATGTATTTACTCTAAAAGAAAGAAATTTTTGAAAAAAACGATCCAAAAATGTAATTCTAAGGCCTATGTTACACACGGCAACTTTAAGCGGCGACTTTTCTTAAGTATAGGCGCGAGAAGTGAAGGAAGCGGTGGCCCCTCACTTCTCTCGCCTGTACTTAAGAAAAGTCGCCGCTTAAAGTTGCCATGTGTAACATAGGCCTAAAGATTAATTATGAGTTAATAAATTTCGGGATTAAAGCAACATTTTTCCGACGATTTTTTTTTGTATTTTTTTAGAAAATTCATCTTGAAAGACAATTTTCTTTCCGGTTTTCAACTCACCTGCAAGTGAAAAGGTTTATTTTGATCAAATTCTATCAACAGAATTGGTTTCGTGTAGTATCTCTGCATTTGTATGCATTGATTATACAATCGGCCAGAATTCAGAGATCCAATCAAGTCGGAAATTGACTTTCGTTCCACACAAATCTCAGGTGTTAGAATGTAGTCGCCAATCTATAAAAAAAAATCAAAAAAAAAATATCAAAGAAATTTTTTGAACATTTTTCATGCATTTTCAAGTCTTTACCGAAATGGTGACTGGAATTACTTCAATCCCGCGCTTATGAATCAAACAAGGCAAATCTGATCGAAATTCTCGCATATCCACCACGATTTTAGGCACAACTGCAACAGCATTCGGTACTCGTTGACCACCAGCTTTTCTGGTCTCCCTTGTGACCTCGTCGTCATCTTCTGGATGTGGTTTTGTTAGAATGAACGCCTCATCGGTTTTGCCATCTTGATATTCCGGTATTACCATTTTCTGGAAATTGAAAAGCGAATCTCATTCGAATAAAAAAAACATTTCATAGAACACTCTTTTAGAAAGCTTAAAGCTACTTTCAAATCTTCTAGAAATTCAAAAAGTTTCAAAATCTCTTCGCAAATTCACTTCAATTCAAATTTCATCCCTGCCTTACTTGTTTAGTTTCAATAATCAACTGATAAGCCTGCTTTTCACGTCTCAAACTGGTCAAATACGATTGCTCCTCAACGGTTTTCGCGTGGATCAAGAAGAAAACCTTCATTCGATCCTGCGGTTTCAACATTCTACGCGCCTCAAACACTTCCAACTGCCGAATTGCCGTAACATTGCAGTGATACATCACAACGTATTGAGGATCGACCTCTGCTAAAATCCTGTCCAAGGCAGCCGCACCCTCGCGATCCGTTTTGAAGGTCTGAATGCAAACCACTGGCTGACGTTTTGCTGCGATTATTGATGTTACATCCATGTTTTCCATCTGAAAGGATTGTTTATTTTAAAAAAAATAAACTATTTGAAGTAAAATTTTAGTGAATCTCAAAACCAGAACCTACCTCAGGAAACGCTTCGAAGTCTGCATTCTCTAACAGCGACAGATCGAAATTTTCATCCCCCTCACCCTCAGTACTGGAAACACTAGCTTCGAAATTAAGAGTCTGCGACATGGTCAACATGTAGGTTTGTCGGAAAAAGTCACACTCCTGGCCATCGTCCTTCCCGAGAATTCGCGTCAACTCGTCATCCTCCTTTTCGTCCTTCCTTTCGAGTAAAATTTGACTTTCCACGTCATGCGATTTACTCTGCTTTGAATCCTTTTTGCTAACATCCTTTTTGCCACTTTCTGCGTGTGAAGATTCCGTCTCCAGAAACTTACTGCTCCCTTTGACATTTTTGTAGCCATCGGAAAGCTTTCCAATCGGAATTTCAGATTTCATGGCCCTGTAGAACAGGTAGCGTTCAGGGCCATATATTAAATACTGACTCAATTGATAGCAGGTTCGCGAATCTTGGCAAAGGATTAAAACTTTTACTGGAGTCTCGCTCTTCGTACGAGATTTTTTGACGTCGCTTGGAATTTCAACTCGAAGAATTTCTGATAGTGCTTTCCATTTCGGGCACATTTCCGGGCAGAATTCTGCAAATGGAAGAATTAGACTTTACTTTAATTTAATCCAGGGATAGCAAACGAAAACAAAGTCATTTTCTCACCTCCAGTTTCATTAAAAAGCCTCTCTTTAGCAATTCTGAACATATTATCAGCGGCATCGAGTAGAATCCACCCGGAATTGCTCATTGCGTACTCCGTGGTTCGATACCGCTTCACCAGTGCATATGCACTCACTGAGTCGTTGTAAATCGTCGATCTGCAAGTGATTAAAAAATTATCCACAACAAAACTCAAGGAGAATTAACTTCAAACCTACATCATTAAATTTCTCAAAATCTTAAGATCCGAAACGATTAGCTTCGTCTGTGAGCTGAGCTGATGCCAAATGCAATCCAGTTGAGCCTGTAGGATTTTGTGGAACTTCTTTGTGACGCAATTCTCCACCGTAATCTCTTCTAAATCAATTGTTTTATTAATTCTCTTCAACTCCTTGACCAGAAAATTCATAATGTCCAAAATATGAGTTTGAATTTGCGTCATTTTTGTGGTCATTGGGATATGCAGCTCAATTGTTTGCGGTTCATATGGCTTCAGTGATGACTGAATGGTGGCATGGAATCTTAAAGTTAGAAAAAAGATCATGTAAAACACTAATAAAATCCTTAAAAAACGGTTACCTCGGCCAAATGAACAGATTTTTAACAAATATGTTCCGCATGGTTCTCTCTACGTGACTGTAGCCGATAGTAAATGCCTCAGCGTTATTGGAAAACGCCTTAATAAAGCCGGTTTTATTAGTCTGCCGGTAAAGCCGCATTGCAAAGGCTTCCTGGCAGGATTCAACGATTGTGTGTGCTCGAAGGACCACAATTCCAGTTATCAATTCTATTGGGATCCGCTGTTTCAGAAGATCAACCACGAGGATTCGCGTTGAAACAAACTGAATACCGCCTTCCAAATAGACGCGCTCTCTGAAAAGGAATCAAAAAATTGGAAACTTCTAGGAAATTTTCTGTGATTTTTACCTTTCCCTAACGCTTGTTGCTACATCATGGATATATTTAGCTTCCAACTGCGATTTGTAGTAATTTTCCTCCCAATCGGAGCTATTTATGACTAAAATTAAGTTCCCAGCGTCGCTGTAGGCCTTCAGGAAGTTGATCAAAACACGGTCATAAGAAACACCCCTAAAACATTCAAGTTTTCTTCATTACAGTTGATTTAAATTACGAAATTACTTTGCACAAATCACTAGTCCATCGCTATGTAAAATATCGATAAACATTTGCCTTTCGTAGTCCAAAAATTGAATTTTTTTCGCTTCCAAATATTCCTCAGCGGTCGCCAAGTCCGCTAGATCGCCTTCTTCGATTTCTGCTTGTTTTTTAGCTTTCTCTGCATTCTCTATCTCCTCTTGAGCAGCTGCGGAAGTGCTCGCGCCTTCGTCCATCCTTATTTCTTTATTTTTAAGACGAAATTGTGAAAAATATAACAAGAAGACCGGCAAAAAAAAGTGTAAACAAAATTTGTGTAATATTTTGAAATCAGCTGATGTTTGACATTTCCGTGATTCGGGTGCGTTCAATTGGTTGTAACAACAATTGGTTTTTGCGTTTGGTATTTTTGAGAGATTTCTTCGAGATTTCTTGGATTTTTCGGTTAAATTTTATAAAAGCAATAAAATTTTATCTTATCCGTTTATTTTAAAACTAAATTTCTATTGTTTTAATGTAAAAATCGAATAATTTACACAAGATAGCAAAGGTAAACAAAGAGTGTTCATTCTTAACAGTTCATAACCTCAAAATCACTTTGCAATTTTGACATTTAGTATTTCCGAAAACGAAGTGTGCTTTAAAAACGATCCCTATTTTTCACAATTTTTAACAAATTTTAATACAAATCGGTACGATAACATCGCAAATGGAAGCGCCAGCAGAACTCTCGGCATTTGCTGTTTACAATTCCACCAAAAAGACGAAAAAAGCAAAGGGTTCTGGAATAATTAAGAAAAAGAACTCTGGGATTGTTAAGAAAAAGGATAAAACCAAGAAATTAAAACCTCATGATGTCCTGATTGAGGAATTAATGGCCAACGCAATTGCCGGCTTGCAGGGCGCAAATAAATCGGACTCCAAGAAAAAGAAAGATAAAAGCAAGTCCGAAGCGAAAGGAAATGAAGGGAAAAAGTTTTTCATTTTCCCAAATGGCTTTGAAAGTTCACACTCTTTAAAGAATGTAACGGGAAAACCGAAGAAGGACAAAAGTAAAGAAAAGAAAAATACTACAAAAGCAAGCGATTTGAGCTCATTTCACAACGGGACAATTTTGTCCCGTGAATTCGAAAGAGCGGCCACGAAATTGCAATCTGAGCAACAGTCAACTCCGTTGTCTACTTTTAAGAAAGCCAATCGCTCGCAGAAGGTTAATCAGCAGGTTGTTAATCCGGGAAAAACTCCAGTCAATGCAAAAACTCCAATTAAGGCAAAAACTCCAGTAAAGCAAATAAAAACGGAGCCCCCGATTACTCCACCTGCTGTGGCGCCGCCAAATTCAAATAGTGTAAATGATGGGGCGAAGCTTCTTGAGTGGATCCTAGCGCCCATATCGATTAGAAAGTTTCTGGCTAAATACTGGGAAAAGTCTCCTTGCCTGATTCAGAGGGACGACGAAAACTACTTTTCAAGCCTGATCTCTTTCCAAGCAATCGATCAAATGCTCCTAAACCACCACGTAGAGTTCACAGAAAACATCGACATCACTTCGTACCAAAACGGCGAGCGATCCACCTTGAATCCAGAAGGACGAGCAACACCAGCCGTAGTTTGGGAAAACTACTCGAATGGCTGTAGTGTTAGACTGTTAAACCCGCAGACGTTCCTTCCGTCAGTCTACAGCATGAATACAACGTTGCAGGAGTACTTCCACTGCATGGTCGGGGCCAATGTTTATTTGACACCGCCAAATAGTCAGGGATTCGCTCCGCATTTCGACGATATCGAGGCGTTTGTGTTGCAGATCGAAGGGCAAAAGCGATGGAGGGTTTATTACCCCAGGTATTTTCTTTATGGCAAATATTTTCCTTCCTTGGACCCCTCTTCATTTAAATTTCAGGTCAGAAAATGAAAAATTGCCACGAGTATCTTCTGGTAACTTCAAACAGGACGAAATCGGATCCCCAGTCATCGATGAAGTCCTTAAACCAGGCGATGTTTTGTATTTCCCGCGTGGAATGATCCATCAAGCTTGCACACAGCCAGGCCACCACTCGCTGCACATAACACTCAGCGTTTACCAAAAACATTCATTCGCTGATCTCCTCGAGCTCCTGATGCCGCAAGTTTTGTCCACTGCCATCGCAAACGACATTGAAATGCGACAAGGACTTCCGCTTAACATCTGGCGAAACATGGGAATCGCTTTCTCCGATTCAGAGTCGAAAGAACGAACAGAAATTGTGACAACATTAAAGAAACTCCTGAACAGAGTTTGCCGCCTGTCCGAAGAGCTTCTGGATGACGCTGTGGATCAAATGGCGAAGCGATTCCAACACGACGCTTTGCCACCGGAGATCACTACCAGAGAAAAGCCTAGGACTGTGTTTGGTAGTAAAACAACAGTCGGTCGAGATGGACTTCCAAAGGCTAGCTACGAAATAGATTTGGGCACAAGCGTTCGATTGCTTCGGGCGAATATTCTGAGGATTGTCCAGGAGGAGGGCACCATTCGGCTTTACTACTACGTCGATAATTCTAGAGAGTACCACGAATACGATCCGAACTTCATTGAAATCGAGGAGGAAGATGCCCGGGCCGTGGAGCATTTAATAAAAGTCTATCCTGAATACGTTTCCGTTCGGCAATTGGAAGTTGACGATGACAGGAAGATTCCAGTTGTGCAGGCGCTCTGGGAACGCGGGCTGTTGATCAGTGAAAAGCCAATTCATTAAATTGTTTTTTAACTGCGAATTTATAAATGGTGAGTTTATTTAAATAAATCCAGTTTTTGTGGACGTTTTTTATCACTGAAATTTTTCTTCACCATGAGAACATATCAATTCTACGACAGAAAAATGCCAATTCTCTCGTTTTCTTTCTAATTAAAAACAATTTAACATCTTTTTCAACAGATTTTTATTAATTTTTGCTATAGCTACAACTTCTATAAAAAATAACCACCATCGACTCCTCACATACTTCGGACTCTTTTGCGTTCCTTGTAAATCGAACTCTTTTGGACTGGAAACAAGCAGAGTTACTTAAAAATCCGACTTTTTATTTAATTTTCCACTTACTGTAGGGATCGAAGCGAATTAATTCCAATTTATCGGCTAACCTCTCCCGAATTGCGTTGAATTGATGGCCGGAGACGACACTTTCCATCAGTACCATGATTTTCCTGTAATGATTTTCATTTGTAGTATTTGGAGAATGTGGAAAACTTTTCTACTCACTTGCTTTTCACTTTCTTCAGAAGAATATTCGTGAGAAAAACCATTTTTCTGAAATTTTTCTCAATTCAATTCCCGAAATGTCAAAAAAAAATGTGCAGCATTGCCACATCACGTTTCGTGAGTCACATCGTTTCAAAATGCTTACCCAAATTTATAAAAATTTACTCAAAATTGCAAAAAAAAAGTTAAAAATTTTCTTTGTTGAAAAATATAACAATCTTAGTTAAAAAATGCATTACGGACAAGGAACCTTTTAGAAAAGCGTCACACAGGACCTAATTGTCTAAAAACAGCACAAAGATAGAACAGTTTCTGTTTTCTTGAATATTTTTTTAAAAATCAGTAGGAAAAACGGAAACAACTAATCAAGCTTGATTTACAATGCAGCAGCAACAGCAACGTCACGGAGAAAGTGTTTTGATTGGTCCAGAGTCGATTCTCGACCAATCAAAACACTTTCTTCGTGACGTTGCTGTTGCTGCTGCATCGTAAATCAAGCTTCACCCACTTGCAATCCACGCAAAACATAAAAATGAAGGTAGAACCTAAATCGTACGTCGATGCGTCCGTCACGTTGACAGTTCGAGTAAAATCAACGGGCTGCTATGAGTACTCCCCTAATACGTTTTCCGATGCTGCAACCGCATAGAGTAGGTCGACTTTCTACTTTTACATGCGGCAACGCACGGAAATGTCATTTCGCAAAAAAGTTTGGTTACGATTTAAGCAATTTAAGTATGGAACAAATTGAAAGTAATTGTTTCGACGATAAACTAATAGAAGAAGTGAAAAACAATGAATTAACTCCAGATTCGTTGCCGTACCCAACTGTCATCGCATCGAACTGTCAACCGGACGGACGCATCGACGTACGATTCAGGTTCTAGCTTTAAGAAACCAAAAATAGTGGCCTTGAAAAATCTGAAGTGGTATTCTGTAACTTGTTTCAAGCGTTTGTTTCGAGTTAGAAGAAAAAGCAGTATTCGCGATCTCTCTTTCACCCTGTCATTTATCTTGATCGGAACAAAGACAGCGAATATTACTTTTTCTTTTAACTCGAAACAAACGCTTGAAACAAGTTAAGGAATACCATTCCAGGTATTTGAATAGATTTCGATAGAAGCAAAAATATTCCAGTAGGACCTATAGCTAGCCTTAATTTTAAGTTCTGGTCGACTAATCGTTTCCGCACTTCACCTTATCCACATTTGGTCACGTAGCATCTCACTATTATCCTGGCGACATTTTCATAAAATAAAACACAACTTCCAATTTGCTTGCGTATCATTGTAAATATTTTATGTCTCTTTTTAGCAATAGAAAAAATCAGAAACAAAAACGATTTTATAAATATTTAACTGGACAAATAACATTACTATCATAATTTGCTTTTCATGCTTTGCTTACAAAAAATAAATTATATGCAATAAAAGTGAATTATTTTAGATTGATTACATGTTTTTGAAATAAATTACAAAAAAAAGGATTAAATTTATTCAATATTCTTTTCTTCATTAAAAATATGTTATAATTTCAATAAATGGCACCAAATAGTTTCTTTTTACTCGTAAATATCTAAACTTTCATTAAATTCTCTTTCTTGTCTTTTTTTTATATAAATTTATCTAGAATTTCTTTTATTCTTATTTTATTTTTCTTGTTTTTTTTAAATACACAAAAACATCATGTTTAACAACATTGAATTTAATATATAATTTCTTTTATACGATCTTCCCCTCTTTTGTTTTCTCCAAATTCCTCCGTTTCCAAGATAATAAAAATGACGAACACAAAAACTGTTTCAGATTTTTTTTTAAATAGTGTGCTCTTAAACTTGTGTTGACAACCATTGGATAGTGTACTTTTGCTTCACGTTCATGTATTTAAACAAAAATTGAACAGTACTTGTAAAAAATGTCCCTTTTAAAAAAAACGGTTCACGTAAAAAGCTCCATCTTTGTTGTAAAATAAGAATACGCATTGGCATTGCTTTTCATTTTAATTAAATTTAATTGAATTGATTTTACTCATGATGACGAATCCCACAAATTGATAAAAATGTGCTAAATTGGTGGAAGCTGCACGCTGGAATCACTGTATAAGCGATATTCGCCACATCGCATATCTTAGCCTTGAAATTGCTGAGGATGGTTAGAAGGAGTTGCGACGTTGGGGCGGCATTCACTTTGTAAAAGATCTTCAAGTGAATGGCCGGTAGGTGGAGATTTCCTGAGTTTTGATTCGATGGATGATTGTTGGTTTCTATGGAGGCTGAAGTCGATGATGACTCTTGCAATTGTTTCGAGAAGTCTTTCACTAGTTTTCGCATTGTGTAGTTGAGAATCTCTTCAAAGTCGCTACCGGTCATGCTTTGCGCCAGGTCACAATGTTGGGAAATTTTCGAACCTGACATACCTGAAAATTTAAAGGAAATTTATTAAGTTTTCTTAGGCCTATGTTACACACGGTAACTTTAAACCGATACCCGATACAAAAAAGTTGCTCGTTTGTGCTACACGCGGAGACAAGTTGCCGGAAACTTCTGTATATTACACAGTGAGTGTTTCATGTGTGTGTCAAGTTGTGTGAAGAACGAACCCGTTCTTTGTGATTTTGTGCTTGTGTGCGTATTTTGTCGCCTTGTTTCTACTTTCGGAACTGGCGACATTAGCCACCGCTTCACTCACTTCTCGCGCTTATACTTCAGAAAAGTCGCCGCTTAAAGTTGCCGTGTGTAACATAGGCCTTAGAGAATTTCTGGACACTAATGTTTGCTAGAACTCAACTTGTCAATAGTGAAAATAGTCAAAATCGGGTCCAAATTTATATAACAGGCGAAATTTCTGATTATCCTAGCCCAAAAACCGCCTCCTAATACTAGGAAGCGCACTTTAAACTAAGGCTGTTGAAAACCGTGATTTTCAGAAGCCGGATCTTGTTAAGAACCGGGTACCCGGGGTGCCGAGTCCAAGAACCGAAAACTGGGTACCCGAAAACCATCTGAGAACCAATTCCGAGTCGCAGACCAAAAAACAAAAAAAATCCCGACAAAAACAAGGTATAAATCGGTTCAGTGGTTCTGGAGCTATAATCGAACAAACAAACAGAAAAACTAACAAAAACAAAACGCCATCTATTGCATAAAAATGCAACTTGTGTCTGTCTGCATGTCAAGAACCACTGAACCGATTTTGATCGGACTTTTTCCTACGGATGGTGTGACTTTTTAGTCAGATATTAGGATCTGTCCATAAAATACGTCACGCTAATTTTTGTATTTTGGACCCTACCCCCTTCCCTCCTCCCCCACCCCTTCCCCCTTCCTTACCCAAGATTTTTTTTGGTACGACATTTAATCCCTCTAAATGTGTGACGTATTTTTTGGACAGATCTTTAAGATTCTACCACCATCTCTCTCTCACTCTTGCCTCAATGTCCCTACCACCTTCGCTTTTTCTCCTGAATTTTTCAACAAAATTTCGCGGGATTGATTCGATTAAATCAGCCCTTCCGCCCTTACCCGGCAATATTTTTAATAATTTTTACCGGGCCAAGAAAGGAGAACGAAGTCTGTTTTTGTAAACAGGGCACCAATCATGTATTCCGACGCGTCTCTGTCTTTCAATTTCGACGCAGCTTTTAACTCTTGACATCGCGATATCAGCAGCTTCAAATTTCCTGGAGTGACCGTCAGAACCACGCTTCGATTCATAGTGACGATTCCGCGAAATTTCAAGCTGCATATATGGCGAAGTCAAGAGTTAAAAGCTGCGTCGAAGTCGAAAGACAGAGACGCGTCGGAATACATGATTGGTGCCCAGTATTTTGAAAAATCAAGAGTGAACTTTCATCCTTTTTCACAAGATATTTTGCCGTAATTTGAATGACCTTATAGCGAAAAACACGTGCGTTGCTAGTCTACTAAAATAGATTGCAGAAATTGTCCCAAAAATTCAGATCATGCCATTAACGCAATTAACTATTATTAACCGATTGTAAGAAAAATTATTATAAGTCTAAATAAAAATAAGTTTAAATTAAACTCGCAAGGCAACCTTCGAAAAGGGCGAAATTTATCATCTTTGCTTTTACACAGAGTTCTAAAAACAGTCACGCAACAAACGAGCAGGCAATAAATTCCAAAAACACCACACAGAATGAAAGACAGAAATTTTTATCGACTATCAATTAGGATTTCAAACTAATTATGAGCGCCTAAAGTAAATACAAAGCACGTTTCCTGCTTGCAATTAATTTATTTCAAAAATAAGTGATTAATTCGATTTCTTAGTCAATTAATTGCGGTGTGGTTGACCTTTCGATCCGTAGGTATTTATAGAAATTAATTTGTGTAAAAATGACCAACGACTGGTTTACCCTTTTAGTGTTTCAGCACGCAAATTGTCGTGCATCATTCAATAATTAAATTCTAACAAATAATCTAATATTTTTATATTTGAAATGTGCGAAATGATGACTTCATCCACTCAAGGATATAATTTTGCAAAAATCCACTATACCTGTTGCCACATAGCAAACGACAGCTGCACAATTATTTTCATAATTGGAATCCCATCGTCTTCTTATCGAAATTGTATAATCACCAATTGAACGGCCGGTTTCTTCATCTGCAAAAAATAATTCAATTAAAAATCGTATTTCAAAGAAAAACTGAATTGAATTACAGTCGAATTTATCATTGTGGGTGTGCGCCCACACCTGCCACTCGACCAGAGCGTCACGCGGCAGACCGGGCACCACAATAAAGTCCATAATTGCGTTCGTTGTCCGGCGCTCCCACTGCCTTCGGGCCTCGGTAATGAAGCTGGAATGGGTTAGGAAGCAAATCCCTTGCACAACATCCCGAAGTTGACCCTTGGCGTTCATTGCCTTCGCTATCCGCGCGATGTGGCGCAAGGCCAGCTTGCATTGCTGTTTGATACCGCCCACAATGACTGTCATGCTGCCCGGCACCAGGCCGATTTGACCCGAAATGTAGGTTATTTCACCAATCTGTAACAAATAGAAATGTGATTAAATTCGAATAAATGGCGTTGGAAAATTTTAAATTAAGTGTAATAGAAGGACTCAAGGTCTATTTTTTTTGGTCTCCCAAGATCGATTTGTAAAAAACGTCTAAAAATCTTCGATTTCAAAAAAGAGTTCCTTAAGTTTTGGTTTCGTATTTGAAAATGACTGGAGTCTGGAGTCGTTCAATACAGCGGTTGCTATGCCTGGCCCAAATCATGTATTCCGACGCGTCTCTGTCTTTCGACTTCGACGCAGCTTTTAACTCTTGACTTCGCCATATCAGCATCTTCAAATTTCCTAGAGACAGTCAGAATCACGTTTCGATTCATAGTGACGATTCCGCGAAATTTCAAGCTGCAGATATGGCGAAGTCAAGAGTTAAAAGCTGCGTCGAGGTCGAAAGTCAGAGACGCGTCGGAATACATGATTGGTGTCCTGGAGTGGTAATCGGCATTTTATAACTTCCGTTTTCGAGAAAATCATAAAATGACGTTTTATATACGAATGATGGCGTAGGAAAGGTTGATGCCACTCAGAGTTCTAAAGTGCCCACTCCCCAATACTCATAAAGTACTCATGAGTTTTCAAACGACTCACGATTCATGAATAATTTAAAAAAAAAACTCCAGTGAAGTTTTCTTCCCAGCAACAGTTCAAAGATAATTTTCCACAATACTTTTTTCTGTTATGCAAAATCTAAAATTTTAGCACCACCAAAAATGTGGCGCACACCCCCTCAGCCCCCCAATGGGAAAGCATACTCAAAAAAAATTTGAATTTCAACCCAATTCAACCGTTTTTAATTAGGTTTTAAAAAAAACTCACCCTTGTTGCTTGACTATATGGCCCAATGTTGGCCGGCGCCCAATGCGAGATTCCCTGCACATGCATAGTATGACGTTCAATATCAATATCACTAGCTAAAAACTTCAATTTTAACTCAGGAACAAAAACATAAAAGAAATTACCTTTGCGCACGTATTTATTAGCCACAGCCTCCATAATTATATGGCAATCATCGGGTAATGGACATTCGACACAGACTCGTGTCGGTGGACGTTGGAAGTTGAAGGTTTCCGCGTAGATAGCATTCAAAACGCTGTACTCCAGAATACTCCGCACGTAAAGCGTTGTATAGCAGAAATCTGATAATTTATAGCCATTCTGCAAGGCAATCTCTTCAAGCTGTTTCATAGCGGACACTGTCCCCGTTTTCACATCATCCCCACATCCTTGTATCCCAGCCACCCACATCCAGCCCCTGCTGTTGATTGCAACCATTGACTGGTTGTCAATCGGACGGAATTCTCGCTCGTATTTCATTGGCGTTTCGGGGGATTGCGTGAGTAGCGGAGCGTTGGGAGCTAGCAATGATACACCGGTGGTTGATTGGTCTTCAACGCTGGCGCTTTTCGTTACAATCGGAATGGGGGAGAGGCGATTGCCAACCGAATTACTTCTTGAGATTAATTCATTGTGGCTCAGTGACTCTCGCATTCGTGTCCGCCTTTCAATTTGTTCCAATTCCGATTCACTGAGTTCTGCGTCGGGATCGCTTAGATCGCTATACGTTGATTCGCTCAAATCGACCAGATAGTCGTGGGATTTTTTGACTAGCGTTTCTATTGAGTGGATTTGCTCCTTTGGCTGTAGACTTAATTTGGTGAAGTTGATGTAGCCGACCGGACAAATGGGATCAGCTGAGCTGATTATGATTTGCATGTCCTCTCTGGAAGGAAAAGTAGAAATATATTTTTAAACTGTACTAAAAATCAAAAATTACTTTCGGTAAGGGCTTGGCCTTAAAAATAAAAGCAAGATAAAAGCGTAAGTATTTTTTGGAATATAAGTTTTTATCTTGCTTGAACGTAAGATTCTTTTGTTTAATTTTCAGTACACTTCAAAAGTTTTTTTATTTTTATTATTCTATCCTTTTTAGTTTCTCTTGAGCTATTTTTCGAAGCTCTTTCATTTAGACTATAAATTTTGACCCTAACAAACTAACAAGTGAAACTAAATAAAAGTTTGTGAAAAATATTGACCAAAATCCCTTACACAACAATTCGTTGTTTAAATAGTGGGCAATCCAGAGTAAACGTTTCATATTCCCCGCCCTCCCCGCACACATTCAGTCCGTATTTATCGCACAACTTGAGCAAATCCGGCTGTATCTCACGTAGCGTTTTCCCTAAATGTCTGTCAGGAACTAGACCCATTGATGCTACCTAAAATTAAGATTTTTTTTTAAATTTAAAAATTAAAATACTTTCTTTAGGTAAAATTGGCAAACCTACTTTAATAATGATCGCATGGACATGACAATCGATCATTTCTTGTAAAAGTTCAGTCTGATTTCTTCTCCATAAATAGGCAAGTGATACTAAATTAAGACGGCTACAACTGGAATTGCAATTGAAAAGATTTTCGGTATTGAAAATTACTGGAAAAATAAATAATTATTTCTTACACATTTTCCACTCGAACTCTTTGGTAATCGGACAGTATTGCGCCAACGGCAACTGCGTCTACCTGAAGCTCTTTCTGAAAGATAAAATATGAAAAATTATTTTAGTCAAGTATTTTTAGAAAAACTAGTCAAGGATTTTTCAGGAGTATAAAAAAATACTCTCTTATTTTATTAATTTTAAACTTCGCCTAATTTCATTTTTTAAGATAGTCAAATCTTGTACAAAAATTCCACAAAATGAATCACAAATTAGGGGACAAAATTGGATTAAGATTTCGTCAAAACAATTTTTGGATTGAAAAGTACTCCAGGATTTTTTTTTATCGTAGAGAAATTGTTTATCCAAATCCGAAAACCACATTTCAAAGCAGTGTAACGATTTAACAGTTAGAGGTTGATCAGCCCCAAAGGCTGAAGGTAGAACGATATAAGGCATTTTATCCTTTATTCCACAAATAGCTCTGTGAATTCGGAAGATTGCATGCAAATCAGTCGAGCCGCTTTCGCGTAATACTGAAAAAGAGACTAGACAGAGAGACAAACAAACATTTGCGTGATGCTGGAAAAAAAAACCAGACAGAGAGGCAAACAAACATTTGCGAGATGCCGAAAAAAAACCAGACAGATAGACAAACACTTTAAAAATTACATTTCTGGCTTCAACACGATCAAATACATCCGAATCTAATACATGTATTGATTAGAAATAGATTGTTTTTAATAAACCAAGTGGAATTTTAATAAGAAACCCACTGTAAGACAAGTCTCTTCTCAAATAGCAACAAAAAAAAAGATCCTAAAAAAATCGTCACTTCTCAAATTCGCCCAAATTCCTTGACTTTATGGTCGTAACGACCACTTTACGACCTTTTATGCTACTTGGATTGTAAAATTTTAGACATTATTTGTTATTTGTTACCAAATTCAATGTCTCACAATTGTAATAACTTGGAATATTGTAAATAAACAATTTTGTAACGAATCTCATACATTATTTGATGATAACAGCCACTAAAATTTGTGATATTGACTGACAATGAATTCCATAAAAAAGACGCTGAACAATGATATTGTTATCGTGATTGAATTCGTGTTAACAGAACAGAATAGCGTTTTATTACAAAATACGGGAAGAGGGGGGCATTATCTAACGTGTAATAAGATTTTTAATACTCTATATGATATATCATATAGAAGGATATTAGATATAGTATATCGTTTGTAATGCATCGAATCAATCGTCGGACACAAAAATGAACTACTCCAGGGTGTATGAGATGACAAAGGATTTTGATTTTCGCATGTTCGTCCGTTTGTCTGCCTGTCTCTCTATCTCTCTATTTCTCTGCCCGTCGGTCCATCCTCTCTTTCTGTGTGGCCGTCTGTCTATCTGCCTGTCTCTCCGTCTTACTGTCTCTCCGTCTTACTGTCTCTCCGTCTTACTGTCTCTCCGTTTTACTGTCTCTCCGTCTTACTGTCTCTCCGTCTTACTGTCTCCGTCTTACTGTCTCTCCGTCTTACTGTCTCTCCGTCTTACTGTCTCTCCGTCTTACTGTCTCTCCGTCTTACTGTCTCTCCGTCTTACTATCTCTCCGTCTTACTATCTCTCCGTCTTACTGTCTCTCCGTCTTACTGTCTCTCCGTCTTACTATCTCTCCGTCTTACTGTCTCTCCGTCTTACTGTCTCTCCGTCTTACTGTCTCTCCGTTTTACTGTCTCTCCGTCTTACTGTCTCTCCGTCTTACTGTCTGTCTATCTGTCTGTCTATCTGTCTGTCTGTCTGTCTATCTGTCTGTCTATCTGTCTGTCTATCTGTTTGTCTATCTGTCTGTCTATCTGTCTGTCTATCTGTCTGTCTGTGTGTGTGTCGGTCCGTTTGTCCGTCCGTGAACACCACCCCCTTCGAAATAATTGAGCTAGATACTTGAAATTTTGTACAGTTGCGTTTCTCGTAAAGGGCTAGGCTAAGTTCTTTAACGGGTAAAATTGGATCATTCCTTGCCCCCTTCCCCATACAAACGAAACAGTTTTTTGCAATTTTCTCGAAAACGGCGCATCGTATTGAAAAATTTATAAAGACAAAATGTGTTTAGAATATGATTTTACACAACTTGTCCACACATCAAAATCCAGTTGGGCCACTCCTTCCCTCCTCTCCCATAGAAATGGAATACTTTCCCATTTTCTCAAAAACTGTACATCGTATCGAAAAATTTATAAGGATAAGATCTGTTTAGAATATAATTTTACATAATCGTTCCATACACCAAAATCGAAACGGACCGCACCTTCCACCACTGCTCTCACAAATGGATTTTTTAAAATAAAAATTGTACCCGCATATACATAGAGTACGTATTTGAAAATTAGCCTCTTGTAATTATATGTTTGCAAGACTTAGTCATTACTTAGTCATTAGACTTGGAAGACTTAGCCATAAGACTTGGAAGACTTACCCGGCCTTTACACGCGGCTGTAAAGTCTGTCAGTAGCACAGACTTCAAATGTCAAATTACTGACAACGAATTAAAATACATTTAGCGAACTGGCAGTTAGTGCATTTACACGAGTCTGTGTTAGCGACTGTGTCAGCTCTACAGACGCGTGTAAGGGCCGGGTTAGCCATAAGAACAGGGCTAAGTCTTTCACGTACTGTAAATTATAATGTAATTTTATTTGACGAATTCGGCCTAAATCCCTCAATTTAAATCGCCGAACAAGTTGGTTAGTGTTCTTGAGGCCGATTTCTACCACAAAAGATGTCTTATACATAAAGCATTGCCAAAAAATGACAATAAAGTGGTTGAACGTGAAAAATTTCAACTTTCTACAATAAACAAACGGATGAAAATCGATGGTATGGTTTCCTTATTCATTTTGAAACAAAACTCTTAAATATTGGAAAAAACGTTCTTTTGATTTCCTTATTTATTGCAATTCATTAATTTAAAAAAACATTTTAATTAAAGAAGCACTTTTTTGGGGCATTTTAAATAAAGAAAAGCATTTTTATAGCCTTTGAAATATCCTTACGGATCTTTAAACTCCATAATCGGATTTAGCGAACTGAGAGTTTTTTTTTCGGGGAAAATTCGAAAAAAAGGATAATCACGATATCCCTACAGGACTTTCGGCTAACCTTACGGACTTATAATTATACCCCAAAAACCAACAATTGGTTTTTGGGGTATATTAATACCCCAAAACCCCAAAAACCAACAATTGAGATTTTTTCCCAAAAAACTTGAGGAAAAGAATAAGGAAAAGGATACAGGACTTTCCGTTACCTTACAAGGACGAAATAGTGAAAATATTGTATTGTCATCCGACTTACCTATGTGTGCAAAATTTCAAGTCAATCGGATGAGTGGAAGTAGGTGAAAATTAGATTACAAGATTTGACCCTGATAGACAAACCGAAAAAAATACAAAAATGAAACCAAGCGAAATCAAAAAAAATTGACCAAAATCTTTCAATACAACCCCCAATAAATATTCTCATCAGTAGACACGAAAAAAAAATTTAAAAAAAAACACTTGGATCTTGTTTATTATTCTGGATAACAAAAACAGATTCTCGTGAAACTCATTTTATCTCATGATGCAAGAATAAAAATAATCACATTTAATTTTGTGTTTTTTTTTTCGACACAAAATAAAAACTTTGTTTTATTTCTTGCACGACGATATCTTTGTATGATGAATAATTTTTTAACAAACACTGCGAAGCTACGAAATGTTCTCGTGATAAGATTTAATCGAGTCTTAAAGCGATTTAATTGCATTCGCATGTGTTTTATTTTAATTTTTCCCCGGACCTACAATTATTTTACAGGGAACAAAAAAACGTTTCAAGTAATATCAAAAAAATCGCTAATTTCAAATATGACAAGCGATTGGAAATGTAAAATCGAAAACAAGTGCCCGCCAATACATTTCAATTGATTTCATTTTATTGAATGGCCATCATTATTTGAACAAATCGAATCAATTGCGACAGATAATAATAAAAAAAAAATACAAACTTCAAGTGGTGGGAAGTGCGGGGGGAAAACAAAAAACCGTACGACAGTCACTTCGAATGAAAATTCCAATCAACCGGCGATTTACGAAAAAAAAACTATCAAAATTTGATTGAAATCGAAGAATGTTTGGTTTTTTTTTTATTAAAAAATGTTTTGGCATGGGCGAGAAACTCCCGTCGCCACCACGGCCGATTCTCGTGACACATTTTGTCAAGATTTGTGTTATCATGCGGCTGACGACGACGGGACAGACAGGGGATAAAAGATCTATAATCAAATTTGTTGTTAGGCATTTGCCATGTGCATAGTGTGAGACACTTGGCGATTTATTTTCGTCAAATGACTCTGTCGGATTGTGGGGTGAGTGAACTACTTTCGGACCTCGGAAACTTTGAAAAATTCCAATAAAATTTCAATGGCATCAAGTAGTTATTAATAATTGAGGGTGTAAGGGATGACTTTTAATCTGCGGGATGATCAATCGATAGGGTGGCCTTTAGAGGTTTCGGTCTTTAGGGCGTAGAATTTTTTGCCTTTCGAAAGATCCATTCAGAAAAAAGCCAGATTTTTTATGGACCAAATTTAGTGCCGTTTGCACGACCGAAACTTAGCAACTTATGTTAAATTATTCAAGTCCCAGAATTTCTACGGTTTAAGTAGGCTAAACTCAACTTAATTTTGTAAGAATAATTGGCACAAATGGCCGTTAGTTCATTTTCTTTTTCTTAATTGACATTATTTAATATAAATTTTTTACAAAAAATGGTTACCTTGGTCCATTCTAGCAAACTGTATAAATCCTCGACTTCATCGTCATCCGTTGGTACGTAATGTTTTCCAGTTTGTGTACTTTTACCTTTCGTCTCTCTGCGAAATAGAGGTAGGCCCATGGCTTGGGCGAGCAATTCGATCCCCATGTGACCAACTGTTTGATACATATAACTATCTAACTCGTCTGTAATTTAAAAAAAAACGGAGAGAAAAACAATTAAATTGTAATTTTAATCACAACATATCTCAATAACGGTAAAAGATATCTATTTACGGTAACAGAATGTAGAGAATTTTAAAATGTAGAGAATTTTAATACCTTTAATTCTGCCTTTAACCGTTTTTTTCTTCAAAAAATCGTTGGTTTGCAAACGATTTGCAAAAATTGATATTTTTTAACTCTTAATGTTAATATCTCGATAACGGTAAAACATAGCGGATAACGGTAAAAGACAAAATTGTGGCTAACATTATTCTTTTTAATTCATTTCATACACTGGCCGGTCAAAAAGCTGTTATTTTTCGAGAAAATCGTAAAAAACTGATGTTTTTGAAATAACGGTTTATCTCGATAACGGCTTGAGATACGCTATTCTAGTAAATGTCAAAAATGTAGAAAATTTTATTGTCTCCATGGCCGAATTATATAAGGTCTGCTTGACAGCTCAGTCTCTCTTGGCTCTGAAGTCATCGGCAAGAAATTCTTATAAGACTCAATGGGAATTTTCCCTAATTCTCAAATCTAGCTAACATCTAGCTAAACAACTCCGTACGCAAAATCAAGATTACAAAGAATTTCTTGCCGATGACGTAGAAAATGGTGGCTGTCAAAAAATAACCAGCAGACTTTGTATAATTCGGCCATTTATGGTCTCCAACTTTTGTAATACAAAGGACTACTGAAAAATGCGTAATTTTGGAGTACAGAACAAAAAACTAAATTGCGATTTTTAAACAGCTGACATTTTGGTTACTTCCGGATAACGACGGATTTCCACCAAAAGATGATAGGATCGTCTCATTCCAGGACCAAACATGCCTATCAAATTTTATGGCTTCAGCTTTATTAGTTTTTATGAAATCTTGTACACAGGCTGACAGACAGACTGAAAGACTGGCAGGACGACAGACTGAAATACTGGCAGGAAGACAGACTGAAAGACTGGCAGGAAGACTTACAGACTGAGAAACCGACAGACTGACAGACAGACAGACAAATAGACAGACTGACAGACAGACTGAAAGACTGGCAGGAAGACAGACTGGCAGGAAGACTTACAGACTGAGAAACCGACAGACTGACAGACAAATAGACAGACTGAAAGACTGGCAGGAAGACAGACTGAAAGACTGGCAGGAAGACAGACTGAAAGACTGGCAGGAAGACAGACTGAAAGACTGGCAGGAAGACTGACAGACAGACTGACAGACATATAGACAGACAGACAAATATACAGACTGACAGACAGACCGACAAATAGACAGACTGACAGACAGACCGACTGACAGAAAGACAGACAAATAGACAGACTGACAGGAAGACAGACTGACAGACAGACAGACAACTGGCAGACTGACAGATTGAAAGACTGAACTGAGACTGAAGGACTGACAGACTGACAAACTGAAAGACTGACTGACAGACAGACTGACTGAAGACAATTTTGCAATTTGACTCCAATCGAATCAGAGGTGGTGGTCAAATGTTTTTTAGACAAAATTCAGACATATAAGAAAGTAAAAATCGGATTAAGATTTTTCAATTTACATTATTAGCTGCGATTCGCATGGGAATCGGTCCAAAAAACAACAAAAATCTGTGGAAAGTTTCAAGTGAATCGATAATGAAATTTTGTTTATAAACATTGCCGATCACGACGTTTTATTTCTATCCAAAAGTAAACAAATCCTCCCTAAAATGAATCCGTAATTTTCCACTATATTTTTTCTCAATAAACGGATATAGCAATTGATCAGGTGAAAACTACTGTACACAGAATTTTTAACAATAACTTATGTAAGCACGTGAAAAATAAACCAGAAAAGCGTATAAGAAAAGCCAAACTGTTATTCAATTGGTGATTTTTTTTATTTACTTTCTGAATTTACTTTCTAGAACGAGTAGAACGATAAGACCTCAATGTTTGTATTGTAAATTTACGATATCAAACAAATGGCCAAAGATGAAGTTGATAACACGACCAGTTCCGTGATAAAAATGGAAATTTAATCATTTTTCAACATAACCGTGGTTGAAATTAGTAAAATAAGCAGCACATATGATTTATTAATTTAATTTCTTGAATTCAAAATCATAATTGCATGAAAATAAAGATATCTTTATACAAAAATACAAAATCTTATCTACATTTGTACACAATTTACACCATAACCCGAAAAATATATTAAGTTGATATAAAAATATGAATTTTTGTTTTAAATCTTCTTTCTGATACCAAAAATCTCAATTTTTTTGTGGGAAACTTAAAACTATTGCGCAAAATTTACATCCGCATCCACTTTACTCGCTCGATTTGGCTAAAATACGTCACTTTCCTTTAAAGGAGACTGTAATTTATCAAAATATGTTAGAAAATTGGAAAATTGTAGTATTTTTGGACTGCGATTCTAACACCGAAGCACAGCCCCAAAAAAACCCCTTACCGAAATCCGTCTCCTTACCTAAATCCTTTGGATGTAGATTGGCTAATGCGACTATCTGGTGGCCCTCGGCGACACACTGCATCATGTTGTAGCAGCTATCCTTTCCGCCACTGACCATAGCAACGACACGCATTTTAACGGGTGGTGCACCGCAAAATCTCTCACCAAATTCTTATTCTTAGCACACGCGGCTGAGTTTAACGTCCGCAGCGGATAAAACTGAAAACCCATGCACTCGCAATAACTTGGATTTGATATCAAAACAATTCAAAATATTAAGCAAATTATTTTTCCACCGTGCTGTGATTTTTCTACGTTTTTTTGGTCGAAACTTTTGACGGATTTGTGGCCCCAAATCGTATTGAAGGCGATTGAAGTGTTTCCCTCACGATAGGTTTTTTTTTTCGATGTCTATCCCTTCGAATTTTATTGAAAATCATCAAAATTAAAATTCAAGTCTTCCATATGGGATTCTCTGTGTTCACAATTTGTTATTATTTGACCATTGCCACTTTTTTTGAAGTTTCCGAAACTGTAATTAATGAAAATTGGTAACAATTAATTGAAAATATTACGAATCCGTGCTGTAATTAACTGGGATTCCGACCCCAATCGATTAATTGAACTTCTGTCGACCCGATGAAAATATTTCTGATTATAATTTTCATCTGTTTTCAAATGTAATAAATTGCCCGTCAAAAACGTACTAAATTGACTATCCAAAATGTACTAAATTTAGCGATTTTTTTTTTTTTTTTTTAGGGCCGACATTCCGGAAAGGTGCGTTTTTTGCTCATGTAAGTTGAAAATTTATTAAAAATTTGAAAAGATCAGTGACGTTTCTTCTAAGGTGCGAGGGTGTTCACTGCACACCCTACTGAAATCCAATATGTATCGGAAATCTATTGTTAATTAATTTCTTTTTTTTGTGCCAATTCTTTCGACAATTTACCAATGGCAATGGTTGCCTAAAGCACCCGCACCCTACATTACCAACCTGTTTCTTTATCTTTCGATCTTTCGACCAACCAAGTGTTCTCCACTTTACAGCGAACCAAAGTAAAAATTGCTTGTGGCCTTCTTTCCTACTCGCCCATTAGCGAAACACACTCGAAACGCAATACCGACTCTTTCGGTCGTTCGACCGACTCGAGTGTTCTCCAATTTACAGCGCACCAAAGCAAAGTAAAAACACATATGACTAAGTAAAAGTCTATAATAAAAAACATTTCACCACACACAAAGTTAACAAGAAGCAACCGCACACAACGATGAATTTGGGTGCTCCAGAAAAAGCCGCACGGCGAACCGATGCGATGTTGCTTGCTGCTGGCCGCGATGCTGCGAAACCCGACAATAGAAAACCGACCATCGTATGGCCGTTCGGCTGACGTGCTGATGCGTGTGGGTGTGTGTGCCAAGCAAAACAGCAATATTGCTTGCTCATCAGCTCAGTCGGTTTCTGATTTTACAGGTGTTCAGTTGGCTTTTGTGTATGAGAAATAATTAATTTAATATTATGGCTTGTGAATGCGGATGCGCAATCGAAAAATTATTTGAGAAACCATTTTCTCAATTAAATATCGAGGAAAAATTGGAAATTATCAATTCAGGTAAGCCGACACCGGCACTTCCCGACTTAACTTGCAAAGTAGTATCGAAAGGCAAATCTTTTAGTAGACATTTTCAGCCTTCTTCTTATGAATCAAAATTCTGGCTATGCGGTTGCTCTGCTATTAATAAATTATTTTGTTGGCCATGTTTACTTTTTTCAAGTAATCAAGAAAAGGGTGTTTGGACTACAGGCTACAATGATTTAAATCATTTAACTGCCGCAATAACAAAACATACCGTCTCCCAAGTGCACATTAATAATAACGTTACATTAAAAACTTTTGGAAATACACGCATTGATTTATTACTCGACAAAGAAAAAAATATAAAAAAATACAAAAACAAAAAAAATTTAAAAAAAATTAAAAAAGAAAAAAATTGGATCTTCGTCTATCACGTCCCCGACGTGATCCTGGATAAAACTACGAGTAGACGTCTATCATTTAACAGAAACTTAATATTGAACACCCTACTGACAGCAGCACGCCACGTCACTGGAAAAGATATTGAAAATTTGCTCCACATTTTCGTTTTAATTTGATATCGCGAGCAGAAATGCTTATCGCTGACTTTATTCCAGTTTATTTTTTCGCTATTTTATATTTTTACTTTCTTTTATAAAGTATTGTATGCAAGAAAAATTTCGACCTCTTAATTTACATCAATATTTTATAAAATTGCGAGCTAAATTAAGCAGTTTTTCATTTCCGGGCAAATAAAAATCTGTGAAAAATTGAATGTTTCATAATTTATTAAAAAAAAATTCTTGGTAACCTTTTTGACGTATAGATGGCGCTAATTTAGTACAAAATGCATTTGCCGAAAAGGTGCCTGAACTAAAAATTTAATTCCCAAAACCTACAAATGTTTGCAATAATTTTCAGTTTTTCTACCCGAATTAAAAAAAATTAAATATTACTATTATTTATATACGATGCTCAATGTTTTGTCCCTGATTTGATTACGACGACAAAATATTTATAGAAATTGGGGCCAAAAGCCTCATAAAAATACCAGAAGAAACAACAAAAATGAAGATTACGACCAAAATAACTGAATTTGGCCAGCCGAAAATTATCGTAAATCGACGGACGTCTGTATTTAAAAACATAACAAAAGCTATAATTGCCAATCTGGCAATCATTGGAGACCCGTATGGTGATATTCGTATCAAAATTCGAACAGTTGTACCAAAATTCCACTTTGAATTCAAACTTTCCAATAAGATTTTTTAAAATTTATTCCAATCGGATTTTGATGTATGGGAGTTTTATGTAGAATCATATCCTAAATAACTTTTGTTCTTGGACTTTTTTGATAAGATGCAACATTTTCGAGATATTCACAAAAACCGTTTTCGTTCGTATGGGGGTACCCCCCTAATGGTCCATTTTTGCCCATTAACGAACTTAGCCTCGCATTTTACGAAAAACGGATCTGTGCAAAATTTCAAGTCTCTAGCTCAATCCGTGCGCCCGCAATCCGCGCCACAGACAGACGGACAGACAGACAGACGGACAGACGGACGGACATGCAGAAATTAATTATTTTTATCATTCTAAACACACTGGTGTAATTCATTTTTTTGTGCGATGACGGGATCTTGGCGTTACAAACGGTAAGGCAAAGTTAATATACCCTTTGGTTTCACCATACGGGTATAAAAACTACATTTTTCGTACTTATATTCAGTCTTTAATCATGATAAAAAACATTTTTGCTTAATTCTTTGTCATATAATACATAAAACTAGTAAAAAAAAATTAAAGTAATTTTGCGAGTGTTTTCAAAACTAAAATTGAAATTTCTTAACGGTTTGCCTGTCAATTTAGAGCTATTACATAACAATTACATTGTGTTCTCGTACTGCAAGATTTTTAAGACAGCCAAAACTTTTCGCGTCCCTCACCCACCCCCATTAATCTATCTTTCACAATTTTTTGTATGAAGTTTAGTGTAGCCGTTAAACTACAGCAGATCCTTATCCTCCTGAGAGTTCTCCAAGTTTTGTGCAGGAAGAAGCGTCTAAATTGGTTTTTTTTGCGTCTAAATTGGTCTTGTTGCGTCTAAATTGGGTTTTGTTGCGTCTAAATTGGTTTTGTTGCGTCTAAATTGGCTTTTTTTGCGTCTAAATTGGTTTTCGTCGCGTCTAAACTGGTTTTGTTGCGCCTAAATCTAACAATCCGCAAATGGATCGCGTTTTTGTATACGTAGTGTCATAACTCTAATCCGGTTGTGTGCTTGGGACATTTGTTTTCTAATAGATGATTCAAAATTGCGGTAATTTTCACCGAAATGCATCGCCCATGATTCTGCGAAAAGAAAAAAAGGGAATTTTTAGTTGAGTTTTTTTTGTAGAATCTAAGGGTTTTTTGTCTCGATAATTGGGATCTCTTTTGTCTGATTGAATTTTGATGTATGGAAAAGTTTCATAAAATCACATTCTAAACACTTTTTGACTTTTAAACACTTTTTGAAATTTTTTTCATATGACACGCCGTTTCCGAGAAAATCATTAAAAAGGGTTATTCTTTTCCCCAGCCCAAGAAAACCGGTGGGTTGGGCTTTGTTTTTCACAACCCTGTAATAGTGTAACCTATAAAAGCTGGAATCGCTTTGAAATCAGGAAAAATCCTCGGCATAGCAGGTTTTTGGCTTTTTTCTGTTCTCAAAAAACCTAATTGACAGTCCATAAAATACGTCACTCAAATTCGAAACTTTTCGCATCCCCCACCCTCCCCTTATTAATTTTTTCACTATTTTTTGTATGAAGTTTAGTATAGCCGTCAAACTACAGCAGATTCCCCACCTCCTGAGAGTGTGACATATTTTATGTACATTTCCTTACCATAAAGAACCTCTCTAAATAGTGAATAGTCATTTAGTCCTTGTTTGTAGGTATTTTTGCCATCCCAAGTGAACATCATAATCATATCATCGTTGAGGATTTTCGTCAATCCGGTGGTGGAATGGGAACCGTCCACAGGCGCGAATTTTCGCAAAACTTCAATCTGTGCGATAAAAATTTCGTTTCATGCATAATTCAATCCATTTTAATGTAACAAAACTACCATCGGACGTTTAAAGTCGTCATCGTTTAGTCTTTCCTCAATTGATTCTAAATCTTCAATAGAACATATCGGAAAAGTCACTCCTAAATCTTTCGACGATGGCACCATTCCCATAGCTTTGTCCACCTTTGCTGAGATATGGGCTAACTGCTGGGCAATGAATTTCAACGATAGGTCGTCGACTAGAATATACAAATTTTCAGTAAGGATAAAATAACCAAAAAAAATGTACTTTGAATTGGATGTGTGATACATTTTACTGTGTTTTCTTTATAATTATGTTCAGCGCTTATTTGCTCATCTGGAAAGAATAACAATTTTAATGCATGTCAAGATGAGACGCAATTGTTTTCTAATTTACCCAAAGCCACAGCAGCAGCAGACGTGGAGGGTTCTAAAATAAGTTTTGCATATCATTTTCAAAACAACTTCAGGATAAATCTTAGAAAATTACCCGGCAGATTTTGTTTATTTGTGAGAGGACTTCTCGTATTGAAGGAAATTAAATCCTGCAATTCGTTTTTAACACTACAGCTTGGAAGAAAATGTTTCGGGACTTCTTCTGAAGTTTCCACCGCCGCTTTGAAATCTTCTTCAATGGTCGCTGGAAGCAGCCCTTCGTGGGACATCGGCACATCGAGACCGAATTCCTTAAGGATTTTTAGAAGATCAACAGTGGCTCTATTCGATATACTATGTCGAAGCACCCAAAATCGCAGTTTTGCTGCCATATACGTTTTAGTATCGACTCCGATTGCATCTTTAATCTCGACATTCGATTCAGTTGAACTTGTGACAAACACTTGCGCGGAATCCTCCTCAGCAGGGCAATCGCTAGGGCTTTCAGGGGGTTTTTTGGGCTCCTTTCTTTTTACAGGATTGGCAAGAGCTGTTGTTTCATTCGCCCCTTCTTTTTCCATAAATTTACGCAGATTTTCAGCTGCTATTTTGGAAATTATTTGTCGGCGTCGTCTTTTTGATAGATCAAAAAAGTGATCCACGTCCATTTTCGTTTCTGAAACTGAAATTAAATGAAAAATGCTGAGACCAAAAATACCAAGAAGTCCGGTGAAGATTTGCCAATAACACACGAAATATTATGAGCTACAACATAAATGTTGAATAATTGTGGAAGTATAGATAAAAATAAAAAAATTCTACTCACAAAAAACAATTTTCTGGTAGATTGTTGACGTTTTTTGTTCCGAAAATGACGTACAGATGAAGCTTGACAAGTTGAGGTTTCAATTTTGACAGCTTTCGCAGGGTTGAGTTGAAAAATTCAAAAATTGGAATTTATTCCAGCCTAGTCGTAGCACTTGCTATCCCCTGACACCATTGGAGGCTGTCACATTTGTCACTTGAAATTTCCGAGCAGAAAAAGGTGGATTTTCTTTGAATTTCGTAAGGAAACTGAAATTTTAAAAAATCTATTAGATATTGGAGTATCCGCGCCACTTCAGGTAATGTTTTCTGGTGAAACCGAACTGAAACGACATAAAACATAACCTCAAAATCCTTGTATTGAACTACGATTTTGCTCCTAGAAAAAATGGGCAAAGGTAATAAAAGGAAATTTAGCGGAAAGAAAGAGGACGACGGGGGATTTGACTTGTCCAAGAAGCACTTGAAAACCAGCCACATTCGCGCTATGGAGAAACGCCTTATAGTAATCTTGGAAGGTGCTCAACTCGAGACGGTAAAGGTAAGATATTTCAACGATTTTAGGACAATCTTTGAGTTATGGACAGGAATTAGGATGCTGTGAATTTAATTTGCCCTTGAATAATTCAATTTTTCATCAACAACAGGTGGCAAACTCATTCGAACTCCTCAATTGCGATGACCACGCAAACATCATGAGAAAAAACAATCGAGATCCTGGGTCCTGTCGACCCGATATCACCCATCAATCCTTGCTTATGCTAATGGACTCCCCGCTAAACCGAGCTGGCCTTCTGCAAGTCTACATTAAGACAGAGAAGAATGTTTTGATCGAAATAAACCCACAGACCAGAATACCGAGGACTTTTAAGAGATTTGCCGGTCTCATGGTTCAATTGCTGCATAAATTTGCAATCCGTGCCAATGATACATCCACTAAATTGTTGAAAGTAATCAAGAATCCCATCAGCGATCATCTGCCAGTGGGGTGCAAGAAGTTTGCCATGTCCTTCTCTGGGAAATTGACGAATAATTGCAGGGATTTGGTGCCGAAGGAAGAAGAGCCCGTAGCTTTGGTTGTTGGAGCCTTTGCCCATGGGAATTTGAAATTGGATTACACTGAAGGTGATATTTCGATTAGCAATTATCCACTGTCTGCTGCTATCACGTGCTCGAAACTCTGTAGCGCCTTCGAGGAGGTTTGGGAGATTGTTTAGGTTTAATTAGTTTTAAATCTGTAGTGTTAAGCAGTTTTTATTGAAAATTACAGATTTTTTTTTTCGTAAAATGTTGGTCTTTACTATAGCTGTGGTGAAAACAGCTTTTCAGTTTTCTTGTCCGTTTTTCTATTGAAATTTTAAGGTTTTTTTGTATAATCGCTGATGAGTTTTATTAAAACAAAATATTTAAATCTTTCAAAAAAAACCCTTCAAATGTCCAACTTTTCGCCTTGCAAACCCTTTGGACGCACATTCAGTGCTCTCTTGTTGGGTGGCAAATTCGAGACTACTCAAAGAAAATGTTTATTTACTGGATCGTGAATGATTAGTGAACGTTAACCACCGAGAATTAATTTAGTAAAAACTCGGCAGAGTTTATAAAATAAATCGGGAAGTGCAAAAAACTAAAGAAAAGCGAATAGTTGGAGGAAAACGCTTTTCTGACAGAATCAGCAATCCAGACGCACTCAGCGAAAGGGGAAATCGATTCTAAAAACCGCCGAACGAGCGATTTGGCCACAAACACATCTCCATCCGCCTGACGGCCAAACAAACACATCTGCAGCTCTTCCCGTATGAATCAACCTCCATTGAAAAGTAGGTTTTTCCAATTCTTGCATCAGCCATTCACCCCTTCAAATTTCTCACCTCCAGCCCCCGCAACCGATTGTGCGAGTTCAGATCTTTACGAATTTTTAAAAAAATCTTGAAAGTTTACTCGCTTTCGCGTAAATTTCGATGGGTTTTTTCGGCGGCAATTCCGGATTTTGCATCGGCCATTTTGTTGCGGCCGAATGATGTTTTTTCGCTTTGAGTTTGGTGTACAGACGATCGTCGCGGTGCTAGTGTGCGTGAGTTTTTCGCCTTGTCGCCACAAAAATCTACGGCTTGGTCGGAAGAGCGTCTCTTCGCGAAGGGATTTTCATTTTGATTTTTATAGCGGAAACTTTGTGAATTCTGTGGAAAATCAATCGGAAAAGTGTTATTAAGTGATCGAAGCAAGTGATTTTGATCGAGTGCGGCGTTTTTTCGCACGTTGTGTGCGGAAAGTCGGTAAAATTCGTGCCCGTCGCTCGAAACATCAATGGCAGATGAAAAATTTGTCAAGTAAAACGTCACGAATACCAAGAAAGTCTCGGAATCAAAGTGCATTATTTGTTTATTGTGTGAGTTAGTTAATTTTTTCCCGAGGGGAGTGAGGGGCGTCACTAGAGAACGCATGCGAACGGAAAAAAGCATACAGTGAGGGAGAAATAACATGAAAACGAGGAGTTGTTACGGAAAAATAATCATAAAAGAAATTTCAGATAAATTGGGAATCAGCGGATAAGCAGAGATAGTGAACTAGCGAGAGAAAAAGACGCTTTGTTTGTCGTTTTGTGATTGTTTGAGAGTTAATTCCGAGCTAAAACAGTAATCACGAGTCCGATCAGACATCTTTTTTGTGAAAACATCTGCAGTTAAACGCTCGAAAGGAACGTTTTTCCAACAAGTTTTTCGTTGGCCAAGCAGACTTTCCATCGAAAAGGATAACCGGAGTTTGTTCCGTGGAGTGCAGTTTTATTTTTGCTAAATAGCTGCATTTACTCGTATATTTGGATTACATTGAACCTGACTAATTGCTAGAAATCGATTAACAAAGGTAAAAAAAACGTAAAAACAGCGAAAATGTTTTTTGCTGCGAGTTTTTGTTTATTTGGCAACATCGACTGTGAAAAATTCTCCAGATCGCTCTTTTACGCCTTGCCAATAGTTTTCCTTTTCTTTCTTTTATCATTAGTTGCGTTTTGTCTCGTTCTTTTCTGTATACGGGAGAAATGGTCGGTTCGTGTTGCCACATGGAAAAATTCACGAAACTGTCAAATGGCATTGAAAACCTGAATATTTAGCAGAATTTAAAAATTCTGTTTTCCCAAAAAAAAAAAAAAAAAAATATGAACCTGCAAGCAATATAAACAAAAAATAAATGCGGTAAAGTGAATTTTGATAAATTCACGTTTCGTAATTCGTTTTTTTTTAAATTTTTCCTATCAAAACAAATATATTGTATAGGAATCAAGTGATTCTAGTTATAGGTAGGTTTATTGACCTATTTTAGAATGTGTCAAGTGGTACAAATGACACATCTTTTCGATTCTGATAGAATTCTTTTTTGTTTGAAATTCACTTAAAAATAACGAGCTTCATCGCAAAATTCCCATGGATCAAACTGCAGTTACAGTATCTAATGGAAAAAAAAACATCTGAAAAGCTACAATTTTCAGGTGCCAATCGTCAAATACTCTATATGAGTTTAGATACAATTTTTATCAGGGTTTTTGGTATGACAAAAGATTTCCGCACGTCCTTCCGTCTGTCTGTCTGTCCGAAAACACCATCATTTTTGAAAAGATTGAGTTAGAGACTAGAAATTTTGTATAATTGCGTTTCTCGTGCAAAATAGAAATATTCCTCCTTTCCCCCATTCAAATGAAATAGTTTTTCCTGTTTTCTCGAAAACGGCGCATCGTTTATAAAGTTTATATACTTTTATAAAGACAAAATGTGGAAAAATTTATAAAGGCAAAATGTGTTTAGAATATGATTTTACATAACCGTTCCATACATCAAAATCCAATTGGACCACTCCTTCGTCCCTCTTCGAAACAAATGAAACAGATTTTTAGCAATTTCCTTAAAAACGGTTAGCCACATCGAAAAAAGCCATACCGGATGTTTGAACATCACCGAAATAACAAAGTTTTATGGAAAAGAATCTATTTGAACGAAAATCAAGGATAAAGGATCAATAATTGTACGCCGCAGGCCAAAATTTTTAACTAAAGAGCGGCGAAAAGGTTTAAATCAAGAACTGCACAGTAACAAATGAAAAAATACTTAATTTGTCGCCCTCTTCACTGTCCTTAAGTAATGGCGAGAGAAATTGTAAAACCAGCGATGAAGGCAAAAGCGCCGCAGTCGAAATTCTTTGAAATCCATACGCCATTTGTTGAAAAATCGGTATTCTTTACATGACACTTAATTGAGAAATCCGGGACGAAAGTTTTGTTCCCGGGATGCTGGAACAATATTCCTGATTCCGGGATTTTCCTGGTCAAACCGGAACGTATGGCCACCCATGTAGAATCAAGGTCAGACTAAACTTTGAAATTTCCTGAGGGTGAAATAATTTTGAAGACAGCAACAAAAGCCTTTCCTGGAATTATTCTGAAATTCCCAATAGAATCGAAGGATCTGGATTAAAGCAACTGTACAAATTATGTGTAAATCTAATTAAATCGAGCAATTTATTTACACATGCGTCTCTTTATCATAACAATTCATATTGAATTTATAAAAATTCTACTTATAAAATAATTTTTTAAAGTATTTTCAGTACCTACTCGCAGCTCATGTAGTAAATGTTTAACATTTCATGCCCGATGTTGATTATTGGCAACGTTTTTCATACAATCGTGAAAATGTCAAATTTTACTAGCTGCCTTACTAGGACTAAGGAACCACAATGGATAAAAAAAAATCTTCTGTTTCTTTGAGTCCTTTTTTGACTAGTGGCGTTTCCGACTGGTAGATTCAGAGCAAACTTTTAGGACTAGGGAACCACAATGGGTAAAAAAAAATCTTTCCTAAAAAACAAATTCGAATTATGTATAAATTTTTATAAATACAACACAGTTGTTAAAAAAATCCCGTGTATTTATACCAAAATATTCGTATAGTCATCAGACGATGTAAACAATGCAATAATTAAACTTTTCCAATAGTCATAAAGTCTCAAAGGTTGATCACTTGGCCTAGAAACCCATTTTTTCACTGTGACTAATGACTATTTTCGCATTTTGTATTCCTGAGTAGTTTTGTTGCTTTTGGAAAATGATTTTTCAATTTATTTCCTTCAATTTATTGCCTGAGTTGACAAACAGAAATATAAGATTTACCTAGAATTTTTATTTATGATCTATTTTTATGACATTTTGAAAATTCTAAAAGATTTCTGTGTAACCTAACCTCCTAATGAGTTAATTATCGTTTTTAGCCATAAAGTGATCCATCAAAAACTTAGACAGACTTTTATGATGAGATAAAAATATTCCTTATTGATTTAAAATGGTATCAATCGATTGGTAAAGGCATTTGGATAAATTGTTATTAGTTGAATTTTCAAATAATTGTCTATCCTGATTAGTAAAAAAATCAGATAGTTTTTCTTGATATCGAATTTCATTTCAATATTAGTTTATGAAATAATTGAGGCGATTTATTAAAAAGTCGTCTAAAGCCCAATTTAGACTAACAATTGCGGTTACGCTTGAGCTTGAGCTTCCTCGAGCAATGAGATCAAAGCTTTCATGTCCCTATCGTTGAAAGCTTTCATGTCTCTATCGTTGAAAGCTTTCATGTATCTATCGTTCAAAGCTTTGATCTCATTGGTCGAGAAGCTTCAACCGTAAGCCCAATCGTAGTCGCAATCGTTAATCTGAATTGGGCTTAAGACCAGTCTTACACGCAGAGCTGTGGAGTTGGTAGCCTTCGACACCGACTCCTGCGATTTTGAAAAATCGAACTCCGACTCCGGCTAAAAAAAAACCATTAAATAACCTCAAGCCCCAAATCAAACATTGTTTTTCGTTGCAAAACATTGAGGCTAGGGTCTCCAGACGTCCCAGGGTTGTTCCGATTAACCGGGATTGTTCCGATTTCGAGGCGATTATCCCGGCATCCGCCAAAGGGTCTTGGGGACAACTATTTGTCCCGATTTTCGGTAACAATCCCATTCTTGACAGGTTTTGGTTTTATAAAAGCTACATTTTAGTTATCACAATGGGCCTGTGGGCCTCCGAGTGTAGCGCTGTGCTCGCGCCTGGGCGCGCGCGATCTTCTCAACCTAACCTAACCTACATTTTAGTTCCTTCATTACATATACTTACAAGAAACGTTAAAACCTTCATTCATTTTCAGAAATTTTCCCTATCGCGTATACCGACGAGATACTTGCGGGCCAGTAGACAGTTGTGGAAACGGGCTCTAAACATAGAACTTTTTTTGGAGCACTCGAAACAAATTTTCCAAGTTTCAAACCCAACACATAAGTTAAAAAATCGTAAAAGCTCGCCTGGAGGACCTTTTTGATTAAGATGTTTTTGAGGTTAGAATCGTCGGTTAACTTTTAACCAGAATAGCGAAACGCAGTGGCGAAGCGTCATAGTAGACTGTCTATTAGACAACTTGGACAGAGCATGGTTAAAAAATATTATTTCCACCATTAAAAAATACAAATTTATTGCGTAGTAACAATAAATATTACTATTATCACATTTTCAATAATTCTCTGTTCCTGTAGGTCCTTTTTTGACTAAATGGCGTTTTCAATTAGCAGATTCAGAGCAAACTCTGTCGCAGAGTAGAGGAAATCTCGAGTAGAGAGCCTAAAATCTAGAGTGGACTACGGGACGTATAAAAATGGCTACAAAGCTGAAAAACGAGCGCGAAAAACTTGAAAAATTTGATTCATTGTTACAAATAATTGCTAAATAATCTGGTAAAACAAGTGAAAAACTCATGTCTCAGATATCAAAAAAAAATTTGGAAAGTCGTTCCAATAAATTGTGAAATTGTTTACAGGCTGTTCTAATGCCGACAGTCTTTTAATGAGGACAGTCTTTTAACTCCAATTAGAACAGTCTATTAGGCCAGTTAGTTATGCCTGGATCAGATATGGCTACTTTCGCTGCGCTGCACGAAGAAAAACTACAGTGGCTGCAAAAGTTAACAATTTTTCTTCGTGCAGCTCAACGAGAGTAGCCGTATCTGATTCAGGCATGACTTGGAGGAAAAACTGTTCTTAATGGCCTAATAGACTGTACTAATTGGAGGTAATAGACTGTCCTACTCAGTAGGGCTATCAAGTACTGATGTTCACTTTCTAGATTAAAGCTTCTGTAAGCCAAGGTTTTTTTCTCCAGTTCAAAAAAACCCACTGGGTTTTTTTTAAATACCACCCAAAAAGAACCCACTAGGGTTTTTTTTTTTAAAAACCCACCAAAAAAAATGCACTAAAACACTATTGAAAAGACGGCGTTGACCAGGACGCCAAGAGAATTGGGATGCAAAACTGGAGGACATCTGCACGTGACCGAGACCTCTGGCGAGAGACATTGCGGCAGGCCAAGACCGAAAACCGGTTGTAGTGCCGAGAGAGAGAGAGAGCTCAAGTAGTTTTTGAGAAATTGAACCTTTCGTTACTGTGCTGGGGTATGTCATATCCCACCACACCAAAGAAGGGTTGAATATTAAATTTGGATCGATTTTTCCCCGGTTATCGGCCACAAAACTAATCCTGAAAGATTGCCTGTAAATTTCGAAGGTTAGTCCTTTATGGTGGTCAGTGTTTAACCCGTTTGCATCATACGCGTATTTTTGATAGATTTTCTTTCATCCTTTGTTGTTATGTAAATGGAGCGAATATTAAGTAGACAAAAGTGCCTAAAAACCCGACTAAAACTCCGTTCCAGAAAGTTTTGGAGTTCTGTGAGAGCAAATTGTTCAAGCCTAGAAATAATATTCAGCCCTGTTTGAAATCGGTATGCAAATGGTCTCGTTTGCCTTGCCCAGACCTACAACACAAATTATTTCAGTTGCAATGCAAACTTGCCAATTAAAAAGTTCAATTCAACTACCGAAATTCCCTTGAATGAATTAATTGCCGTAATTACGTGAAACTTCGATCTTGACTTGTTAAAATATTTACCTGATAAGACCACGTTTCGCTAAATATTTCCGCATTTTTTTTTAAATTTATTTGGCTTTTGTTTCAGCTGTACACTTGACAATTTCTACGCACTCCCCCATTAGATTGTTTTGTTTACATTAGAAAAATGTAAACAAACCGAAAAAAAATTCCAATGATCATCTCGTAAATGTTATTCTGTATCAGTTGTGTTTGCATTTTTTTACAGTTTCACGTTTCATTCACATTCAATTCTTCGCAGGCAGGCTGACAGACATTCATTTTCTCATTTTTTCACACATCAGCCGTGAACTGTGTGGAAAAACCCGGAAGACAACAAAATGGACAGCACTCGACGAAGCCTTTTGAAATTTCGATAATAAACACGTAACAGAAGCAGCACCGAAATTGCGGGATTGCGGCCAAAAGAAAAAGGTCTCGAGTACGCATCGTGAAGAAGAAAAGTAGTTCATTCGAACACAATACACTTAGCCTCTGGCAGCACTGTCACTTGCTTCCTCACCGCATTCATTCACAAATGCCCTCGTCAGAGCCGTGTTTTCACAACGTGTGCGTGTGAAATGTATGAGAAATGCTCAACACATCATAAAGCATATCATTTCTCGCGACTTTGGCCATACGACTGAAAAAGACAAACAGATATGGACAAATCACGTATGGTTGATCCACTCTAAAACCGCCATATTTGGGAGGTAAAGAAGAGAAAAGTTTGTCATTAAATTGCATAAAAAATTTTCAAAATGGATTTTCTATAATCAAATAGCGCCCAATAATCGCTAAACTGATCGGAAAATACGCCCCAAATGACGCGATAAGTGCTAACGATGAAGTTTTGTGCGGAAAACGCGCGTAAATGTTGAATTTCTCGAATCGAAAACAAAACGATATGATGTCAAAGGAAAATTGATGTCCGAGAGACAACGCTTTTTGTTGTTGTTGCTGGTTTGTTGGCTGTACATTTATCGCCTCGAATCGAGTTGAGAAACTTCTTCAGAGCTGTTCCCGTTCCTCAGATTTTGCTGATCGTTGGCGCCTCCATTGTTGTTCAGTTATTTTTTCGGTGGGTACTTCCAGAAAATCTACCTTTGGTCTATGCAATTCTTCGAATTTGATTTCCGAAAGATGTTTTGCAATATTTTCCCAATCAATTTTTGTTTATATGCTTGCAAACCCATACACCTGCAGTTGTGGGCGATTATTCTAGAACCACGGACGATAAATTTTCACAATGGTGTTTTTCGCCATAAAAATAACTTGGAGCGAGGATTATCCTCTACTTCTAATTTTAAGCCACTCTCTGAAACCTTTAATCAATTTTGATATTGTTATAAATAAAATAACTACGTTATTCAGTAGACGACTGAAAACCTAACTGTACCCTCACCCGTTAGCTTTTCTCAGTCCGCTGCTCCACGTTATATAAGTGCATTTCCCAAATCCCAACTAATTTCCGTACGAATTGTCGTTTTTCGCCGCAGTTGGAAACTCAACGTTTCCTCGCTACAAACAAAAACAAACTTAGAATTTCCCATCGAGAGTGGATAAAAGTGAAAATTTGGTCCATATTCGCTCGGCTTCACCCCCTCGCTTCATCCCCCGCTCCTTGCTCTTGGGACTATGTCTACGATTCTCTTCGTTTTTCCCAACCTCAAAATTCCGTTCGTTGTTGGCCGAGAAGAAAATGTCGGCGATTTTTTTTTCCTGACTACGCGCGCGTAGTTCATTGCCTGTGATTGTGTTTGCTGGCTAGTTGTTCCGTTGAGATCCATGAGAAAGTTCGTGATTTCGGCAACGTGCCTCGACGTATTCAATGTTTTCGCTGCCACTTACCCACACTTGTCTAAACTCTGACGCATGCATTCACACATACTGTACCAGGCGCCACGTACTTCGTCGGACTTTTTGTCATCGCATCACATTTGGTGTAGTGTTGCCAAGCCGATGACTTTAATCCATGCAGTAGTCACCGGCTATTAACCCGGTTAGTAGCACATACCCACAAAATATTAAGACATGTTCAGTGCTTTCTATTCTTTATCACAGTTTTTTTTACTATAACTCGGGTGTTTGAAATTGGAAATAATCAAAAAGCCACATTCTGTTCACATGTTTCTAGACGTTGGCATCACTAGAAATATCCACCGGTAAAACTGGAACTTCTAAAAATCTTACGCAGCGAGCAAAATCTCACTCTCTCATGCCTTGAGTTGTTTCGCACGTATCCGAAACAAGTGTGCTTGGTCTACTTCCTGAAGGCAGTTTTTTTCAACGGCATCCGTCATGGCAAGTTTTTTTTCGTGTTGTCATTTATCTTAGCCTAACACTGTGTGTGATTGTGTTGTCTATAATTTTTTTTGCTCCTATTGCATTTTGTTACCCATTCTTTCTTGCTTCCTCGCTTCTCAGCGTTCTGTTTTGTGCCCTTGTCCGTAGTTGTCGCACCTTACGCGCGCTTTTATGAATCTGTCGCTAGTCTCAAGACGTTTTTTCCCATCATTCCATTCCCGTCTACCTTTTCCGTTCCTCTTGGATTTCGATGCAGACTACAGACTTCTTTTGGGGCCACCAACTTTCACATTGCCGTTTGTGTGCGGCGTATGCGTCGTAAACGTAGGGCAGACGAAGATGGAACATGGAAGCAAACAAAACGTGAAAAGCAGCTTTTTTGGCCGAAAATATCCGGTGATTATCTGATGACAAATTTCTTGGTATTTTTCATCCAGTCTCTTCCATTTAAACATGCTGAATTTGCTCAAAAAGGGTGTAAAGCAGGTCGATCCGATCGAAAGTTGATTTAAATCCAATCCAAAGACAAGCCCAAAAATTTCATCGAACAGAAAAAAATATCAACTCATCCTAAGTACTTTTTAATGTCGCTGTCTGTTCCATGGTGCAATTAAGTATGTTGCCCAGACAACCGACGTCATTTATGACATACGAAATTTTTGCTCTCCAGTGACTTTTAGCACGTAGATCGACGAATGAACGGGAAACTACATATAAATATGTCTACGCAGTTTTAGCCTCCAAAGGTATATGAAGATTCGCAAAACTAAGCGTATCCGTACGTCATCAAGACTAGGTCATAGGCGAAGTGCGTATTGCAGGTAATTTTTTTTATTGGACTTTGAAAAATGTATTATAAGGAATTTAACATTTTTTTTTGATTTTAGGCAAACTACAATGAATTTATACAGACGTCTATGAAATTTTGCTTTGCCAAAACGAAGGATTTAAAATTCTAAAATTTTAATTTTAAATTTGCGTGGATTTTTTAAGCAAAATAAGGATACTAACCACTATACTACTTAGGAATTGAAAACCTTTATTGATTTTAATTACAAAATAATCATAATATTCGCCTGGCTGCAACGAAGGATTGATTTACCATACAGGATTTTAATACTTTTGAACGCAATTTTGAATTTATGTTGATTCATAAAATAGAGATACTGACTACTATACTACTGAAGAATTCAATTTTTAAAGATTATTACCAAACGAATATTAAAAAAGTTAGATTAAACAATTTATTACACTGTCATGCATCCTTTTATGGTAAAATTTATAATTTCAATTGTGTTAAATCGTAGGATGTAGCTAATATTTACATAAACGCAAGAGTTTGGAAATCTGAATGATTTATGGTATTTTCATAAATTGTAATGAAACTCTTGTCTATAACTCGTTACCAATGTTACGATTTAATTAAAAATGTTTTTCGTCCTTAATCCTGAGTAATAACTCTTTGATTTTGAGGAAATTTGAATGATCTCTGTTCATTTTTATTGTGAAAAGTTATTGGTTTCGAGACAAGAAACTATAAAAATTGTCAAAAAACAAAGCTATTTTACGCGTGACTGTGAGTTCCAAAAAAATAATCAAGTACAGACAATACGTGCATTTTATGACAAAATATTTCAAACAATCGACAGTTTCCATACTCTGGCAGCACGAGGCCTATGCCATTGGTGCCTTGGTTGTCACTAATTTCATTGAGTTGTGCTACCGCATGCAAAACACTGAATTCAACAATGTTTCACTGAAGCGGTATCTAGAAATCACAAAAAAAAAATACTAAAAGGCCGCCAAGTTAAAGTGAGATTGCAATAACAAATTCAGTAGCAAAAACATCTGGCGTATGGCGTGGCTGTTCCAATAAAGTGGCGCTTAATAGTGTTAGTCATGGCCATTAAGCTCAGTGACGTTTTTGAATTTTTGTCGTTATTTTTTCCCCGCCGAAATTCGTATTCGATTGAATTTACGCGGCTCCCGGCGATTTGCTGGTTTAAAATAGTACTCCACTGTACTTACTATTGAAATATTGCGAAATAACAGATTTTTCGTGTTGAATGAGGGGATTTTGTGAAAGTGTGGCTTGTTACGAATATTCCTTTTGGCACTTTCCATCAATTTCCACACTATGTTCTTGACAAAGTGTGTCACTCAACGCATTTGATGCGTACATTTTTGACGACACACCCGTTGGCAATCAATTTTGGCACCTTTGCCTTGCCTTCAAATTTGATAAGATTAAAAATTATTTCTGCGTAAATTATTTATCATTTCATGACCGATAACCTTGAAAATCCACCACAGTATCATTACTTCCGCAAGTCAGTAAACAATACATAGATATTCTGTGAAAATTCAATTGCAGAATGTTATGAAATTCTAAAATTCACATTTTTTTTTATTGCTTTTCATTATGAAATCATCAAATGTCTACCGAAACGATTTTCTGTATTTAAGGAGAACGAAAATATAATCCCGATGTCAGTACAGTTTTCATCTCGTAAAAAGTTTATCACCACAACTGTCTCGGAGAGCCTTTCAGATTGTTGATTCGGAAAGTCTCTGGCAAGTAGTTGATGTTTTTTTTTTCAAAATTTTATTCGAAAATTGTATAACTGCATCATAAAAATGACTCATAGAATTATCATTTATTATTTGTGGGTGAAAATGTTCTATCTGCAATGAGGATTCATTTTTGCCTAGTTTATGATGAGTATAAAGTTTTTATTATCCCAAAACACAAACCTTTTGTGATGCACAAATATAAAAAAATGTCAACACGACTGAAAAGGTTTGTTCTACAAATTTATTAGTTAGTTGGGAGGTTGGATATTGCGAGGGAGACAATAATAAAATACTTGCAAACTATTTTAAAAATGAATGACAATTTTTATGATTTTCCCCTTCAATAATTTCTGTTTAAAACTAAAAACTGATTTTGCATGAATATTTGCTAGTAACGAATTCAATTGTCTTCGTTAAACTTTGTATTGATGACATTTTGAAGTCCAATGGATGAAATCAAAGGTCTGCCTAGTCTAGGAAAACTTGATTTTATGATTATGAAGATCTTGTTTGAGCGAATTCGGGTTGATGAAGTCAGATCATTTTTTTCGCATTTTTTTTAAATGTATCTCTCATGATTTTAGTAATATATGGGAAAAGAAGCACTTCGAGCTTCTGAGAAGCGCTGAATAAGTGCTTCTGAAGCGCTTCTTTTCCTGCTGGGATTGAATAACAGACTGACACTCATGATCGTATACGCGATATAAGAGTTTTTTTTTCTAGATAATTTAGGATTACTGAATCAGGATTGAACGTTGGTTCGGATCAGCCAGCCCTAGTTTTTATGATACAGAGAATGGTTCATTAGTTTCATACATTTATTGATATTTGTGAGTCACCCCTTTGAAACTAAAAAACTAGAGCGGATTCAACCAAACCACTGATATCCAACAGGAGATTTATTTCGCCTGAGTCCTATGTAACTACAAATTTTATATACCTATCTATAAATCTAGATTTTTGACTGCATAAAAGTTTTTTTTTATTGTAATTTAAATCGAAAATTGTGAATCTTATTTAATATTTAGATTTATGGCAAAATCGATATAAAAAATGCTTTAAAAAATCAATATTTTTGTGAAGTTTTATTCAAATCCTCCTCCATCCTATATTTAATTTTCATCTTCTGTCCTTTATCTACTTTCTTTAACAAAGGAATAAATGTTAAAATTTATCTTTTTGGTTCCTAATTTTAGTGATAAATATATTATTCTTGCTCCTTGATTGAAGTATTTGATTAGTTTCTAAGATGTTGCCTCACGAAATTATGTCTACCCTCAAATCTGCAATTGCTGATATAGTCATAAACTTGTATTTCATAAAAATTGATTTATTTGACTAACATATTTCCATTTTTATTGTTGCAGATCCTTTCCATAGGGCCATTAATATATTGTAATGATTAAATTGAGCTGACTAATTCCCGTTTCAAGTCTAAATTGGTGAGTTGATTATCTGTAGTATAAAAAGAAAATTAAAATTATTTTGGAATTCCAAATATTTGCAATCAATTAAAAATGTTTACTACAAATTATCAAATAAAAATATTCACAGACTGCATAGTGACGACATGCAGCAAGGGACAACAGAAACATCTTCCACAATATCTGTAAGTAACAAAATTAGCTACCAATTCTAGACTAAGCGATTGTGAAAAAGGAGAAAAAAAAAGAATTCTTCATGACGGATATAATGGAACCTCGGTTCATACGCTTCAGTTTGAGAATGTTTCGGTTCGCGAATTACTTCTTATTCGATTTCCTTGCAACTTTTGTTAACAATATTCAATAAGTCTCGACACCTTTAGAGTTCTTGACGAGACTCCTAGCTGCCGCTCTTAGTAGTATGTACTACTAAGAGAGCGGATGTAGCATAACTAGGACACACACACATCGCTTACAACAATATAAAAAAAAATGGATAAAAATTCGTAGTCGATTAAAAATGCGTCATGACGAAATTTTAGTTTGGGGCAATGCATATTCCGAAGGACTTTTAAATACAGTTTTTAACAGGAATACGTAAACACTCTTTATTAAAGTTTTTGTCAGAAGTACGAAAAGTTTAAAGAAAAATAATGGAAAAAGTGACAGTAGTCGATTTAGTTTTTAGTTAAATAAAGTTTGTAAAAAAGATATTAATAAAAAGAGGTTTTCACATCCGATAAGTGCTTCCTAAAGCCTAAATTTACACGCTAGTCGACCTTCGTCAGAGCCAGCGATGCTTGTTTCCTCACTTATGCGGCGGTCACACGACGCTGTTTTGCCAGCCGCTGGCTGCTGTTGGTTAGTTGCGCTGGCAAGTAGCAACAGCAGCCAGCGTAAGGGTGCACACGATTTATACTTTAGTAGCGCTGACAAGTAGCAAAACATCGTCGTGTGACTGTCGCATTAGTAACAGGATTTCGCTGGCTACAATTAGAAATGTCACTTTTTCTACATATTTTCCTAGAATTTAAACATAAATAAAATTTTTAGTCAATTTAGAAAATTAGCTAGAAAACAAAACCACATGTTTTTAACCGTTTTTATTTATTTATTTATTTTTAACAGAAGAATTCAACTCATTTCCATATTTAAGCTGTGCACTGCCCCAAAGTTAATGTAAGCAAAAAAAAAATCTGATCCTTCTGAAAAGCGCTAGAGTGAAAAATTGCTTTTCACATTTGGACGATTTTAGTACATTTCCATGGTTCCAATTTCGCAATTTTGAATTTTCCTGTGAACACGAAAATTTTCTAAAAATAAAATACATGCGCATTTCACAAGAAATTTAATTTGTGAAGAGAATGCGAATTTCGTGTTCACAGCAATACTCATAGTTGCAGAATCAGACCCAGATGAAAAAACTGTCCACTTGTGAATATCATTTTGAAAATTTATATATTTTTACTTAACCGATATATTCTTTCAGACTGGTGTAACAAATAAAATGGATGCTAGAGAACCGCCACCGCGTATTGAGCCGCCCGTCGAACCGGTGAATGGCATTGTCCAGCCACCGGTAGTACCACCACTCGAACGGCCCGGCCGTAATACAAATCAGATACAATATCTTCTAAAGACAGTCATGAAGGCTGTTTGGAAGCATCAATTCTCGTGGCCATTCCAGCAGCCGGTCGATGCGAAAAAGCTGAATCTTCCCGACTATCACAAGATAATCAAGCAACCGATGGACCTGGGAACAGTTAAGAAGCGTCTTGAGAACAACTACTATTGGACATCGAAGGAATGCATACAGGATTTCAATACGATGTTCACAAATTGTTACGTGTATAACAAGCCCGGCGAAGATGTGGTCGTGATGGCTCAGACCCTAGAGAAACTATTTCTAACCAAGATCGAAGCGATGCCGAAGGAGGAAGTCGAGATCGAGCCACTGACACCGAAGGGTGCAAAAAAGAAACCCCGTGGACCACCTGGCACTTTGGTAGCTGGTCCGAGAGGACGTCCGAGTTCGGCAATGGGTGGTACTGTTTCATCGACAGGCGGTCCCGTCACTCCTGTCGGAGTTGCATCCGCTGTCCCAGCGATTCCGCCAATTGGCACTGCACCCCCGCAAACGGTACCGGGCAGCACAAATACGACGACAACGGCTGTTGCAGCAGCCGCTCCCGTACCACCTGTAGTCGGTGTTGTTGGAGCGGGCGGAGAAGGAAGAGGCGCCAGCAATGTGAGTGGTGGTGCCGTTACTGTTAATTCGGCAGGGGGAGGCGGAGGAGCAGCAGCTGGTGCTGCTAGTGCAGCGCACAATTCATTACCTGGAGCGCCCGTCGGTGGTGTGGGGGGAGGTGTCGGTGGCGCCGTTGGCACCAACAATGCTCAACCTGTAGTTTTAAATTCTGGCATTGTCAGTGCGCCACAACAGACGACTACTGGTGCTACAGCGGCAGCGGCAGCAGCAGCAGCGGCGGCGCCACCCTATCATGTAAATAGTACACAACCGGCAGCACTCGATGCTGTCATACCTCCTCAGCAGCCGGCCAAAATGAAGAAGGGTGTTAAGAGAAAGGCGGACACCACAACGCCCACTGCTAATGCATTTGAATCGCCGTACACGCCCATCGATTCGAAAAGCGCAAAAATCGCTACCCGGCGAGAGTCCGGACGACAGGTAAATAAGAAGGTAGGCGCAGTCATCAACGATGTTGATATTAAGGCTCTGGCATTCTTGTTTTTGTTACTCAAATTAACACAAGTTTTTTTTGTATTGCTGGTCCCTTGATCATTATCTAGAAATCTGCGTCTATTGTTAAAACAAATATCGAATCAATTCAACAAATTAAACAAAATAAAACGTCATTTTTTACTGTACTACACAAAACACTTCATTTTTGTTTGAGATTTTCAATTTATTTCATCTGAATGTTTTCATTGCTTTCATTTTGTTTAATTTTGTGTTTTTTTTGTAATGTTTTTGATCACTGACACTTTTTTTTGAAGTTTGATAAGCCTTACTAATGAATTTATATAAAAAGGTATTTTTATTTTAAGTTTGACATACTATGTGGTAAAAAATCATAACTTGATAGAAATGCCATTAAAATTCGTTACACCACGTCTCCATGAGACAAATTTTTTGTTCATCGCCATGTCGTGCTATTCCAATGTCGTGTGGAGGTAGCTTTTTTGTGAAAACATTAAATTATTTTTGAAAAAAAACTGTCTCCATCGGATATAGAAGACGGGGGCGGAAGTTCACATGGAAGACACTGAAAACCGGATAAAAGTTGCTTGAACGGTTCAAGAAATAACTCGAAATTGGGTTACTGCATAGCCCAAATTATGTCGAAATCTCTTATTGCTACGACCATCCCGTACCTAATAGGAGGAGGGTGGGGGTGGGGGCGAAATCGGCATTAGTCGGATGTAAAGAAAAGGATGAGTGCATATATTTAAGTGCTAGGGAAATTTTTTTAAGACTCCAACAATCTAATGGTAAAATTTCTTTCGCGGGCCAGGAAATATCAAGAAATGCGGTTAATGTGCAGAGTAAGGGCTTTTTTTTTACTGTGAGATCCTTCATCCGACATCGAAAACGCATCTAAATCGTTCGAACCGTTCAAAAGTTATCAGGGAAGGGGTGCCGAAGGGAAGAAGTTATGTTAAAGTCTACTATCCTTGATTCTGCAAATAATTCTATCCGCTCACAAAACTACTGAATTTGTATCAACAAAGATATAACAAAAATCGTACATGAACTGCACGATACGATACGTACATGAACTGATTTTTTTTTGTCTATTGGAGACGGTGTGTTAATTAAGGAAGGCATTTTTGCTTCAAAAATAAAAATAGTTTTTAATTCGTTGAAATTTTTCTTTCGAAAATCGTCTAGGAATTGACACCATTCCAATCATCAGCGTATCCAATGTCCCCGCTAACCGGAGCCCCGCCGGGCATCCCGAAAAACAAAGAGAAACTTTCCGATGCTCTAAAATCGTGTAACGAAATCTTAAAGGAGCTCTTCTCAAAGAAACATTCTGGATATGCATGGCCATTCTACAAGCCCGTCGATGCAGAACTATTGGGACTGCACGATTATCATGATATTATTAAAAAGCCAATGGACTTGGGCACAGTCAAACGGAAAATGGACAATCGAGAGTATAAGAGTGCGCCGGAATTCGCGGCGGATGTCCGATTGATATTCACAAATTGCTACAAGTACAATCCACCGGATCATGATGTCGTTGCCATGGGTAGGAAATTACAAGATGTATTTGAGATGCGCTACGCCAATATTCCCGATGAGCCGATGGCGAACGCGGCCTACACAAAAGATGTTAGTGATTCATCGTCGGACGAGTCGAGCGACTCGGAGCTTGGCTCGAACTCCGACGAGGAACGGAACGCAAAGTTGAAGTTGCTGGAGACGAAGTTGCTTGACTTGCAGGAGGAGATGCGAAAACTGATGGAGGAGGCGTCCGTGAAGAAAAAAGCCAAGAAAAAGATGAAGGAGAAGAAAAAGGCTGCCGCGGGCGGAATGCCAGGAATGCCCGGCGGTCCGGATGATATTAAGGGTGGCACTGCGCACCTGCACGGTCATGGAATGGTACCGGTACCGAAGGGTATGCCATCGACAGCAGCGATGAGTCAAGCGATGGGCGGGGGCATTGGAGCAGGCGGAATGCCGGGTGCGGGCGGTGGTTCGGCGCTTGGCACTAACAGTAAAGGTACTAAGGTTAAAGGACCACGCGGCGCAAAGCCAGGTGCCCCGAATACCAGCGGACAGCCGAGCAAGCGGGCGAAATCATCGACAACGACACCGGGCGGTGCACCGCGCGGTCCTGGCAAAAAGAAACCAAGTCAGCCGACATTGAACTTTGACTCCGAGGAGGAGGACACCGCAAAGCCAATGTCGTACGATGAGAAGCGGCAGTTGTCGTTAGATATTAATAAATTGCCAGGTAGAATCTATTTTTTTAATACCACTTTTTATCAGACATTTTTTTCTGAAAATCCCCTCTATTGCAGGTGACAAACTCGGCCGCGTTGTACACATAATACAGAGCCGTGAACCATCATTACGAGACTCAAATCCGGATGAGATCGAAATTGACTTTGAGACATTGAAACCGTCAACGTTACGTGAACTGGAGAGCTATGTAGCATCATGCCTTCGCAAAAAAACTCGTAAGCCCTACTGTAAGTTTATCCCAATGACACACACTACTGCAAAAAGAAAAAAAAATTTAATGAACGAAAAATACCCAAACAATTTCAATTCTTATATCGCAACGTTGTTTTTTTTTGTTTAATTTTTTTTATGTTTTTAATTTCATATATTATGAGTTATCTAATATCAAAACGTTTCACAAATGTTTTTAAAGACATTAATTCGTATTTTTCATTGAAATTTTTATTTAAATCAAATTGAAAAATTAATTTCACGTTTTTTTTTTTTGTTATTGTTTTATTTTTTGTTACACACACAAATCTTGTTGGAGGTGAAAATATCGAGAAGAGAAGAGAGAAACAAATGATGATTGCACAGTTTTTTTTGCGTTGAACTTTTTATGATACTTTCCTTACCCGTTGCGTCGCTCTTTTCACATACTGTTTCTATTCAAAGAGTTTCTCAATGTTAGTTTTTTTTTGTTGTAATTAACACATTTTTAGAGGCACGTAAGGCTTTTTTGTTTTGTATTTAATTGTTAAGATTTAATTTGAACCCAATTTTCGTCATACAAATTTACAAATTTGAAATCAAAACGTACAAATTTTAAACAGAATTTTACATTTAAAATGTTATAATTTTCTATTTAAATTTTTAATGATTCAAGCTTCGATAGCCGCTCGATTAGTTTTTTTTCCAATAGTCGGTTTAACATTTGACGCTTTCTGAATTGGATAGAAAAAGTTACCGAGACAAGTGGGCTCTACTTATTTATGCAAAATAACCAGAGTAATAACCATTGACCGGAAGTTCATGCACCAAAAAAGTGCAAAATATGCTCATACACTAAAATAAATATATGCATTTAAGTATCCACATTATAGAACCGACACCCTTCTTAGACTAAGCAGGACCTCCGTAAGGCTACTCACAGGCTTTATCACGGGACACTGTCCCCTTGGCCCTATGGCCAGAAGGTGGGGCGCGGCCGCAAATGATTTTTGCCGCAGTTGTGGTGACGAGGAGGAGCCGGAGACCGTTAAACACTTACTCTGTGAGTGTCCAGCCCTACAAGCACGCCGATATGGGACGCTTGGGGCCAGATTTTATAGTAGCCTGACGGAGCTTGGCAACCACCCACTCGAGGATATGCTGAACTTCGTCAACAAGTCGGGTTGGTTCAAATAGGATCAGCTGGTTTGATGAAAGGTCTTATGAGTACTGAAGACATCACAATGGGCCTGTAGGCCTCCGAGTGTAGCGCTGTGCTCACGTCTGGGCGCGCGCGGTCTTCTTAACCTAACCTAAGTATGCACTTAAAATCGAATTTTTAAAACTAGAAGTGCATAACTTTTCGGGGGCCTAATTTTTCCCGTTTTAGAATGTAATTTCCATTTGATAAAATACAGGTCCGTGCTAAATGTCAAGTTTCTAACTCGATTAGTTCTCGAGTTTTCAATGCTTTTATATTATCGATTCAATTATATAATAATAAGATTTTATTATCGGTTCAATTATGAATAAGGAAGGTTACTGATAAGTGAAAATAGCCGTTTTCCTTGCAAAAGCCATTTTAGAAATTTTAAAAATACACAAATTAACACAGAAACTACATTGACTTTTATTTCTGGTGCTGTCAAAATCTGAGATATCAGGAGTGATATTCTGTAACTTGTTTCAAGCGTTTGTTTCGAGTTAGAAGAACAAGAAGTATTCGCTGTCTCTGTTTTGGCCGAAATAAATGACAGAGAGAAACCGAGATAGCAAATACTACTTTTTCTTCTAACTCGAAACAAACGCTTGAATCAAGTTACGGCATACCACTCCAGTACTGTCTTACCAGTAAAATTGGTGAGCCAGATTAGTCCATTTTAGTTGTCCATTTATTTTCCGGACAAATGTCCGAATTTTTTCCTGGACAAAAGCACACTTTTTTTCGGATAAAAGTCTACTTTTGTTTTGGATATTTGTCCGGAATATTTCATAACATTTTTCCGGACAAAAAATCCGCATTTTGCTCAGTAGTTATTATGGATACGTACTTGGTGTAAACTCGATAAGAAGTAAATACCTACATAAATTTTATAACTGATGTACTTTTACTGAGTACGGACCACTGTTTTTTTTTATTACTTTAAGTCGGTTGATTAATGGTATTTCCCTCCATATTATCGCGATTATTGAACCGTTTAATATATCTCTGGAGATATTTTCAATGATTTTCACAAAAGCAGATCAACATTAAATTTTTATTTTATGTTTTAATTTCGTTTATTTTTCTAATAATTTTAATTTGGTTTGAAAAACAAAAAACAAACCTTAGGGCTTTCCTAAAATGTGTAAAACTATTACACATAAAAATATTCACAAAATTTCCAAGCTTTCAAAACAATCATAATTCAAATCATAAACAAAATCAAAAATTTGCACCCGTAGCCTTAAAAAATTGCTTCATCTCTCACCAGTCATTGAAAAAAAAATTAAAAAAATCAAATTTCTCATCATTTATTTTTAAATAAAAATGTGTTAATTTAAATAATTTTTTTTAGCTGCGTGCCTCACAATATTTCTTATATACAAAAAAAAAAATTTTAACCTCTAGTTTCACATTTCGCTTAAAAGTTTTCTTTTTTTTCGTATATCTAAGAAAATTATTTAGTGAAAGAGCATATTATTATTTATCTTAAAGAAATTTGTTAAATAAAATATCAAATCTAAACAAAATAGCAGTTTATAAACGATCTGAACAATAAACAAAAAATGCTTAAATCTTTTCTCATTATTTAAAAAAAAATTACTTTTAAAACAGAAGATGAACAGAAATAAATGATAAATAGTAGTGTCTGTGTTAATTGGATGAACTAAGCACAATATTTGGCATGGTAGTGTTTGAATTATTTATCTTTTATTATAATTTACATATTTTATTCATGTATTTTTTTAATACTCGTCTATTTTTCGTTTTTTCACTAAAATATTTTCATTCATTTAATATTTATCTGTTTATACATTTTTTAATTTTTTTTTATTAGTTCAGTGAAATTTTTTATGGAAAAGTTTCTTTTGCAAATCATTTTCGGTGATGGGGCTGAAATATTCATCTTGTTTTTAATTTATTGAAATCAAATGCAAGGCGTGGGCGCGAAATACCAGTTATAAATGTCGGTTTTTGCCGTGTACCTAAATTTTTAATTGAATTTTCATTCAAATTTGTTTTTTTTAACATATTGTCTCCATGTTTAGCTATTAAAATGTCCCGTTGAGACAGAAAGTTGTTCTATAGAAGTTGTCTATCCGTGATTTTAACGCCAGGATATGTTCGATATTTATGCATAGTCGAGAGCTCGGGTAAAAAAAAATCGAATAAAAATCGTGGCTTTTTGTTATTCTGTATTTTATCATGAATCAAAGAAAACATAGATTGTCACACTAGCAAATGACGCGTCATTTTACGTTACTATGAGCTCTTCGTAGTAAATCATATCATACTAATATATAAAAATGAGTTGGTGTCTGTCTGTCTGCCTATCTGTCTGTTCCTCTTTCACGCAAAAACGGCTGAATCGATTGACTTAAAATTTGGCATGAGTGTCTGTGGTAGTTCTGGTTCCAATATAGGCATACGGCAAAGTAGCGCTAGGGGTGGGGGGAGTAAGGGGAGGGGGTAAAGTGATCTCGAAACTTAGCTCTTCCTCTATATTACCCTTTCGCGGGGAAACTACCGAGCCGATAGGCCTGAAATTTAGCTCCAACATAGACCATAAAAAAAAATTTAAAAAACTTAACCCGGCAGCGACGGGTATGCAAGCTAGTAACATATAAAAAATACGAAATAACCAATAATAAATGTAATAATATTTGTAATAATTGCAATAATAAACTGTAAAGTTTAGATTAGTAACTTTCGCTATTGGGAAGTTAATTTAAAATTCGAAATACTTCTCTTGATGACGTCATGCGAGTTTACAATCTTGTTTTCTTTAATTGGTAATTTACTATGATTTCATCCAACAATCGCACTTATAAAGTGTCAATTAAACCTGAATAACCCGAAAGCTATGGTGCTGGCTTTTTATTTGTATTAAAAAGCGGCTGAAGTTCCTTCCCAATTGGCTCTTTCAGCCACCTTTTAAGCAAAAAATAATCAAATGTCATAATAGTATAAACTAAACATTTTTTAAAATCTGATCAGTCTAAAAACGACTGTTTAAGCCGGACTAACCTTCTGATCTCATGCGATTCCGGTTTATTATATAGGTTTCACTGTTATTTTATATTTTATGGTCTCATGCGATTCCGGTTTATATAGGTTTCACTGTTATTTTATATTTAATCTGTGGCTCTCAAACTAAAACCGAATGCGAGCGTCAATGGCGCGCGTCCTCAAATTTTTTTGTAACCAATGAAGCGCTATTCATACTGACAGAATGACGACGGCAACGGCCCCCTGCCTCTGAGTTTGAACTCAACTAACTACCCAGAATTTATAACAAAACCCACCACGAGCGGTACTACTATCTGCGTATGCTCACATTTGACCGAAAATGGCCGGTTTCCCACTTGTCCCATTTGCGCTTCGTCAAACGGGTTGATCCATGCCCTCGCGTTCCCATTGTTCTTGTTTGCTTCGTTCTTCAAAAGAATATCTATACACCTCATTTCAATGTGTGTGTGTGTGTGTCACCTAGGAAAATGTTTCTCATTCGCAAGAAATTTTCTCAACCTGGCTGTCCACACTTGTTTATGTGTGCGTTTCCTCAAAGATGCGCCGAGGTTTCGAGCGGCGCATTTCCCCAGTCGTCTCCGATTACCCCTGGCCAGAAAAACTGGACTAAATCTACCCGTTTGAGGACAAGTGGGAAACTGGTCAATGATTTTAATGTCCCTTTCTCAATTCCGGCTTAGCTCTTTTAAAACCGATTTTTTTTTAAATTTTCTACTTTCCTCAAAACGAAGCTAGACTGGAGTAAAAATCACTTTCTAAACTCTGCTTTCAAAATTCTCAAACTTTCCTAAAATGATAAGGATTTACAGTTAATCTGGATTCTAATTCTATCTAAAGGGTGGTAAATTTATTACTTGACGACTAATTCTAGTCAATCTTAATTTTTGTAAAAAAAAATCCCTCCCAATTCAGATTATATAAATTATCATCAATCATAAAACATTTTTATTTCATTTTATTCATATTTTTCTTTAGTTTTTCCTTAAAATGGCAAAAAAACTACAAAACCTACAAGAGATAAATTATTTTTTAAAACTATTTTTTAATGGACATTTAAATTAAAATCATAACTGCAATAATAAACATAAATATTTTAAAGTAAAGTAAATTTTATATGGTGTGCGTTTTCTGTGTTTCTCTCTGCCTTTATTTTACCTTCTCTGCTTCTTCATAATTAATGTTTTTTTGTAATTTTAGTTTGTTTTTCCTTTTCAATTTTATGAAATCAATAAAAAAAAAGTTTGTAGTTGTTTGACGGCATATCTACTAAATTTTAAATCTTTAGATAAATAATTACAAGGTGAAAAAAATATCTCTCTTAATCAAATTTTTACAGATAAAAAGTTATCAGGTAAATCGAAAGATGAACAAATGGCTGAAAAGAAGCAGGAATTAGAGAAAAGGCTGCAAGATGTTACTGGACAACTTGGTACAGGCAAAAAGGCAGCTAAAAAAGGTAATTAACCTTAAGTGCGGTGGATTTAATAAATATTTAAAAGGGGGCAAAAATCTCGGAAGTGTATGACATTTTTATTCAGTTAAGGTGCCGCTCCACATGAGAGTAAACACCCTAGTAACTCTCAAAAGCTCTCGAGAGTTACTCGCAGGAGGTTGTCCATTTGTGAGTTAATTTCGGCGACTTTTCTATCGCTACTAGCGAAATCGAGCTTCTAGGGTTCTCGCGAGCTACTAGCGAAATTCAAACGCTGTTCGTATCTGGCGAGCAACTCCCCGAGAGTTCAGTGGAGGCCTGTCGACTAGAGAGTAGAATCACTTTTGACAGCTCGCAGAAACCAGCTCGCGAGTTTCTGCGAACGACTCTCAGAGACGTGTCCATTTGCGAGTAGCTTGTATCGAGAGGTTCTCGCCGGCATTTACTCTCATGTGGAGCGGCACCTTTAGCATTGCGTTGTCGTATTGCGCGATTTTTAAAGCCAGTCAAACACATTTAGAAGGATCTTATTTGCATGATCTTTATTTGAAATTTTTTATTTGGCAATGTTTAAAAGTCATGTCTAATCTTCAAGTAATGAACACTTTTTTCTAATCAAAATTTGGTACAGTGTTTAACAAAAAATATGTTTTTTATGTGTTATAACTCGGGGGATATGTTTGTGACTTTTTGTGAGGTGTTCAGAGTTATTATAATGTCCCCACACTCAAATCAGCAATGTTGTAAAATTCTCGCATTTTTTTGACATTGACTTTACGAAATTTTGCTGAATTTTGACAAAACTCAATAAACTTTCGAGTTAGTTTTCGGTTTCCAAGCAAAACCGTGTTATATATGACGAAACAGACGGTTCTTTCCAACGAAACAGACGACTATCAAATACGCCACTTTTTTAGTGAAAAATTGGAAACGTGTATAAAAAAACTTGAAAATTTTGATAAATTTCACAAATTTTGGGTTCAGTTTGCGAAAAAAAATTGATGGAATGAGGATCGAAGCGTCCTGCGCATAAATTGCGCAGGAACGTAAATTTTTTACAAGAAATTTTATGTGCTGTTCACGTCAGTTATAAAGGTGTTCTTTCAATAAGGACATAACAATTTTGTATTTTAATAAAAACGCACCCTAAAACTGTTTTTATGATCTGGCAATGCTAAAACGTCAGTCAAGGTTTACATTTTTATCATGGTGAAGTTCACGAACGAGGAATGCCACACAGCTGGTCAAACTATTGATCTATTGAAGGAGAAGTTCGGTAATCGTGTAATCTCGAGAAATGGTCCGGTCGAATGGCCACCTCGCTCATGCGATTTAACGCCGTTAGATTTCTTTTTATGGGGTTATGTTAAGTCGTTGGTTTATGCCAACAAGCCAACAACGTTAGAGGAGCTCAGGAACAATATCGAACGCGAAATTGCCAACGTTCCGGCCGATATGTGTGGAAGAGTGGTGGAAAATTGGCTCCAAAGAATCAATCAGTGCAAACGTGCTCGCGGTGGCCATATGAACGACATCGAATTTCATACTTAAATGTAACATGTCCACTACACCTGGAATAAATTTCAGCCCGATATCTTAATTATTCTGTGTTTTATTTAAATACAAAATTGTTATGTCCTTATTGAAAAGCCCGATATTTTCATTTAAACTAATATTATATCCGTCGGATTCTAAATTGCACAGGAACGTAAATTTTGTATAAGAATATTTTTTCAATATTTTTATTTTGATTCTCTTGAAATTCCAGATGAAGCGGCAAAAGTGGACGTAGTGCCGTCTGGCCGCCTATCAACAAGTTCTAGTTCTAGTGATTCATCATCATCTACGTCTACTGACAGCAGTTCTAGCGATTCAAGTGATAGTGAAGCAGGTTAGGACGCGATTTAAATGTATTTTCTATTATAATATTTATAAACAAAAAATCAATCAAGTACTTTTCATTAGTTATAAAAATAATACAAATTTCATTAAAAAAATTAATAGCTAAAGTCAAGCTAAAATAACAAAAAAAAAACATGAGAAAAAGTAATGAATAGAAACTTAACTAAACTAAAAAAAAATAACCAATCTTACAAAAAAAAACCAGTATGACTTCCGTTTCACAAACAACAACAAAAAATGTTCTTATTTTTTTCTAGTATCAAGTTAGTGCGATATGATCAAAAAAACGAAACTGCTACACCGTCACAATTAAGAGAAAATTAATATTTAAAAAAAAAACTACTTCTACACTGATTTAAAATTGATTTTGAATTCAACCGATAACAATTTTTGAGACAAAAAATATGTTAAACATCGTTTAAAATAATATAAAATGAAGGAAAAACAAATTCTACTAGCGTTTAGAGCTAAATAGTTACGATATTCTGAGAGAAATGAGCATTTTTTTTATGAATGTGGTTTAATTATAATTTTTCATAGATAAAAATTGAGAATTCATCACTCGAAGTAATTATGAGAGACTCATAATAGTTGAGGATAACAAAAATAAAAAAAAATAACGAAATCATTTAAAATACAATTAAATATAGTTTTTTTTTTACAAACAAATATTATTAAATCATAGATGGTCAACTCCTTTTACTTAAGGGGGGTGTCATCTGAAATTACGTTTCACATTTTTAAGTTTTAGTTTAGGACAAAAGAGAAACTATCTTGTATCCGATGATTATTTCGAGATGTAATTAAGTTCTATACATACATTTTTTTTTAAATTAATATTTTATAGTCATTTTTGTTAATAATATTATTTTATTTTTTAAACGATTGTTTTCTTCATGTAAAGATTTAGTTGTCTATCACTAGTTTTTATTTTTAGTCTCGCAGAAGATAAAAGTTCTGTTAAATCGTCTTTGTTTGGAACTTTATTCACTGTCTCTCTGCTACTCTAGCTCTATCTCTCTATCATTTTCGTAACAGAAAACCGCAACTATAGTAACGAAAAATATATATTTTTTTTTTTGAAGGAAAAAATAATACAATATTAATTTTTTTTTAAATATTATTAGTTTTTGTAAGTTGATTAGATAAAAAGAAATCATTTTTTTACGTTCTATCGGAAGATTTGTTGATCTTTTTAAAAAGGATCATCAATTATGATTATTATTATTTTTTAAATATTACTAGACATCTCTAAATTAGGTATTTGTATATAATAACATTCAATTACATTAGGACATAAAATATTAAAATGACTACAGAAAACGATAGGAGATGTGAAGTGAAAATAAATCATGTTAGGTGCAAAAATATTTTAAAAAAAGAGACACATTATCTGCGTTTCAAATCTCATGTGAAAAGTGTTTCCGGGTATTCTCAGGTAGACTTTCTGTTACTTTAGAGTACTCGCAAGTTTTCACGTTAGGTTATAAAGCAGTTATTTATAAGAATTTGAATTATGCTATAATTATTCATAGTAACGTCCGTCTAATGTGTTTTTCTTTTTTTTTTTAAGTTTCGTTTAAAATTTAAACTGTTTTTCCTCGTTATCTACGATTAATTATGTATGAGTTCGTTTTATACAAGTCATATTTCGATAGATTAGTAGCATTAGAAGTAGATTCCGATCGAAGTTCAGGTTGTGGCCGAAGCAGAAGCCGAGCTTGGTGTTTTTTCTTAACATTCGGCCGAAGCCGATAATTGAAATACATTTACTGTGGAGTAGTTAATTCAGTGTGATTTTTTTTTGAGCCAAGTAGAACAGGCGATTTTTATTGTCACATCGAAAGAAGAAAAAACGGTGTTTCCTTTTCTATTAATGTTTATGTTTTGCCCACAGAACACAGTGTCTCCCAACCGGGTGTACATGTACCCCTAGGGGTACATCGACTGGTTTCAGATACCCCCTGAAATCTGAAAAATAAAATGGTGGCAACCAAATTTTGAAAAAGTTGCGGGGTGTTGTAAACAAAATAAAAAATCTTGAATTTCTATTAATATTTATGTTTTGCCCACAGAACATTTTCTTTGACCAGAGATTCCACAGTTTTAATCACAGATTCCACAGTTTTGACCACAGATTCCACAGTTTTAATCACAGATTCCACAGTTTTGATCACATATTCAATATGTTGGTCTGATGAGGTTTAACATTAAATTCTTGGAACCGACATTTAATGGTTACATGAGAAAAATTTCCAATCCATTTTAACACTCTAACTGCCACGACAGTTTTAACCCTTTTTCGAATATTTAGTTGTCAGTCAAAAAGGCACTAAGAGAAACAAAATTATACCTAAATGTTATTTTATTACCATAAAATGTGTGCAACTACAAAAAATCGTTGCGGTTGCAGCGAACACTTTAATAATTTTCATTGTGGCCGTTGTGTACAATTAGGTGTCAGGTCTTTTTGACTGACGTGGCAGTTAGAGTGTTAATACTATTACCGCCTTTCATTTGAGCTTTTTACTATAGTTATCGCTTCGGATCAGAAAAATTTTCGCCTGCGGCGCAAATCATTCCCTTTTGATATCTTACAAATTTATTATTTTAATTTTCGAATTTAATCTTATATTTCTCAATAAATATATGTATTTTTGCGATGCAGTTTTCGCCAACATTTTGTATACAATGGTATAAGGGGGTACGCAAAAAAAACTATGTCGCTAGGGTGTACGCCAGCGAAAATGTTCCTTGGTGACCTTTCAAAATAACAAAGAAACAAGAATTACTGAAAATAAACATAATTACTCTGAACATTTCCCACTCTCCATTCAGAAAAATAGTGAAAAAGACGTAATTTACTTCCCAAGTAACGTTTATGTCAACGGTGACGGTAGCTGTAGACATATTTTTCACAATATATGCCAATCGCTAACATCACGATTGACATAAATACTGTTTAGATTGAACTTAGTTTTGTTGCAATAAAAAAAAGTAGGAATCAATGAAAATACTTTAGAAAAACTCTTCAACAAATAGCAATTGTGAGAAAAATCTTCTGATATTTTTATAAAATTGTTTTATTTATTTTTTTTACTTCTTGAAGCAATTTACTATTCTTTTCAATACTTTTTTTAACCTTTCAAATTTTATTACAACTTTTTTTTATGTTACATGAGAAATCAAACTTTGAATGAAGCAAATTAACAACGCAAAATTTCAAGATAGTGTATAGAAAGACTTGTAAATAAATTAAAATATATATACATATATATTTAAAAAAAAATCGTGAAGCAAATGTGTATTGGGGGCAGCCAATAAAAAAAATATATAATCGAAATTAAAGAATATTGAATGTAAATGTAGAGAGAACGGTAAACGGAGATAAGTTTTACGTTAAATCCGTTCTCCTGGCGAAAGTGTAAGTAAAAACAAATTAAAGTAACGACAACCAAGACGCACAAGTAGCTGAAATTCTAGATAAATTTCAGTAAAATAATATCATAATTTTATTCATTTTAATCGTATTACACCATTTCCATAATTTTTTACCTTTTCTATTATTGCAAAAAAAGAGTATGTTTGTTTTTTTGTTACAAAAAAAAATCAAATCAAAGAAAGTAAAAACAATGAAAAATCAAAAGAAACTTCTTAGCTATAAATCAATCTAAAATCCATTAATTTTTAATATCATTCTCAATAACAACGAAAACAAAATAAATAATATTTTATCATTCATTTGTAAAATTCCAAATTACCGTTAAAAAAAAATCAAATTTTAAGCAAAATTTGTTTTCTTCATTCTCGAATTAAAATTATACGAAAAAAAGCAGTTCAAATTAAACGTTTTTTTTAAACAAAAAACTACAGAATCAAGTAATATCAAAGTAAAATAGATTTATTTGTGTGTGTAGTCCAAAAAAAACATTTTTTTCATTTCGGTTCAAGTGTTTATTATAGCGTATTTATTTAACAAAAAGGAGATCGTCAAAACCATCGTTTTATTATGTAAAAAAGACGCATTTTTTTTTAAATGTATTCAACAGTATTTTTTTTTTATTCGAAGATAAATCGTAAAATAATTTAATACACTTGCAGACAATGTGTAAATTTTAGAATGAGATAAGTTTATGTAAAATAATTAAAAAGACTAATAATTTTAGATGCTTATTTAAAATAGAAAAAAAATCATCAAAAAAAAAAAGTGAATTATTTTCCCAAAAGAAGAATTCTTTGGACTTTGTTTACATTAGTCGATGTGGAGATATTTGTAAAAATATGGATGGATTTCAAAACATGCCGTTTTACCACCACGACTTCAACAAAGCAGGCTTGCAAAGCATCCGAAATACGGCAATATCTTTTTCAGTATTCCGAAGTTTTTTCTTCTTTCGATGTGACATTCAAACTCGCGGGTCCAAGATTTTTTCTCGTCTCCACAACGCCAACATTTTTAGCGGGCCAAGTTGTTGTGGACCTACAAATTTGCTCCTTGCCGCAATTTTAGCAAAAGTTAAAACTTTTGATAATTTTTTTTATGCAATCCCTTCTTGCTTCGTGGCGGAATTCTTCCAAAATTACGCCGCTTTCGGATGAGTTTTTCTTAGAATCTCCCACCAATCGAATATAATTTCCAACAGTTTTCGTTCTTAATTTGTCAATTGCATGGGGCTTCAAGTTTAAATCACTGGCGCCAAAAGTTAAGAAACCGCTGACCTTTTTTCAAATCAGCAGTAGTCTTGTTTCGCGTGAAAACGTCTATGTCAAAAACTTAAACGGTATATTTAAAACTTTCGTGACATTTGCTTTTTCAACTTTTTTTTACATTTGGACATCGTGTACCACGGTGGACTGGTGGGTGGGTGGAATTGGACTTCGTACTGATATACTTCTGGATAATTTAGAAATAAAAATTTACGTCCACAAAAAAACTACCGCACTATTTACTCGCGCGGTTTCAAAAAACTGTACATGTGCCACCAGTGGTACACGATGTCACGAACGTGTTAAGCATTCATACCGATTGCGAGTGTCGCGTCGTTTTCGACAAGAGTCGTTTTACGTGTTGTTGTTGGTAGAAAAACCTTAACAACAACACGTGAAACGACTCTTGTCGAAAACGACACGACACTCGCAATCGGGGTGATTGATTTTATTTGCGAGAGTCACTTTAAACCTAAAAAAAAACTTCACACAGCCTTTGTGCCAATTAAAAGTCCATTGAAAGTCTAAAAGGATCAATCATGAGATCAATATTTTCTTGTAACTAAGATTTCAACTTGACACGTCAGAATTTTCAAAAAAAACAACCCCTAGGGCGCATCTTAAAAAACTCTGCGGCGCATTTAAAAAAAAATTCCTGTTGGAAAAATTCCAGCCTGTGGCGATTTTTTTTCTCTTGCAAAACAAGCCTAACTTCCAAAATTGTAAATTAAAGTTTCATTTGTTATGTTTAAAATTCGAGCAGGTTATGAACAGCTGCTCAAAGGTTAAAATAGCGTTGGAAGTTGGCACAGGGGGACCAGATCGAATAAATGTGAAGGCTTTACATCTATTCCATCTGGTCCCTGTGCAAACTTCCAACACTGTTTTAACCCTTGACCAGTGCACCAATCATGTAGTCCGACGCGACTCTGTCTTTCGACTTCGACGCAGCTTTTAACTCTTGACTTCGCCATATCTGCAGCTTGAAATTTCGCGGAATCGTCACTATGAATCGAAACGTGATTCTGACTGTCACTCCAGGAAATTTGAAGCTGCTGATACGGCGAAGTCAAGAGTTAAAAGCTGTGTCGAAATCGAAAGACAGAGACGCGTCGGAATACATGATTACTGCCCAGAGCTGTTCGCAACCTGCTCGAATTTTAAACATAACAAATAGAAGTTCTTGTGCAAAGCATGTGGTCGTTAAAGTGTTAACAATTTCGTCCTTGTCCTTGTGTGCGTTCACATTTTTAAGATCAAAGTTCACAAAACGAAATAATCGATTAATGTAAATAGGGTCCATCATCAAATAAAACTTAATCACGTGATATTCGCTTAAATTTATTTAACAACGAAAGTTTTATTAAATGTTATTCAAAAAAAAAGAAATTGTAATAATAAAAATTGGTAATAATTTGTGTGAATTTGAGCGTAATACGAGCCTTTATAGTTTAACAGCAATTGATTATAATTTTCTTAACAATATAATAGAATAGAAATGATCAACAATTAAAAAAAGTTTTAAAACGGTGCGATCTATTTTTTTTTTTTATCAAAGGAAATTTTTTCGATCAAAACAATACAGTAGTAAGAGAATTATTACAGGAAAATAGTGTGAAAAAATTAAAATAAAATAAAATTGAAACCTTCGGCTGTCGGCGGCTTTCCCCTTTACACATTGTTTGCACGTTTTTTTATTATAAAAATCTGACAAAAAAAAAATCAATAATGAAAACCCAGAGCAACAACAATAGAGATTTGTTTAAAGAAGAAGAAAAAAAAGATTTAGTATTAGAGCTACAAAAGTAAAATCGTGTTCTTATAAAAACATATTGTAAATCAACAACGGCAGTAAGAAAATCTACAAATCAAACTAAACAAAACAAAAAAAATACAAATTATTGTAGTATTGTAAGTGATTTTGATTATATGAAAAAAAATAATATTAAAATCTATTAAAGAGAAACGTTTTTATGTTTTAGAATTGAATTGATGAATACATTTGACAAAATCACTTAAAGTAATCGTAAATCAATAAAAAAAAATTATGTTTTCCATTAATAAGTAAATAATAAATTAACAATAATCTCATTAATTTCTAGCAGAAAAAGTCCTTAATCGTTATTAACACGTTGGCTACCAGCCAAAAAAAAAACGCACTCTTATTTCACTTACGCTGTGATCACCGGTGACTCACATGGTAGCCAACGTGTTAAATTGTGAGCTGAGTGTTGTTTTGCCGTATACCACATATTGGGCATACAGCAAAATAATACTCAGTTCATTACAATTGAGTAGAAAAAAAACTCAGAATTGGGGTGTCTACAACGCAAGTTTGTATTTGGAATAAAAATTGCGCAAATATTTGGAGAAAGTTGCAGAAATTGCCAGAAAAGTTGCGCAACATTCCTTGCTGCAATTCTGGAATAAAACTTGGCTCGAATGATCCAATTTTTTTACACTACTACGAAATTCTGTTTTGCAAGCATGAAAAAAGTAATTTTTATTGCAGCCTGAAATGCAATAAAAATTACTTTTTTTCATGCTTGCAATAAAAATTACTCATAATTTGAGCGTTTTTTCAAGCAACATTTTGCAACCAAATTGCGCAACTTTGATTGCAACCTCGAAACTGCCCTTAATTGGCATTTAAGGATCAAAATCGATGGAAATATAGATAGAAAAATAAACCGACTTTAACGCATCTGAAGCTCTTCTTCGGCAATTACGGGTTCACCCTAAGCTTCGGTTGTGTCTATTAAAAATGCTTTGTTTGACTTTTAATTTTTTATAATAAATATTTTTCCGTGTATAAATGAAGATTTTGGCAAAATATAATGTCCTCTAAGAAATTTGTTTTTGTGATATGTGCCAGAAAGCTTTTCGTGCGCATAAGGCAAAAGAATTCTCAATCGGTTATTAGACAAAAAAAAATTTCTTTCGTGTATAAATAAAATTTTCTGTGCAGAATATAATGTCTACTACACATACGGCAACATAATTCTCAATCAGTTGTTGTAAGACAAGGAAAAGAATTTTTTTTTTCATTAAAAACTCATCAAATCTCATAGCAAGTTGTTTATTTAATCTAATAGCTTGTTTTCTAACAAACAACAAAATTACGAAGAAAGGGATTCACATTGAACCTTAAATAAAATATAATTTTAAAAAAATATTTGTGAAATATTTAAATAGTATTAAAAAAATGAAATGAAAAAAGATGGAAATGCACACATTCAATAATAATATTAAAAAAAAACGTTTAACTACAATTATAGATATTTAAAAGAAAAAAGTGAGAAATAAGAAGAAAACACACACAAAATGATCAATTCCGTAAATTTTTACTATTTAAAAAAATATTTAAAATAAATAATCTTAACAACAAGACAAAAGAGATGACGATTGAATAGAAAGAATATCAATTTTAATTTTTTTTTGTTTACGTAATATTAAAGAAGAAATACATTTAATAAATTCAATTGCGATTGAAGTAATTAAAGAGCAAAACAAACGTTATTTAACATAATTAAATTTAATGAAAAAAAAAATTAAGAAAAAAATGGTAATAAACACAAAAAAATCTTTATATATAGTTAAAAGTAATATTAAGGTAAAAAAAAATAAAACAATAAATGAAATTTATATACAAAAAGGGAAAAAATGATGAAATTAAATTAATTAACCTACAAATTAATTAACTGTTTTTGCTAGGAGCTAAGAAGTTCTTTATTTCGTAAATTTTAGACAAAAAACATGAAAGAAATATAAATTAACTATTGAAAGAAAATATACAAAAGAAAATCATGCAGTGTTTTTCTTTCGATGTAATTTAGAAAAACATAAAATTGAAAAATTTAAATTTTAAGGCTATACAAAAGAGAAAACAGAAAGAAAATTTACAAAAAAAAAGTCGTATAATTAATAATAAATAAAACAAATGAAACAAACAAAAAAACAAAACAAACTGAGGAAGAAAAAAAAAATGAAATAAATGAGATATTGAAAATTTATGAAACAAACGTAATTTTCATTTTTACTAAAAACAATTTTTTTTTATTTCATTTTGGTTGAGGTCGACTTCGTTCAATTGGGTGTGGTTTGTGTTTAAGTCTGACTTGAGCTGTGATTAATTGCACATGAAATCAGGACCAGAATTCCAATTTTATCTGTAATTTCTCTGTTTAACATCGTGTCTTCACTTGAGATTTTTCATCGCAGAGATTTTTGATTGACCAATCAGAGCTCGAGTTGACGGCGATAGAGCTCTGATTGGTCAATCCAAAATCTCTGCGAAGAAAAATCCCAAGTGAAGACACGGTGTTAGGCTTGGCTTAGATTAACAAAAAAACTTGGCTCACACTCGATTTAAACCTAGCTTAGGCACAAATTGAACTCGCCTTTGGTCCTTAACTCGGATCATAGACTTCTGTGATTGGTTTTAAAGCATATGGAAATGGAAGTTTATTAGATATTCTTGTGCGTTTTGGCTGCTTGTTTTATTTTTAAAAAATCATCGAGTTTTTTCAGAGTTAAATTGAAAAGTTTGTAAGTAAAAACTTCGTGATGGGGCTGTTCTCGACAAACATTTGCTTTGTGATCAAATAAAAAAATAAAATTATATCTTTGTTGAAATACAGTGGAAACCGTTTATAACGAACTTCGGATTCCGATAGAATTTCACAAACTGCTTTATGTGGGTTGTGTATAGGGTCTTTTGTCGGTTAAAAAGTTGATTTTAAGATCATTAACACGTTCGTGACATTTGCTTTTTTAACTTTTTTTACATTTGGACATCGTGTACCACGGGTGGTACACTAGCGATTTGTTTTCTGGCGGTTGTGCGCCATCGGTGGTACACGGTGCGTGTTTTTATATTACTTTCACAAAAAAACTACCGCACTATTTACTCGCGCGGTTTTAAAAAAACTGTACATGTACCATCAGTGGTACACGATGTCACGAACGTGTTAATGAAATAGCGGTTATAACCTCGAACCGGCGATAGCTTATAGTCAGATTGCGCGGTTTTTAATTGTTTAAGGTCTGTTTCCCCACTGCTCGAAAGTTTTATCTAGTAAATATCTGATATGTCTTATGTCTACGGCTCAAAGTTGATGAGATGTACTTAAGACTGGATGAAATTTATCCAGAAATGGTAAAACAGGCCCTTAATATTTTTATTTTCATTTTATTTATTATTTGACTGTGCAAATACACACTTTGTAGAAAGAAAAGCTATCAAACTCGTTTGGATGTTCTTAAAAATCCTGCAAAGCGACGCAATAGCTTTTATGCTAACTCTACATTCTCAGCGAATGTTAGCGAATCACAGTCTCGGCTGTCAAGTTGGGCGTTTTTTTGCCTAATGAATCCATTTATCCATGCGAAATTTAAAAAATATTTACAAGTTGTAATCCGGAGTTTTAGACAGTATAAATGGAAAAAACGTAATTGAATTTCAAAGAAGTTCTCAATTAGCAGCACAGCACGTTCGTCGTCTATAACTAAAACTCAATTTTTCAATGTCATTATAATGAATTTCCACTGTATTTCACAACTTTTTCAATACTGTGCTGTGTGTTATTGTTTCATTCAGAGAAGATAAATTTATTGAAAGGTATTTATTATGTTTTTATGTGTATATTTTAAGTCTGTTTTTTGATCCGAAATTGTTAAATAATATTTTTTTCTATTGATTTTTGATCACAGGTATTGGAAGACCGCCTAGAAAGAAAAAGTCGAAAGGATCGAATTCACCTTCAAGTTCTGTAAGTATACATCTTACAAATGAAATTAGATTTAGGGTATTAAATGGGCCTGTATGCCTCCGAGAGTAGCGCTGTGCCAAAAATGATGTATTATAGAGATCATTTTTTTCCAACAACTCAAATTAGTGCAAAACCGAAGTTCAAAATAATCCCCCATCGTGACGTAAGAGCGGCAGTACACACGAGCAGCCGTGGTGATCGCCTATACATGTCGCTGCTTACGTTCGCCCTTTGTTAAAACTAAGTTTTATTCTCGTTGAATTCTTATGCCGACCGCATGCATATCTGCTGCTTTGGGGGATTATTTTTCAAGTTTCGAGTTGTTAGAAAAAAAACATTTTTCTTATAATTTGTTTATGGCTGTGCTCACGCCTGGGCGCGCGCGGTTTCCTTAACCTAACCTATGGTATTTTGAGAATTGAAATAAAATTTTTGATAAGCAAATTAAATGTTGGTGGTATTTAACACTCTAACTGCCACGACAGTTTTAAGCCTTTTTCGAATATTTAGTTGTCAGTCAAAAAGGCACTAAGAGAAAAAAAATTATACCTAAATGTTATTTTATTACCATAAAAAGGTGTACAACTACAAAAAATCGTTGCGGTTGCAGCGAACACTTTAATAATTTTCATTGTGGCCGTTGTGTACAGTTAGGTGTCAGGTCTTTTTGACTGACGTGGCAGTTAGAGTGTTAAAAGTAGATTTTCCCAGAAGAAAATCTTTTCAGCAGTTAATTCTTGTTTTATTTTTCGTATATTTAACTGACTATCATCTTCCTTCACTGGCGCGATGGCTAAACAACCGTACTTAAGCTCAATCTGCTCCAGCGAGGGACATCGGAGGTGTACAATGGGCCCAACTTGAGGCCTACGTGCGTGGGGTCCCCTTGTGAGCCCCCCTCCTATCAAACTAACCATCATCTTCCTTATGTCAATTTTCCGGGAGAAAAGAGATAATTACGGTATCCTTACACGACTTTAACTAATTTTTCCGACGATAGGATCTAGCCAAATTTCAAGAAAATCTTTAAAGCCGTTTTCGAGAGAAAAAAATTACTTCTCACAATCTTTAAAAAACTCTAGCTTTAACAGCCCTCGACCGATTGGGTTTAAATTTTACAACATAACTCTTCACGATCTATACTTCAAGCAAGTGAAAACTTTTTTCACCAAATCCTACTGGGTTCAAAAAATTTGAAGCCAATTTCGTTTTTTTTTATTGTCTGTTAAGCCTTATTACTGGAGTAAAAGTTGATTGACTTTCAGGGAATTTTTGTATGAAACTATACACAGATAGCCACCAACAAAACAAACGTTAGAATCGGTCTGAGAACTTTTGCCTACGTCACATTTTTAAAAAAAAAGTGTCTGCGGCGAATTTTTTTTATCGTTATTCTCCAAAAGGTAGCCATTTCTTTGTTGCGCCCCGCATTCTGACTTCAGAAATCTGGTCACCTTATCTGATATTGCAAAAATTGTATATATTCTTTGGAATCGTTGAAAATTTACTAATTTCATTACAATTTTTAACAGGCACCCCCAACAACGACCACAACAACAGCCCCAATAACATCACAACAACAACAGCAGCAACAACAATCATCAGTCTCATCTGGTACGAAGCCGAATAATTCATTAAGTAATTTTCTTCAAAATATATTTCCCTAACAGAGCATAAAAAATATTAATTATTTAAAATTCTTAATTTCCATTGAATTCGTTCGATGATTAGTTTCGATACCAATTACTTCCACAACGTCCACATCATCAATAACGTCAGCATCCATAATACAAAATAACAATAAATTAGGCAATATCTCAAATAACAATACTAGTAATATAACAAATCAAACGATCCCGTTACCAAATCCATCACCGACATCGTCCTCGTCGTCCTCATCGACGACGACCTCATCTTCTCACCAGCAGCTCGCCGCCCAGCAGCATCAGAAACATTTGGAGCATCCGTCGAATGCACGACTGCCAGGTGGACAGACTCATGGTTCGGGAGGTTCCGGATCCAACGCGGTGACAACATCGGCGCCCAGTTCGACGAGTTCCCTTCTGTCTGGCGGGGGCGGTCAAGCAATGTCGGATCTCGGGCCATCTTCAAACCGCATGGATAGCCAACAGCCCGCGTCGATGAGCACGTCGAGTGGCCCGGGATTGGGCGGCACCGTTGGATCGATACGAATATCCACCAAACTGATGTCGAAACTGCCCCCTGGCCCACCGCTGCTGCAGCACGACAGCAACAGCAGTTCCGGTGGACCAGGAGTAGGTAGTAGCATCGTCGGCAGTGATTTGTCGATGGGTGGGCCGGTGGGACCAGTGCCGCCACCGTCAATGCTGCCGATGACGATAGGCCTGAACAAGGCTCAGATGCAGCAGCAGCAGTACGACGATCCTGTCGAACAGTCACTCGCCTCGCTCGAGCAGCCGATGCTCGGTACCGCCGCTAGCATTACGATCAAGCAAGAGCTGAGCAACATGCAAGCGGCGGCGGCCGCAGTAGCGGCGGCTGGGCGGAATAACATGGCGGCGTTACAGTCGCAACACATGGATCTCATGTCGGATATGGCGTCACTGATTACGAAACAAGAGGCCGCAATGAATGGTAATCACTTGTCTTTGATGCACCAACTTGGCTTAGATGGATTAAATAATCATTTCTCTATGGCAGCAGCGCATGGGCTGCATAATAACGGATTCGGTGGCATGGATCTGGCGACGGCGAACGGGATTTTAGATGGAATTCCGCCAAATGGTAATGGTCTGGTGATGGGCATTCCACCGACTTCGATGTCATCGATATTCGATCAAATGCCAAACATGGGTCGAAACGATGGAATCATGGGTGCGGGGGTGATGCCTCCGCAGGCCGCTTTGCATTCGATACCGGGTCTTATGAAGGAGAAAGAGAAATGCCTCATTACACCGAAACCAATTGAGCTGATGATGCCGAGTCCACCGGATAAAAAGATGACACCGCCCGAGCTTAAAATGGGCAATGCTAGTTTCGTGCAGGCCTTCAAATCAGCGCATGAGCAAAATTTAAAGAACGCTAGCTCGTGGTCGTCTTTGGCATCGGCCGGCTCTCCGCAAAATACTCCCACGTCCAATAAACCGAAGCCGGCGATGGATTCGTTTCAGCAGTTCCGAAACAAGGCCAAAGAGAAGATGGACAGGCAGAAGCTGCTTGAACAGCAGGAGCTGAAGAGGAGTCAAAAGGAGGCCGCCGAGAAGCGACAACAGGAGCAACAGAAGCAGAAACATCAGGAAATGGACAATGGAAGGTGAGTTGGGGTTTTTACATTGATTGTGTATGTAAACACCAAATGCCTTGCGTTGTACTTCACGGTTTTTAAAGACAATCAAACAAGTGTAGAAGTTTTCTTTCCACAAGGAATTTGCACAATCAAACTAATGAATGAAAAGCAAATAAAGATTGTGAAAATAATTTTTTTTTTGTGGAACGCTGTTTGATTTTGTGTTTAAAAATCGCGCAATGCGAAACTCAACGCATTCGGTATGCCATATATGGTTATTACTCACAACCTGTTGGCGGTATGGACTTTCCAAAAAGTTCACCACTGGAGGGTTCTCCGTATTATCCACAAGTAAAATTTTTTCATGTAACGCGGCGTCTCGACTAGACAAAAAATTTTGCCGATTCGATGTCTTGCTATTTTGTCGGAACATTTTGTTCCGGCTTGTTTTTAAATTTTTTATTTCCACACTTTCTATTGCAAAATAAAAATTTCAAATTCTTTTCCCCGTTGTAGAAAAAGTAATGTTCACGACCAGGCGCCACCCAGTCGAGTTGAGGATATAAAAGCATCGCCACAAGGCAGTGGATCGCCTGGAACTCCAACCATAACACAGGATCGTTCAGCGGCCAAACGCGCGGAGCTCAGACGAATGGAACAGGAACGAAGACGGCGTGAAGCGGTGAGTAAAATATGAAGTTATCTTTTTTTTTAAATTTAGTTTTTACCAAAATCGGTGCGAACAGTTTTTTGCGACTCTAGTTGTTGCGTTCAAGAAAATTTTTGATGGCATGCTTACATTGTGGGACTGTTTTATCAGTACTAAGCGGAATTTTACCATTGAAGTCGTCAATCACTATGGATATTCATGTAACCAGATAAAATTTCCTATGACGAATTCGAGTATTTTTACGAAAATACGCACTGGGTGTTTGATGAACGCACCGCAGTTTTCAAATAATTTGTGTCAATCGATCATTTTGCAAACAATTTGTCTAAATCGAATACTACCGAATAGTCTTCTCTCAGCAGCCACAAAACTAAAAGTTGAAAATGCCGAGAATCTGTGAAAAAATGATATTGATTAAAATATGGGAACAAATGGAACTTATTATTGCAGCTGAATTTCACAATTTCTCAAAATCTTCGTATTTTACGTTTGCGTTATTGTACGAAGTTGTTGGCATACCAAAATCGTCGTGTAAACTTACGAGGGCCGTGTAAAAGATTTTCGATACAAATTTTGCCAAGCGATCATAAAGAGCCTGTTCACATTGGTTGAAGTAGTCCGCCTAAATAGGACAGAAACTGGCAACAATAGGGCAAGGTGAGGAAGTGGGACTGCTGATAGGAAAATCATCCTCAAAACTAACTAGTAATCCTCACCAGCCATGAATCCCGTCACTGTCGCTGTTACGTCTGATGTTTCGCCTTACAATGCAAAAAAGCCGTATCCAGTACCTGGGGATTAACTCCAAAGATCGTGCTCGGGTTATACACAGCTGTAATCAGACCAATGGTATCCTATGGTTCTATAATCTGGTGGAAAAGAACAACTCTCTCTTCTGTCAAAAACAAGCTCAATAAACCCCAAAGACTTGCGTGTATTAGCATTACTGGTGCGATGAGATCGTGCCCAACAGCTGCGTTGGAGGTTATTTTAAACTTACTACCATTGGATTTATTCATCAAGGAACAAGCTGTGCTCTGTGCTTTTAGACTCAGCATAACTGGTCAAAGGAATCCCAGCAACTGCAATAAATCACATATGTCTATCTGGAATGACCTAACGAAGAAGATACCAGAGGCAGATTTTTCCCACCAGAGAGGAATGGAATCGGAACAATCAGATGATTCCTCCCACAAACAACTGCTGGTTGACTGATGGATCGCTCAGGAACGATGTGGCGGGTGCCGGTGTTTTTCATCCTAGACCCGCAGACGATAATATTACTGAAACTATCCCTCTGGGGAAAAATGTTACTGTGTTTCAAGCAGAAATAGTAGCAATTTCCACTTGTGCAATGCTAATTCGAAATAAAAATCCTATAGACGAAGAGATCAACATATTCTCTGACAGTCAAGCGGCATTAATGGCGCTGAATTCCGTAGAGATGAAATCAAAACTTGTGGAAGAATGCTTCCTAAACCTACAAAGGATTTCATGTAACAATACTGTATCCCTCATATGGGTCCCAGGACACAGCAACATCCAAGGTAATGAAGAAGCAGATAAATTAGCAAGACAAGGGGCTGATATCACTGCTAATCTCTGTAGCAACAATAAAAGCAATGGTACATATTTTCAGCAGACAGCAACACGTAACGAGGTGGGCAAATGAATCCGTTGGTAGTCAAACTAAAAAGTTTGGCTGTGCACCTAATCCAACCATGGCCAAAAAAGTACTAGGTCTGGGGAGGACTGGTATACGACCGCTGGTCAGTGTACTAACAGGCCACTGTAAATTCAACTACCACCTTTACAACATCAGGCTTTCGAGCGATCCCTCATGCAACCTATGCGACGCAGAGGAAGAAACTGCAGAACACTTTCTTTGCTTGTGTCCCTTCTTCCAGCACCGCAGACTAAACACTTTAGGCAGTCGTTTCTAAAATCCATTGGACATCGGTAAGATCCCTCCGAATAGTATTCATAGATTCATTAGTGGATCCAAAAGATTCATGTTTGAATAAACTAGAAGGAGCCAGTTCCTTTCACCATATACGCACAATGGACCCAACTGTTGGTCTTCTAAGTGCTTATGGGCTGAGTATATCAGCTCTACACACACAATCTATCTCTCTATCTATCTCTTCGCCTGGTGAAGATTGAAATGGCAGCTGTTACGACAGAAAAGTCAGACAATTTTTGCTGACATCTTTGCTAACAGAAATGGAATTTAAGATGGCGGATTGTAATTTTTCACGTGCAGAGACGCTCCGTTCTATAAACGAAGGCTGTTTAAAAGTAATTTTTACAAAGAAATTATTTGAAAAAGGCATCGTAGGAGCAGCTGGAGGCCGAATTTCATTTTAGTGCGGAAAGTTTAAAGAAAAAATTGAAATCACTGAGATCGTCATATTTACTACTCTCAGTTGTTTACGGTTCAACGCATTTCTGAAACTGAAACGTTATGCCAGAATCAACCCACTACGTCACAACAAAATTTTCTAATGACATTTCTGTTAACAGTTCTGTCAATGACCGGTTTCCCACTTGTCCTCAAACGGGTAGATTTACTCCAGTTTTTCTGGCCAGAGGTAATCGGAGACGACTGGGGAAATGCGCCGCTCGAAACCTCGGCGCATCTTTGAGGAAACGCACACATAAACAAGTGTGGACAGACTCACTTGCGAATGAGGGACATTTTCCTAGGGGACATACACACACATAGATATTCTTTTGAAGAACGAAGCAAACAAGGCGAGGGCATGGATCAACCCGTTTGACGAAGCGCAAATAGGACAAGTTTCCGGCAGGTCTGGATGGCGTGTAAAATCTCCGTTCTCAGAGTTCGGCCTGTCGTGCTCTGATTGGTTGGCTGCCACACTGAATGTGTTCCATTGTCATTATTGTTTCGGTCATCGTCGATGCAACACGTCGCAGAGCAAAAGCCAGCCACGTATTACTTGCAATTCTTTAGAAATGTTCCCTTTCCCAAATGTTTCACGCCAGTCTGATTACTCACAGCTACTGGTTTAAATAGTCTCAATCTGAACACGAGCAATTTTTCATCCGTCCTATTTAGGCCTCAAGTTTGGCCCATTGTACACCTCCGATGTCTCTCGCTGGAGCAGATTGAGCTCAAGTACGGTTGTTTAGCCATCCCGACAGTGCTATATATTTCGGAATCGGCTCCCAAGCCCTAAGTTCCTGCCTCATGGAGTTCCTGTAGAAAGGGATAGCCGAAGCATTTGACGCGAGTACGGGTTAAGGCTGGACAGTGACACAAGAAATGCTCCACCGTTTCCTGCTCTTCTCCGCAGCCCCTGCATTGTGGATTATCCACCAGCCTCATCTTGAAAGCGTGATCCTTCAGGAGGGAGTGCCCAGTTAGAATCCAAGTCGTTAGACGAAGGGGATTCCGTTCCAGATTTAAGAGGCTTTTGGTAAGGTTTGCATTTACGCCACCCCATAATTCCTTTGTTGCAGTGCCGATCTGACACATGGACCAAAGTTGTTGGTTCTCCTGATCCGCCCACTGCTTAAGTTGCAGTTTGAGGGTTTGAATCGGAAACCCAACAGAAATGGGTTGACTGTCCACACATGTACCCTTACGAGCAAGTTCATCTGCCTTCTCATTTCCAGGAATATTACTATGCCCAGGAACCCAAACCATTTTAAGGTGCTTGGTTTCGGAGAGTCTCTTTAGGTCTTCCTTACATGACCGCAGAAGCTTAGATTTGGCAGTGTGTGAAGAAATCGCTTTGATGGCTGCTTGACTGTCTGAGCAGATGCAGATATCCTTTTCAGTCACTGCAAGGTCCAACCGAAGCAGACTCGCTTTTTTGATTGCCATTACTTCGGCTTGAAAGACCGTAGCATGGTTGTCTAATTTGAACGATCGCTCCACTCCGAGCTCCCCGCAGAACAGTCCAGCGCCATTTTTTACAATTATATTTGCTTTAAAAATGTTTCGCCTGCGGCATATGAATGACTTTATAAATCTGTGCTTCGATTTATGTTCATGTACGACGTTTTTTTTCCAGTGATAGGAAAAATTTTCCATAAGGTAAAAGTGCGTCACATGAAAGGAGAAATTTACCTCTTAAAATATGCAATTTCAGTCCAAACTTCTTTTTTTGCGGCAGTTTGTATTCGGTTTTGGCCATCGATGGTCACCTTAGCGAACGGGCTTTTTGAAATCCCAAGAAATTTCACAAAAAAAATGTAACGATGGGGTGGGAGCAAGAGATCCGCGTGACGTATTTTATGGACCACCTTTTGTTTGTACCTACGTTTATTCTTGAAAACTACTTCCAATAACAATAATTGCAATCATTTTGATGTAAAACTTTCGTATACCGATTTAGGATACTTTTAATAATTTTTACTTTTCTCATTGTTTTCTTGTTTGATTTATTTATTTTTCATTATTTATCTACATTTTGTGTTTTTTGCTTTAAAATTCAACAATCAATTGTATGATTACGAATACGACAGATGGCTGGCCAAATAGACATGAATATGCAGAGTGATTTAATGGCAGCATTCGAGGAAACGCTATAAAATAAAATCCATAAAACCAACAAAACTTCAATAAAGTCAAATTCAATCAAACGTTGAGAATAAGTCGAGAAAAAAAATAATTTGATTGTGAGAAAAATTCGATCATGTGTTATTTTATCTCACTGTCACTGAAACAGTCAAAATGAGACAAAACAAAAAGTGTGTCAATAAACAAGAAAAACTGAATGATGAAATTAATTGAAACAAACCACCGACGATTTAAATTTAAAACAAATCAATAAATAAATAGACATTTTTAAATAATAATGATAGCAAACTAAACTAAACTTAATGAAAAACAAACAAACGTTCGTTCTGAAAAACTAAACAAAAAACAAAATGTTGTGTCCTTGCAATAAAATCACTAAAGGATTATAGTGTGTCGAACGGAACATGCCACAAAGAAATGCTGAATTGCTGAACAGCTGAATATAAATAAATGAAGTTGAGTTTTTCTTCTGAAAAGTACCAAAAAATAAATAATTTTTAATCAAGGAAATTACCGAAAAATTTGATTGAAAATCAAGGATTACGGTGATGTGAATAAAAGTTTGTTGAAAAATTGGAATGTTCTCAATTGAACGCAATTTAATTAATGGCCACAATCAACGTTAGTTTCTACATTTCAAATATACATATATAAAAAAAATATATGATTAAAAGGAGATAAAGAGGATGAAAAAATACATAAAAAAAAGTTCTTTTATATCGCTTAAGTTTATATACATATAAATAAATAAATAACTATCCTTAGACTATTAATAATTAGTAATAATTATTAATTAATTAATAATTATATGAAGCTGTTCATCTTCTTTATATTAATTTAAAGAAAAAATCAAAAAATAATAATTATTGAAAGAATATTTAATTTGTTTGTGATAACAAAATAAGAAAAGGTTTTTTTTAAATGATAAAAAAAATTGATAATATTAAAAAAAAATATTTTCTAATAGACAAAATAATGATTTAAATAATATTAAATTTAGGTAGATCAATACATAAACATAAACAGATAAACACACGCCGTAAACACATAAAATAATATTAATATTTATAATAATATTACATGAAAAATTCAATTAAGTTGTAAAAAAAAAGAAATTATTCATGAAAATCTATTAAATTCAAATCTGTTTACATTCAAAAAAAAATTATTCTCGGATCAATTTATGTAGAATGAATACATAAAATATTTTTTTACAATTTACCAACCATTCTTTCATCCAGATAAAAATAAAAAACCAATTTACACGCTCGAGTCGCAAAACAGGTCGTAAAGTGTTAGCCGCGACTTTAATTCGACTTTTGACGGTCGTAAAACTCATTTTTTACAACTCCTTTTGCTACTTGAGCACCAAACAAAAAATGAAGATAGACGCAAATAATATACATTTTTGTTGAATTTATCTTCATTCAAATTAAATAGATATATATTTCCATTGTTTTTATTTTATTTCTGTTTATTAATATTATTTTTGTTTAAGATTTAAATCGATTTAAGAAATGATGATGATAAGAAATTTTTTTTTTTAAATATTAATTTCTCTGTCCTGATTTATAATGAAGTTTATTGTGTGTAAATAGGAAATAAAATCTAGTTACAGTTTTTATTTTTTAAATTAATCAATACTATTATTATTTTATATTATAATATTTTTTTTTATATATATAAATATTATATTTAAAAGAAAAAAATAATATAGTGAAAACAAAAAGAGAGTAAATTTTAAATAAATGGAAATTAAAACAAATAATTGATGATGAAGCAAGGATTCATTTTTTGCAATATGAATTAATTAATAGCCAAAACTCGGGTTTTTTTTTCCAAACAAGAAAAATATTAAATTTATAAAGTAATTTGTATTCATAAAATCTTGTCTTTTGTTTTTTCCTAACTGAAAATTAATAACTCGTCTTGATTAGACAAAAATTCCGCCAATTTCGCACATGTTTTGGCATTAAAGTGTCTCGTGGAGACAGCATTGTTCAAGAGGTTATTGACTGTGTTTACATTGGGATTCACTTTGAGGCGACACGTCTTTCGCTCCGGCCAAGTGAGGGTGAGGGACGCAGTGGGGAGGGAAAACAAAAAAAGCGAACGAAGTTTAGATTCACTTAAAATTTTCAGTCGCAAACCGGTTTTTGAGTCTGATCGTTGAAACCTGTGTCTTTAGTTTTGTTGATGAAACTGGGCACCAATCATGTATTCCGACGCGTCTCTGTCTTTCGACTTGGACGCAGCTTTTAACTCTTGTCTTCGCCATATCAGCAGCTTCAAATTTCCTGGAGTGACAGTCAGAATCACGTTTTGATTCATAGTGACGATTCCGTGAAATTTCAAGCTGCAGATATGGCGAAGTCAAGGGTTAAAAGCTGCGTCGAAGTCGAAAGACAGAGACGCGTCGGAATACATGATTGGTGCCCTGGTTTAGTGAATCCAGATGAAGCGAACCGTGTGCACACGGCAGAAAAATGACGAAAGACGTGCCGCCTCAAAGTGAATTCCAATGTAAACACAGTCTTTGATATCTTGAAAACAAAATGTCTTTGAAAAAAGCTTCTTTAATGCCAAACAATGGTGGTGGCGCTCGGAAAAGGATTTTGAAATCTGTTTGATTTTAACAAAATTTTGAGTGTTAACTCGTGAGCAATTTCTGCTTTTTCTGTGCAAATTTCACAAAGCCGGACGTCGTTATAAACTTTTGAACAAGTTTTTGAACTCAAGAAAAGAAAATTGGTGTTGATTTATGCTGACGAAATAAATTTATGCTCTATAAGCCTCGACAAAATTCTAAATCAATGACCAAATTTTGCAGCTCTCAGATTTCTCAAGTTTTTTTTTCGATTTATAGTTTTGTGCAAGAACAGTTTGCGTTCTCCTGCAGGTTTACTCAAAACTATGAAATCATTACGAGAGAATTGGAGTCTGTAGTGATATTCCGTAACTTGTTTCAAGCGTTTGTTTCGAGTTAGAAGAACAAGAAGTATTCGCTGTCTCTGTTTTGACCGAAATAAATGACAGAGAGAAACCGAGATAGCAAATACCACTTTTTCTTCTAACTCGAAACAAACGCTTGAATCAAGTTACGGAATACCACTCCTGTTTTTTCTGTCGGCATTAATTTGTCGTTACAAGTGACAAGATGTCGAAAAGTGTGCGTGGCGCCTTAAATTCGTATTGAAATGGGTAGCTTGGTGGTCGCAGCGTCCATTTTGCGCTGTCTACATTTCTACTACATCGGAATTTTTTGAAATCATGAAAATTTCGAGAAGTTCTAAGAAATGTTGAAAAGGTCTGCTGCCTGCGATTTTTACTTGATCCCATAACGTGACTCAGTTTGAGAATTTGCACAAGAATTTTTTTCCTTTTGAAAAAACTTAACGTTTTTAATAATGGCTATAAGAATTTTCTTTTCTGAATTTCCTTTAATACCAAAAGTTTTGCTTTTTAATAGCAAAAGTCCTTGCTGAAGTTTCTTATTTTAATATCTATGGTTTCCTCATAAATATCTCTAAAATAAATGATTGTAAATCAAACGAAAGTACGGGGTGCTTTCATTTCATCGAAGAAAGTCGTGTTTTTTTTAATGAAAAAATAGTTAATCGATTTTTCTGCCTAGTATTTGATAGGGTACGAAATTTAAACAAAAAAATGAACACTTCTAAACCGACAGAAGCAAAATTTGTTTTTGTATAGTGCAAACTCGGTTCGTGAACTTAATCCGAACAAAGCCAGGCGTTTAGGAACCGAGATTCCACTGTACAGTAAGCCCTCCAACTGCGCGGTTTCGCAGCTGGGCGGTTAAGTTTTTAATACAAAAATTTCGAACTGCGCGGAAAAATTTCGCAGCTGCGCGTTTTTTTTATAATTTTCGTTAAAAAAACATGTTTCTAACCCCAAAATTTCATACAAAGTAGGGTTCACAGTGCGCGGTTTCGGTTTGCGCGGTCTTTTTGTGGAACGTATCTACCGCGCAGTTGGAGGGATTACTGTATTTTATTAGTCTGGCAAACATTTGAAAATATTTTCTGCCCTAGCGGCCAAGATATGCTTATCTCGCTCTATAATAATACGGACAATCTGACCACCACATAATTTTATCCGTAATTCGAACCCGATCCAAAATTTCCAGGTTTAAACAAACTTATCAGCAGTCACGAATTTTTGACGAAATAAAATAGATTAAGATTTCGATATGACTTTAGATTGTTTTGTCCGTTATTTCCGTTGCAAATTTTTGACAAGGTAAGAAAGTTCAACCCTATTATTAAAAATTTGATAGTATTTTTAGAAGTTTTTCAGGTTAATTTTTTGCAGGCGAATAAAGCGTTAATAAAGATATGTTAAATTTTTTGATTGTGTATTATTTGGACCACAATAAAAATTCACAAATCCTTCTTAGTTTTTCAGTGAAGATTCAGTTTTAATTATTTCAGTTTTTTTGTCGCCGGTGACGAGATAACAGTTTTTATATACAGGGGTGGAATCGCGTAAAGTGATTAGTGATGGTGACTGTCACCTGTCAATTTTCGGTAGTGTGAAAGTTCGACAAATTTCGATCAAAATTGATTCACAATGGACGCATTCGCGGTACTCAACGGTTGAGTAAATCTCGATGAGTTCTCGTGAATGCCTCGATAAATTAAACGTCAAAATTCTACACTCATCGGTTGAGCAGAAAAGTATCGCAGAAATTTTTCGATACAAAAAATGGCGTCCGATCAGTGATTATGATGAGTAATCTCTCAACTGTTGAGTACCGTGAATGTGCCCAATGTGATGGTGTTTTTGTAGTTGTCGTTTTTATTAGAAAATCTTGGTCAACATTTGGACAGTTGTCATACTATTGAAGTCCAAAACAATGGTAGGTGGCAGTCACTATCAATTGCCACCTTACGTGAATCCACCCCAGGAATCTATCGGTTTACAACATTTTTGGGCGGCTAAAATTCCGTGGTTTTGCGTTGCAGTTCGAAACGTCTTAAATTAAAACGTAAATTGAGGAACGTGTGTACCTCCAATTAAGGATTTCTGAACGACGGACGTTCGATTTTCACCCAAAGAAATACAAGTAAAGGTATTGCTGTGAGTTAGAGGTATTATTGTCAGTTATTGTTAATTTCCCCAACGAAAAATATTTTTTTACCGAAAAGCCTTAACCACAAAAATTCCTTAAGCGTTTGCTACGTGTCTAAAATTTCTAGATTTTTAATAGAAAGATTATTCAGCTATTAAGCATCCGATAAACGCCTGTCGACTTATCAATTTGTTAGCCAGGATTTTAGGATTGGGAAGCAATTGTCAAAAAAATCGTTTGTTGTATTTTGACCACTAATGAGATTCTTGTATGTAAAAGCAGATAATCACCCCGATTGCGAGTGTCGTGTCGTTTTCGACAAGAGTCGTTTCACGTGTTGTCGTTTTCGACAAGAGTCGTTTCACGTGTTGTCGTTTTCGACAAGAGTCGTTTCACGTGTTGTTGGAAACCACACGACACTCGCAATCGGGGTGAATGCTAATTTGAGATTAAAATAGGGCTACGTAAAGTAATATAGCATCTGAAAAAATGCGCATTTTTTTCCTCTTGAATTCTGATTTGTAATAGCACTATTATAGTTACGGCTTGGTTGGTTGGTTTGATAGGAGGGGGGCTCACAAGGGAACCCCACGCACGTAGGCCTCAAGTTGGACCCATTGTACACCTACGGCTTACTACTAGAGATTTATTAAAATTACAAGCAAGAAAAATCGGTTAACAATTTTTTCCGTACTTATTTCGCAGTCCTAACACTTGAATAATTTAACAGAAATGTGAAAAAAATCAATTATTTCATAAATCAGAATGATTTTCATATAAGAAAATAGATGAAGCAAAAAACAAACAAAAAACTCAAAGATAAAAATAGTTTTTAACACTATTAGCGTATAGATGTGTACTAAAAAAAACTAAATCACTAAACCCAAAAAAAATGGTTAGAATTACTTCAATTAAATGTTAAAAAGGAAAATTGTACATAGCAAACATTACAATTAAGTAAAATAGAAGAAAATCTAATTGAATAAATAATGAACAGGTAAATAAAACACAGTCAATATAAATTCATAATTAAATATGTTTATCTTTTGTTAAGTAATAAAAAACACATAACAAAAATGATGAAATAAAACCTAATAACAAAAAAAAAATATCAAATACCTATTCAAGGAGATCATCAATTGAAAATCAAAGAAATAGGTGGAAAGAAAAAAACAAACTAACTAATATTCATATAAAATATTAATAAACAGTTTAGCTGTAGTATTAAGTATAATGTTGAACAGTGTGTAAAGTTGACTAAAATTGAAAACAAATTAAATGAAGTAAACAAAAAAAAACTGTAATGTTAATAATGTCGATTTTTATAAATATAAAATAAATTCAACAAAAATATTTAAAATGAAAAGTTTTTTTTTTGTTACTGAGAAATCATAAAATTATATTAAAATGAATAAAGAGTTTACTCCTAGAAATTTTTGTTTATTTTTTGTTTAATTTCTTGTACATATTCTTAAAAATATATATTTTTCACTTTCACAATATTTTTTTGGTTGCATGAAAAGTTAACGCGATTCTGTACATTTGTCTATATAGGTTAGTTTTAGTCTCACCGTAAAATCCATTACATGCGCTGAAATATTTCTATAGTATGAACAGAAATTTCATAAATAATTCGATAACGTTAACAACTTTTTCATGTTTGCAAGAAATAGTGCTTTTGTGTCGATTTATTCAGTCATAGCTTTCTCATACAACAACTTGTTTTTTTGAGAAAACAAAAAAAAAACTTACGATTAAAATTATTAAAAATTGACCGTTTTTCAGAAACAACTGTTTCAGAAATGTTTGTATCGAGGAGCAGAAGCCCTAACCAAAATTAGTAGCCATTGCTTCGACTCCTGTAAGTTCCAAATTTCCGTCCAAGCCCAAGCAACCAGATAAGGCATAATGCCTTAGATTAGGGCGTGGTGTCTTAAAATTGGTCGTTTTTTAAGACACCACGCCCTAATCTAAGGCATTATGCCTTATCTGGTTGCTTGGGAACATTTTTATTAAGTTTTGAGGTTAACACTTAACGTCAAGTCTCGATTAGCTTTTTTTCATCTCATTTTTTGACAAATGGGCAAAGAAATTTTATTTCTTCACATGCTTCTGACTAGAAAACAACTAGTCACAGCTATTGCAATCCATGAAAAACATGAAATTTAATAATTAAAAACAATGCAACATTTATTTACGCTTGTTGACGCTTACAAGCGCTGGCTCGCAAGCGTTTTACGTGTTTTTACCCTTAGAACAAAAACTAATAATAATTGTAATAATTTTTGTGAACCACAAACATAAAGATTAGCAACTTCCGCTATTGGAAAGTTTATTTAAAAAATTTTAATGACGTTCTGCTCAAAACGTCAAGCCTGCTGTCGCAATCAGGGCACCAATCATGTATTCCGACGCGTCTCTAACTTTCGACTTCGACGCAGCTTTTAACTCTTGACTTCGCCATATCTGCAGTTTGAAATTTCGCGGAATCGTCACTATGAATCGAAACGTGATTCTGACTGGCATTCTAGGAAATTTGAAGCTGCTGATATGGCGAAGTCAAGAGTTAAAAGCTGCGTCGAAGTCGAAAGACAGAGACGCGTCGGAATACATGATTGGTGCCCAGGCCTTTAAGGTCTATAAAAAGGTCGCAGAGTAAATTTTTGCCACAAAACAGGTCATGGGGAATCAATTTGCGAAGATTCAACATTGAATTCGAAAATAACAACTCCCAGGACCCACGAGACTGATTTTCCTCAGAATAAATGCAAAAAGAATCATTCTGTTATCATAAAATTATTCTTAGGAATCATTTACATCTGAGACTTTATTCCGCGAATTTTATTCTGTCACACTAAATTCACATTTCACAACCGTTTACGCTATGATACAAAATTCTGAATTTTTTTTCTAGATAGACGCAGGAACCGGACATTTTACATACAAAATCGTCGAAATAAAGTGAAATTTTGACAACTTTTGCTAAGTGAATTTATTCTGCAATAGATGAACAAAATTCGCGGAATTAATTCTGAATAAAATTCGCGTAGTAATTCAAGAAAATTCGGAATAATTCTGAATAAAATTCGCGTAGCAATTCAAGAAAAAATTACAGGTGTAAACTGGGCCTTAGAATACGAATTTTGTAATTTGAACATCAGATTGGAACTTTTCACGAAAAAAACGGGAAAATGGATATTCGCGTTATCCTTACGGGACCTAAACGAATTTTGAAACGCCAGAAGCCTAGCTTAATCGCTTCATCGTCCCACAAAAACCAAAATACAGGGTGGGCCAGAATAGACGCAGGGGTTTGAAGTCTTTATAACTTTTTTTTTATTTTTATTTTTTTTAAATTTTGTTTCAGCATTTTGTTAAGAAGACTTGGGCAATTTAAAATGGACCTGTACACAATAGAACAACGAACCGGTGGGCGGTGGGCTCAATGGCTCTTTTACGGGACATGTTTGGCGGACGCATTATTTCGAAAAGAAGCGATTTCAATTGGCCTCCGCGTTCACCTGATCTAACGACCCCAGATTCTTTCCTTTGGGGATATTTGAAAGAAAAGGTGTACGTCAACAAGCCAACAACCATCAGCCAATTGAAAACCAACATTCGCAGTGAAATCGAGGCCATAACACGAAAGGTTATGGAAAATGTCTTGGAAAGAGAACGGATTTGCGAAGCAGAAAATGGCCACCACTTGCGGGATATAATTTTCCATGTTTAGACCAAAAATATTCCCCATCAATCAACTACATGTATTTGAAAAAAAAAATTATAGGTTTCGCTAAAATAACAAATTTATAAAGAATTCAAACCCCCGCGTCTATTCTGGCCCACCCTGTATTAGTATTTTGGTCAAATGTACAGATTTTTTTTCTCTGTCAGCATTTCAGGGTTTCTGCGCAACGTTTTCTAGAAAAACATTAAAGTTCCATTAAGAAAGATCTATTTTCTTATTCTTTATCTATAAATGCTTCCAGTTTTCAGTACAGTCGGGTGATTTTTTCACACCGAAAGTAAGTAACCATGAATGTCTATAAGAGATGTGAATTTTATTTTTAGATCAATTCTTTCTAGAATGGAGATTTTGTTATAAAAAACCCCCTAATTTTCATGCATCATTAATAAACATCTAACTTAAAATTCCTGTTTAAAATTTTTATTTTTTTTCTATCAGGAAATTAATTGTATTAAATTTTTTCAAAATATTGCATTAAGAACGAATTAACAAGAAATGCAAATTATGTGAAATTTGCACGGAGGGCTGAAATAAAATAAAATGGAGGAAAGGAAAACATAAATTGATAAATGATAAATGAAAACTGTAAGTAATGTAAGTAATCAGATCACAAAAAAAAAACGGTGAAACTAAGAAATTTTTGTAAATAGTGGATTTCATAAATTTTTAAAGTAAACTTAACCGAAAAGCAAATTTTCTGGTGTAGAATGAAATAGACTTTAATAAATATTGAAATGAGAATTAACATATAAAATAATAATAACTAAGAGTAAGTAAATAAATAATTAAGTAATTAAATAAATGAACTAACAAAATAAAATAAAAAAAACAATTTATTAGAACTTATCTATTGTGGACTTTTTAGGGAAAAAGAAAATTCGTGAATCAATTTAATTGAAAGGAAAAAAACCATTTTGAAATTAGTCTCCTACACTGGCAACACATAATAATATTTGGTGATAGAAAAGTTTTACTTGAAAACAGAAACAAAAATATAAATAAATAAAAAAAAAGATCAAACTACAGCTCAAATTGAAAATTTTACTTGTAGCATTTTTTCCATGAAACAGAAACAATATAAAAAACACAAAATCTTTATTAAAACCATACAAAATTTAAAAAAATGGGCGAGTTTTTTAAAATTGACAAAATTTTGTTTCATAAAACAGTATTTGAATTGAAAAATCTTGGATTTAAAATTCAATAAAAACTAAAACTGAATAATAATGGTTAAACTAACACAAAAAAACAACCCTATATATTTAAAAAAAAAAACATTTTGAATGTCATTAAAAATAATGAACAAAAGGAATAAAATTGTTTGAAGATTATAAAATAAATGGAAACGTATTAACAAAAGGGAGAATATGTAATAAAAATCATGATTTATTGTAGATGTGTTTTTTTAATAAAAGAAAATCCCGATCCCAAAAGATATCCCTCAGTCTGTGTATTAGATTTCCCAAAACTACTAGAGCTAGGGATGATTGGTCCTGGAATTTTTGTTGGCCGGAAGTAAACCAAAATGGCGGATTTAAAAAAAAAGTGATTTCGTTTTTCGCGATTATGGACCAGGGATTCGCGATCAGCGACACCTCATTACCCTTCACACCAAGTTTCAGCGCGATCGGAGACAAAAAAAATTTTTAGCGCGAAATTTTCCGCGGATTGCCGCGACATTTTCCGCGGATTCGTGATCAGCGATAAATCCGCGGAAAATGTCGCGAATACGCGGAAAATTTCCCTTTCGCGCTAAATCCGCGGAAAATGTCGTTGATCGCGAATCCGCGGAAAATTTCGCGCTAAAAAATTTTTTTGTCTCCGATCGGGCTGAAATTTGGAGTGTAGGGGTTTTAGGGGACGAGAAATCGAAATCCGTTATCCATTTTGAGCTAGCTCAATTTTTGGAGTTTTTTTCGAAAAAAATTTTTTGTCTCCGATCGGGCTGAAATTTGGTGTGTAGGGGTTTTGGGGGACGAGAAATCGAAATCCGTTATCAATTTTGAGCTAGCTCAATTTTTTGAGGTGCTCAAAATTTTTTTTGCATTTTTTCGAAGTTTTTTTTTGTCTCCGATCGGGCTGAAATTTAGTATGTAGGGGTTTTGGGGGACGAGAAATCGAAATCCGTTATCCATTTTGAGCTAGCTCAATTTTTTGAGGTGCTCAAATTTTTTTTGCGTTTTTTCGAAAAAAAATTTTATCTCCGATCGGGCTGAAATTTGGTGTGTAGGGGTTTTAGGGGACGAGAAATCGAAATCCGTTATCCATTTTGAGCTAGCTCAATTTTTGGCGTTTTTTTTCGAAAATTTTTTTTGTCTCCGATCGGGCTGAAATTTGGTGTGCAGGGGTTTTGGGGGACGAGAAATCGAAATCCGTTATCCATTTTGAGCTAGCTCAATTTTTTGAGGTGCTCAAAAATTTTTTTGCATTTTTTCGAAATTTTTTTTTGTCTCCGATCGGGCTGAAATTTGGTGTGTAGGGGTTTTAGGGGACGAGAAATCGAAATCCGTTATCCATTTTGAGCTAGCTCAATTTTTGGCGTTTTTTTTCGAAAAATTTTTTTGTCTCCGATCGGGCTGAAATTTGGTGTGCAGGGGTTTTGGGGGACGAGAAATCGAAATCCGTTATCCATTTTGAGCTAGCTCAATTTTTTGAGGTGCTCAAAATTTTTTTTGCATTTTTTCGAAATTTTTTTTTGTCTCCGATCGGGCTGAAATTTGGTGTGTAGGGGTTTTAGGGGACGAGAAATCGAAATCCGTTATCCATTTTGAGCTAGCTCAATTTTTGGCGTTTTTTTTCGAAAAATTTTTTTGTCTCCGATCGGGCTGAAATTTGGTGTGTAGGGGTTTTGGGGGACGAGGAATCAAAATCCGTTATCCATTTTGAGCTAGCTCAATTTTTGGCGTTTTTTTTCGAAAAATTTTTTGGTCTCCGATCGGGCTGAAATTTGGTGTGCAGGGGCTTTGGGGGACGAGAAATCGAAATCCGTTATCCATTTTGAGCTAGCTCAATTTTTTGAGGTGCTCAAAATTTTTTTTGCATTTTTTTGAAGTTTTTTTTTGTCTCCGATCGGGCTGAAATTTGGTGTGTAGGGGTTTTGGGGGACGAGGAATCGAAATCCGTTATCCATTTTGAGCTAGCTCAATTTTTGGCGTTTTTTTTCGAAAATTTTTTTGGTCTCCGATCGGGCTGAAACTTGGTGTGCAGGGGCTTTGGGGGATGAGGAATCGAAATCCGTTGTCCATTTTGAGCTAGCTCAATTTTTTCGAGGCGACCCTAGCGGTTTTGGCCGAACCGAAAGAGCTATCGAGTAACGGACAACGGATTCTTTGTCAGCGACCCCCCTTTACCCCTGACACCAAGTTTCAGCCAAATCCAAGAGATGAAAAAAATCGAAAAAAAGCATGGACTATAGTCCATGCTTTTTTTCGATTTTTTTCATGTCACCGATTTGGCTGAAACTTGGTGTCAGGGGTAAAGGGGGGTCGCTGACAAAGAATCCGTTGTCCGTTACTCGGTAGCTCTTACCGTTTAGCCAAAACCCCTAGGGTCGCCTCCAAAAAATTGAGCTAGCTCAAAACGGACCACAAATTTGGATTCCTCATCCCCCAAAGCCCCTGCACACCAAGTTTCAGCCCGATCGGAGACAAAAAAATTTTTCGAAAAAAAACGTCAAAAATTGAGCTAGCTCAAAATTGACAACGGATTTCGATTCCTCGTCCCCCAAAACCCCTACACACCAAATTTCAGCCCGATCGGAGACAAAAAAAAACTTCGAAAAAATGCAAAAAAAATTTTGAGCACCTCAAAAAATTGAGCTAGCTCAAAATGGATAACGGATTTCGATTTCTCGTCCCCCAAAACCCCTACATACTAAATTTCAGCCCGATCGGAGACAAAAAAAAACTTCGAAAAAATGCAAAAAAAATTTTGAGCACCTCAAAAAATTGAGCTAGCTCAAAATGGATAACGGATTTCGATTTCTCGTCCCCCAAAGCCCCTGCACACCAAATTTCAGCCCGATCGGAGACCAAAAAATTTTTCGAAAAAAAAACGCCAAAAATTGAGCTAGCTCAAAATGGATAACGGATTTCGATTTCTCGTCCCCTAAAACCCCTACACACCAAATTTCAGCCCGATCGGAGACAAAAATTTTTTTTCGAAAAAACGCAAAAAAAATTTGAGCACCTCAAAAAATTGAGCTAGCTCAAAATGGATAACGGATTTCGATTTCTCGTCCCCCAAAGCCCCTGCACACCAAATTTCAGCCCGATCGGAGACAAAAAAATTTTTCGAAAAAAAACGCCAAAAATTGAGCTAGCTCAAAATGGATAACGGATTTCGATTCCTCGTCCCCCAAAACCCCTACACACCAAATTTCAGCCCGATCGGAGACAAAAAAAAATTTCGAAAAAATGCAAAAAAAATTTTGAGCACCTCAAAAAATTGAGCTAGCTCAAAATGGATAACGGATTTCGATTTCTCGTCCCCCAAAGCCCCTGCACACCAAATTTCAGCCCGATCGGAGACAAAAAAAAATTTCGAAAAAAAACGCCAAAAATTGAGCTAGCTCAAAATGGATAACGGATTTCGATTTCTCGTCCCCTAAAACCCCTACACACCAATTTTCAGCCCGATCGGAGACAAAATTTTTTTTCGAAAAAACGCAAAAAAAATTTTGAGCACCTCAAAAAATTGAGCTAGCTCAAAATGGACAACGGATTTCGATTTCTCGTCCCCCAAAACCCCTACACAACCAAATTTCAACCCGATCGGAGACAAAAAATGTTTTTGACCCCGGGCGCAATCCGAAAGGCCGCCCCCTGCACAGAAACCGATTTCTCATGAAAATCGAAAAACGGGCGTGGCCTAGTTAAGCGCAACCCTAATTTTTGACGTGTTTTCTTTCGAAAAAAAAAAAAAAACTTTTTAGATTGAATAAAAACAGATTATTATTTTTTTATTTTTTTGTCTTATTATTGTAAAAAATACTTTAGATCATATTACAAAATTAATATCGTATTCAATAATCGTGGATTTGTCCTTAAAAACTAACCGATTTTCAAATTTCAAATAAGAAGGTATAGATTTTCACAGATAAAATTTAAATAGCGATAAAATTCAAGTCTCCAATTCATTTAGATAATAATAATTTTTTTGAAAATCAGTGAACGTAAATACGAGTTAATCTAATGAAGATTATTGTGTGTTAAATTAAACTTTATTCGTCATTACGACGTTTGGATTGCGATATGGACGATTTTTCAATTCTCTGCGTAGTAACATAACACCCTTAGTGAAGACAAAATAGATAACTGCAAATAAAAGAAAATTGAGTTATTTTAGGTAAGTATTATCTTTAAAAAAAATTGTGGAATCCCATATTGGAAGTTTTTTTTTTCAAGGATATTTACCTATTTTCACTAAATGAATCAGAACTGAGCCGATTGTGCTACCATCCCCCTGGCCCCGCAATATGGTGTACATCCCCGAGGAAATTACGTAAATCGACAATCCAATTGTGATGCAAGCAATTACGATCCATGGCAATAGAAGAACCTCCTTTTCCTTTAAATAAAAAATAAAACAATAAATTTATTAATGATGATGAAAGAGATTAAAATTTAAAAAAAATTGTAACTGACTATTTTCGGACCAGCGATAATGTATAATGTATTTGGGGAGGCGGGGGAGGGGGGTGAATGGCAAGTAGAGTGGTAAGAAACTTGGTGTAAAGGGTAATGGGGGGTCGCTGATCGCGAATCCGCGGTCCGTTTTTCGATAGCTCTCGCGGTTTGGCCAGGGCGGCTACGGTCGCCTCAATAAATTGTGCTAACTCAACGAGGACACCGTTATGATTTCGGTCTTTGAAGTGATTTTAATACCTTCCTTATATATTCTTGTATAAAGATAAAAATTGCGTCATTGCGTTGACATTTGACAGTTCACTTGCACCTTCGGAATCGGTCAAACCTTCGGCTTAATGTTGGCTGAAGGTGTTAATCGGTTGGACTCTACTTACCCACAATATGTGCCACACGCCAGATACAGTTTTGGTCTGGGCCCCTTTTTGCTAACTTATAACGTGCGAAAATTCACCACAAAAAAAAAAATAAATTAAACAACTTAATTGATTTTTAATACTGTTTGCCTTTCCTTTATTTCCGTATGCCATTTTATATTTTTCCATCTTTTCATAAAATTCAAATTCATTTCATTTTTGAATCTCTGTTAATTTTCTGAATTTTGAATAAAATTTCAAATATAATAAAAATAACATAATTTTTTTGCTTCCCATTCTTCTTTATGTAGATTTTTCTTTAATTTTGTCTTGAATTCTGTTTGATATCATTTTCAAAAACAGATTTCTTGTTTCGCTTTTATTTTTATTTTATTTTTTTTTTCGTAATGATTCTCTTTTCCTTTTTAAATTGTAGTTTTTTTTTTCTTATTTTCATTTTTATTTTATTCTATATGTGTATAATATATAAATATAAATAATCAAATGTTTTATTATTTAAATAGATAATAAATAGTAATAACAATACTTCATTTTAGATAACAAATATATTTTTTTTTCACAATATTCTTTAAAAATTTTACTCATGTCAGTAATACACAATAATAAAGTATAATAAATTTCTTTTCTTCAAAAAGGAAATAAATAGGTTAATTTTTGAATGTGTGTGTGTGTGTGTGTGTGTTTTGATTAAATAATAGTGATAATAGTAGATGTTTTAGGCCATTTTGCAATCCGATGTCATTAATTTGGTTTTCGTTTTAGACCTTTTTGAGACAATTTTAGGCGATTTATTTTTTCCAGTGGGTTATTTGATAATTGTTGGAAATTTTCGAAACTTCAAACGCTTAATAAAGTGTGGACGCCTTTTATTATAAGAATTTTTTTTGAGAATAAATCATAGACTGGTATAAAATTTTGAAATACAAAATAGTGTTTGGCACTGTAAAAACTTTCAAAATTCGTCAAAAATTTTTGATCGTGGCATTAAAATTGGAAAATATCGAAATAAAGGGTGGTTAAATTTTAAGGGCCGATGTTGAATGTGAACCACACCTAAACGTCAAGTTTTTTTCTGCATTTCATTTGACATTTCTCAATTTCAGACTAACTCAATTTGAACCATGGAAAGATACACAATCGAGCAACGCGTTAAAGTTATTCAGGCTTATTATGAAAATGTGCCTCATCACTGAAGATGATTTTCTTCAAAAATTGATCATCCACTGTTGCCATTTCTTGCCACCATTCTGACCATTGACGACGCTTGAAATGGTCAAGAGGCTTTAGTTCTTGAGTCAATTGCACCTTGTAAGCGTGTAAATGCAAGTCTTTATGCATAATGTTCATCAACGACGAGCGTGGGAGGTGCAATTGTTGGGCACGACGACGAGTTGAGGTGGACGGCTCTTCAGCCACACTATCGCGAACAGCAGCAATATTTTCTGCAGTACGAGCTGTACGAGCATGCACTGGTGTTTTCACATCTCCTACAGACCCGGTTTGCTCAAATTTTTGCACGATTTTTCCGATTGTACGCACATTTGGACGATTAAATTGACCGAAAAAATCACGAAGTGCACGATATGCATTTTGATTTGAACGCCCATTTTCATAATAAGCCTGAATAACTTTAACGTGTTGCTCGATTGTGTATCTTTCCATGGTTCAAATTGAGTTAGTCTGAAATTGAGAAATGTCAAATGAAATGCAGAAAAAAACTTGATGTTTAGGTGTGGTTCACATTCAACATCGGCCCTTAAAATTTAACCACCCTTTATTTCGTGCTCTAACATTTTGAGCCAATCTTGGACAAATTTTGGTTTCACCACATTTACGACTGGCATTTATTGCTCCTTAAATATGTTTTCTGTTTCTCACAAAAAAAACAAAACTTTTTGTGGATGTAATAAGACCTAAATTTCCCAATCGCATTAGAAATAACGCATCGCCTTTCGTTAATATAAAATATATTCCACAACTTCGGTTGGTTTTCGACTTGCCCCAAAATTGGCTAAATTTTCATCAGAATTTCGTAATTGTTGACCACAAAAATACTTTTGGGGACAGGAAAATTTGGGAAAGAATTTTAGAAGGCAGTCAATTAGGGATGATTTCCTTTAATAAATTTATATCTTTGGAATAGGATTTTAAAAATTACCCCTAATTCTTAAATACGCATTTTAAATTTCTTATTATTGTGATTTTTTTTTCTCTTAAATTTTAAGAATTAATTTTATCAATTTCATTGTTTTTTTTTTTGTTAAATTAAATTTAAATAGACTTATTTATTTCCTTGCTTTTTAAAAATATTTTACAAGACAAATTGACAATTTTAGTTTTATTTTCTTTGTACAAATTGGATTATTAGGAGATTTCTGAAATTCGTTTAAAATTTTTGGTTTTCAGATTTTTGCGAAACGTTCTCTCAATTATCTTTCATTCGTAACGAATTTGTTTATGGGGAGATGATTTTGGTGTTATTTTAAATTAAACAAAATTAAATTGTGTTTAATTTTATTTAAATTTTTAATAAAACTGTTCTTAATCTAATTTTTTGTTTAATTTTTTTTTATTATTTATTTCAAGATGTTGACTAGAATTATTACTATGAATTCTGCATTGAGAAAAATCAGAAAATTTTACAACAGTTGCCACAACTAAATGCAGTTGGGCTGGTCAAAAACAGAGTAGTTTTTACGGGGTGGCGCAAAATGGATCAACTGGAGTGGTATTCCGTAATTTGTTTCAAGCGTTTGATTCGAGTTAGAAGAAAAAGTGGTATTTGCTATCCCGGTTTCTCTCTGTCATTTATTTCAGTCAAAACAGAGACAGCGAATATTACTTTTTCTTCTAACTCGAAACAAACGCTTGAAACAAGTTACGGAACACCACTCCTGGTTTATTTTATTTAGCATAAAACTTCGATATAATATTAAAATCAACGGGATTTTTGCGGCAAGCTTTTATTTTTTCCTATCAAATTGCAAAGGTTTTGTTAGGCTTTCCACTAGCATAAACAATTGTATGGAAAAATTAGGAGTTTTCATTTTAGTTGATGACTTTGGCGCCATCCTGTAAAATTTACTAATTAAAGTACAGTAATCCCTCCAGCTGCGCGGTTTCGCAACTGCGCGGTTAAGTTTTTAATACAAAAATTTCGAACTGCGCGCTAAAAATTTCGCAGTGCACGGTTTTTTTTTATAATTTTCGTTTAAAAAAACATGTTCCTAACCCCAAAATTTCATACAAAGTAGGGTTCACAGTGCGCGGTTTCGGTTTGCGCGCTCTTTTTGTGGAACGTATCTACCGCGCAGTTGGAGGGATTACTGTAGTTTGCTAAATTGGATGACCAAACTCGGTGTTATATCAGGAATTTTGTGCACCAAATTTAATTCTCCATCTTCGACGCTACAACTAAAGGGTGTTTTTTTAGACGTGTGGTTTTCAATCTGGCACTACTGTTTTCAGAGTTGGTCTTTTTGACAGTTGTCACTTGATTTATGCTCAGTTTGGTTTGCCATTTCGTAATGCACGACCATCAAGCGCCTCGCACGTTCGGTGAATGGGCCCAAAACGAGATGGCCACCGATCCCGATTTTCAAAAGAAAATTTTGTTCAGTGATGAAGCTCACTTTTGGTTGAATGGGTACGTCAATAAGCAAAATTGTCGCATCTGGAGGGATGGTAATCCACAAGCCATTCTTCAGACGCCGTTACATCCTCAAAAAGTCACTGTTTGGTGTGCTCTATGGGCAAAGGGAATCATTGGTCCATATTTCTTCAAAAATGAAGCCGGCCATAATGTTACAGTTAATGGGGAACGCTATAGAGCCATGATTAATGACTTTTTCGTGCCTGAATTGCACGATGTTGATGTGGACGACCTTTGGTTCCAACAAGACGGCGCTACATGCCATACAGCCAACGAAGCAATCAATTTATTGAAGGAAACTTTTGGTGAGCGCATTATCTCGCGTCGTGGGCCTGTGGCGTGGCCTCCAAGATCGTGCGATTTAACACCGCTGGACTATTTTTTGCGGGGTTATGTGAAGTCGCTTGTCTACGCAGATAAGCCCGAGACGATTGACGCCTTGGAAGAGAATATTCGGCGCGTTATTGCTGACATACGGCCCCAATTGCTGCAAAAAGTGGTCGAAAATTGGGCCTCGCGACTGGAATTTATTCGAGCCAGCCGCGGCGGCCACTTGCCCGAAATCATTTTTAAAACATAATGGCAAACCCTTATCTTTATAATAAAGCTAAACTCTTGGCCATAACATTAAATTATATGCGTTTTATTTCTTCTTGAAAACCACACGTCTAAAAAAAACACCCTTTAGTTTTTGATCTTGGCCTGCCGCACTAGCTCTTGCCAAAGATTCCGGTCTTCTTTGGTTTAATTAACGAAACTAAAGAACCATGCAAGAAATAGCGTTTTTCGTGCCCCTGGGTTAACTTTTGAACCCGTGTATGTTTCATTTTGGTTGAGGACTTTTTGGAAAGGGCACAGTCTCTAGTTTCATTCATATGTGGCGTCAAGAGCCACAGGATTGCAGGGCAATGGTGAGGGGTTAACGAACTTTCTCGTGATTTTTCACAGAAATCATTGCAGAAATGGAAGTTGTGTCCCTGGGCTGAGTTTTGAACCCGCGTAGTTTTCATTTTGGAAAAATCACCAGAAACTTCGTTAACACCTCACCCTCCCTCTGCAATCCGGTGGCTCTTGACGCCACATATGAATGAAACTAGAGAATGTGCCCTTTCCAAAAAGTCTTGTACCAAACTGAAAACTACACTGATTCAAAAGTTAGTTTAGGGGGGCAAAATCGTGCATCGTTCTTTGGTACAGCATTTTTTTTTACTGTAAGTGCAACCGAATTAGTCGTGACAACTGTCTTGGAATTTTGCGATTTGGTTGTCTGAAAAAAATTACTTTTAGTTGTTTACTTGTCTGGGAAGTTTAAGTTTGAGATTAATTCGGTACTTTTTAGACTAATTTCAATATTAATCTTAAAGGAAGCAACTGGTTTTTATTTTATTCATGTTTTTTTTGTATAAAAAAAAATACAAAACAGTACCGCCTGAATTTTTGCGAGTTTTTTTTATGCTTAAAATGCAGAATCTGTTGTTTTAGTTCTATAATTCAGAAAACTAGGTTAGAAGAGAATGACTACTGATCGTTTAGAAATTTATTTAAGGATTAGTTAGCAAAAAAAAGTATTATTAATATTAAAAAAAAATCTGTTAAAATTTAAAAAGTTTCAAGAAGCGGATTTTTTTAAATTCACTCAGTTGAGAATTATTTTACCGTATTTGTCATTGGGTAAAAATGCATAAGCTTAACCCTAGACCTGAGTGCCCAGAACGATTTTTAGGGGTTATATTTTCCCATTGTATTTCTTACTTGTTTAACGAATAAACCACATTTTTATGATTTTTAAACAAACAAGCCATACATTTTCTATTAGAATTACATCTGAGTGCCCATAAGTACACAATATATGGAAGTTTTATAGTACACGGGTCTAGGGTTAAATAGATTTTACCATTTCGCATCTGTGGAAACTTAAAAAAGATCACAAAGTGTGCGAATAGTTGAAAGGAAGTATTTTAGAAGTTTTAAAATGAACACAAAAATGGTAAAATAAGTAAAAAAAAACTCCTAAAAGGAGATATTTGACTACAGGAAAAGGCGTGTTTTTTAAGGACGAAAGCGCTGCAGTCCTTTAAGAAAATGCGCCATATGCATCAGGTGTACATAAAAAATGCGCCGCAAGTGACAGATGGTATTACCCCATGCCAATATCGACAAATTTTCGATGGTATGACCCCATGCCAAATCGAAAAAAAAATTTAATTTGGGGGGAAAGAGAGAGAAAGAGAGAGAGAGAGGGAGGGAGAGAGAGAGAAAGGGGGAGAAAGAGATAGAAAGAGAGAGAGAGAGAGAGAGAGAGAGAGGGAGAGACAGAGAGAGAGAGGGACAGAGAGAGAGAGAGAGAAAGAGAGAGAAACAGAGAGAAAGAAAGAGAAACAGAGAGAAAGAGAGGGGGGGGAGAGAGAAAGAGAGAGGGGGAGAGAGAGAAAGAGAGAGGGAGAGAGAGAGATAGAGATAGGGAGAGAGAGAGAAAGAGAGAGAGGAAGAGAGAGATAGAGAGAGGGGGAGAGAGAGAAAGAGCGAGAGAGAGAGCGGGGTAGGAAACGAGCCCCAGTTTTCGATAACTCTGGCGACTTTTGGTTTTGAGTTTAGATTTTTGTTGGGGTTGAACATTTTTGAATAGTTAATAATTTTTATTCCGCTAAAATAACAGAAAACAACAGATTCTACTGCTTGTTTCATATTTATTTTTGCCGAGAAAAAAATATTCAGGGTATTCACAGTCCTCTTTTAATTTTCGGTATTCGGTATTTTCGGTAATATTAAAAGACTGAAAATATTCTGCTGTGAACATCCCACAGCACAGATTTGAGAACAGCGCTTTTATTGGATACGTGACCAAATCATGAACTGCGAATTTGATTGTAAAATATGTCACATACCTTTAAATCCATGTTTGATGTATTCTTTTGAATTTCTATTGTGGCAACGGCTATCAAAATTGAAAAAATTTGCAGTCCGATGAGATAACCAGCGAGAAAATTTGACAACTAAAAACATTACTAGCGCCACTCCCGGTTGATTCTTGATACCGAATAACCGGGCCGGAAAACACGACTCAAGGCATGTATACAATTACCGAATCCGGTAATTCATTTTTACATGAACCAAATTACCGTCTCGGTAAAAATCTGTTAAATTTGACTGAATTACCGAGCGGTAAATTTACCCGCAATTTAAAAGAGGACTGTGAATACCCTGATTGAAATAATTTAATAACCTTTTAAAGCTCATTAAAAGTGGGCTTGATAATATTTAAAATTTTTTAGCCTTTTTGAACCAATTTGAAATTTTATAGAAAAACATTTTCTTAATATTCTCTTACACATTTTTGTTAGCTGACATTAATAAACCAAATTATTCCTCATTATCATATTATTTGAAATTATGATTTTTTGTTATAAATATTTCATTATTTACCTTTAATATTATTGGTGGGATGTATATTTATTCCATTTCACTTTTAAATTATCTCCATATATATCATTCAATTGATTTATTAGTAAAATATTCATTAAATTGTAGTACTTAAATAAATTCATATTGTTAGTGTTATAATGTTTCATAAATTCCACAAAAAAAATTGTTTTTATAAATGTCAGCCAAAAACTCTCCATCTCAATATATATTTTTTCCTATTTTCTTCTTTTTTTTTTTGTTTAAAATTTGCACACAATCTCTCCATAATCATTCTAGCTAGATTTTTTTTTAACAATATTTTTTCTCACTACATTTTGATTCTTTTCTCTATCGTAAAGTTTTTCTTTTTTTAATTTCCATAATTTTCTATCGATAAAAAGAATTAGAATTTATGAAAAATACTTAAAATATTTTCAATTTTCTGTATCATATTGAAAAAAAAATTTTTTTCAGCATTTTTGGTGTTTGGGACGTATCTGCCACTAGCAATGTATATAATTTAGTGGTAGATACACGGGCCATTCACCAAAAAATGCTAGTAGGAAATTTTCATACAATTTTATAGCAATTAAAGCCCTTATTAACATGATTTTTCCTCTACCGAACAGAATTTTTATGAAATGACTTTTAATTAATTAGAATTTTCGTTACTTTGTAAGTTTTAGTTTAATGAATGATTAATTTTTTTTCTTCATACATTTTCACTAAAATCAAACTAGTTATTTTTAATTAATAAATTTGTTTTTCATTAATTTTTCTACATTTTTTATATGTACGCTTAGAGTGTCTCTCAATTAAGGACTATTAAGAGATTTTATTCAATTATATTCAATTTATCTCTCGTTTTTTTTTATTTAAATTTTCCATTTATAACACTTTAAAAGTTTGTATCTAAGAAAGTATTTGAATTCGTGTGTAATTTCTATCTGTGTACATTAGTATTAGTTCTAATTACATATTCTTGTTTAAATTACATAAAAACCGGACATTTTATACAAGATAATTTTTTTCTTCTTCATTACTTTTACTCATCTTTAAGACTTACTATTTTGAGAATATCTTTTGGGAAATCCTTCTATTTTAGTTGTCCAGATTTTTGATATGAGTTTGAATTTTCAAAAACCAAAGAGAAAATGGAGCCAAAATCATTTTTTGGAGATTAAAATTAAATTTTTTTCTGGATTCTCAAAAAAAGCTTCGTGATCTCGGGACTCGCGTTTTACTCGGTCAATAATCTGGCTCTAGCTTCGCTCTACAAGTTAATCAAAGTCTCTTGCAGAGAGCAGGTAAGGGGACTTACAGGGAGAGGGGTGAGATTGATTTTAATGGGCGAAAATATATCTTTAGCAAAGATCTGTCCAGTGGTAAATTCCTGGTCAAAACTTCTTCATAAACTCAGGAAATAGCAGGAGCGGGGATGGCTACAGGGGGGGTGGTTTGTTTTAGGAAATGTTAGTGTAATTTTGTAGAGGACCATCTTGAAAATTTCGATAAATACTTCTGGTTTATCGCAATGATGATGGGATCGGGATACTTCCAGAATAAAAGATTGGATACTTTATATCGAAGCTCTCGCTCCTCCTTTGGATACAGAATCTTTTGGTCAAAAATACCCTGATTTAGGGTCACCATCCCGGCTTTTTTCTCCTGCCCTCTATTTAAGGGTGTCCAGGGGTATTTTTGCTATTCTTTAATACGTTCGTGACATTTGCTTTTTCAACTTTTTTTTCCATTTGGACATCGTGTACCACGGGTGGTACACTAGCGATTTGTTTTCTGGCAGTTGTGCGCCATCGGTGGTACACGGTGCGTGTTTTTATATTACTTCCACAAAAAAACTACCGCACTATTTACTCGCGCGGTTTTAAAAAAACTGTACATGTACCACCAGTGGTACACGATGTCACGAATGTGTTAATTGCGCCTAGGACCGCAAAATGCAGCCCAAGAAAAGCAGTGCCTCGGACCCCATAAAAAAAATTCTCCGGACTCCTTAAATAGAGGATTATGTCTAGGGAAAATAGGGCGGTAAGGTAACCCTACCTTAAATTGACCGAGCAGTTTTTAGAGAACCGTATCTCTGTGCTTTATCGTTTGTGAGGTCCAAATTTGACGCAGAGAACATCCAAATGTATGGAAATGTCGCCTGAAGTGCCGCGCTGCCTCAGAAAAATGACACCCTAAGTCGGCGCCCCTATGCTAGAACTATAAAGCCCCTTATCTTGCTAAAGTATATTTTGAAAACATCAAAATTTAAATTTAAAGGTGTAAAAGTTGGTGCTCGACTCGGTGACTCCTTGTTGACATTCACCCCGATTGCGAGTGTCGTGTCGTTTTCGACAAGAGTCGTTTTACGTGCTGTTGTTGGTAGAAAAACACTAACAACAACACGTGAAACGACTTTTGTCGAAAACGACACGACACTCGCAATCGGGGTGAATGTTGAGGAATGATTGTTACGAATTTTAGGGTATATTAGGAATGTATTCTCATTTCCATAATGAATTCTCGTTAGTTTGCAATTCCATGTTAAAGAGTTAAATAATGAAATATATGGCAATAATGCAGTAACGTAGTATGGGTTTGTAGCAGTCGGAGTGGCAAAAAAAATCTCGCATTTTTCTATCATGGCCCGAAATTTTTCACCCCTTAAAGCATGTCCTTGGAATGACATACCCATCTGCTCCCTTACTGCACCACTGCAATTATCTAAAAAAAATTATTTAAAAAAAACCTGTTTCACCACTGTTGGATAACTTTTATCTAGTAAATAAATATCTATCATATGTCTTATGTCTACGGCACAAACTCGCTGAGATGTACTAAACCACCAGATAAAATTTATCCAGCAGTGGTAAAACAGGCCCTTAATAAAACTTTTCTTCAAATTTAAACTGCAAAATCCATTCCAATTTCGTTAAAATGAGAAGTAGAACCTTTTTGGTGCTAATTTTAATCACAGAAAATTTAAGTTTTACCCTATTGTTTTGATTTTATGTGTGTGTGTCTGTGAAATGAATACCAGCTAACATTTTTGAGATTTTCTACATCTATTTGCTTTTATTTTTAACTGTTGCTACTATTTTTTTTAGTAACATTTTGTTCACTTTTGAGGTTAAACAATAATTTAAATAACATAAATTAATTATTATTAATTTTCTACTTATCTATGGTATTATTTAGGCGAAAAATTCCCGTTTTGATGACATGCTATATGCTGCCTCCTCCATTTTGTACATTTCGATAAGCTGTGAATAGAATTAGTTAAATTAAATTTGTTGTTAGTATGCAATTTTCCCAGTTAAAAGTTGTTGTGAAAAATAGTAAAAAAAAAACTTTAAAATTAGTGTTTTGTACAAATTTTACAGATTTTCTAAACGGTACTTTAGATAAATTTAACTAAGCGCACATGCAATGCTTAACAATAATTGAAGCTTTACTTAAGATAGCGAATATTTAAACTTCTATGCCTGCCCTTCATCATTCAAATAGTTTTTACCAATTTATGTTTTTTACTTAGGCCCGTTTACACTTGCGATTTCTTCTTGAATTTTTCCGTAAATTTTGGTACAATATACGGTTTTATGTATAAATATTCGAATTCGGGAGTCTTTTAAGAATAAATTTCCGGTTTTTATGTCGTAGTGTTGTGCAATATGAATTTAGTGATGAAGAATAAAATTCGCTGAACAAAGGGCCAGGTGTAAACGACACTTTAAGTTTTGCCCTTAAAGGTATGTTTAAAAATACGTTTTAGGCTTTTCGTATCCCCTTCTATGCATGTCCTTCATAATTTTTCGCGAGTACAGTACCGCCAAACTACCGTAGATCCCCTCTTCTCCTAAAAGTAAGACTCACCGCTTGGACAACCACTTAAAAAAATAGTATTTCCGGTCTAGAGTTACTAATTTTCAGAGTTTTCATATTTCTTCGAAATCTTGTTTTAAACCTAGTTTACACAAAAAACACGCAGATTTGCTTTAAGTGAAAGCACTTAAAAAAGTGTAAGCACAAGGACTGAGGGTTGGCCAGGTCTGCTTTAGACTATTGACCTATGTGTGCGGAAACTCGAAATAAAATTTACATGAAAAAATTGTACTAAAATTGTACTAAATTGTACTGCATTTTAAAAAAATTGTACTCGAAAGGATTCGACAGAAATTAAAAATTGAAAAAAGACCAGCCGGCAGTGTTTTCGGAAGAAATTTTTTTTAATGCAGAATAATTGTACTAAATTGTACCGCAAAGAAAAAAAAGTGTACTAGTACAGTTTTCTCAAAAATCGAAAAAAAAAATATTTTTTGGTTTCGGAAGAAATTTTTTTTTCGTAGAATAATTGTACTAAAATTGTACCACAAAGGAAAAAAATTGTACTCGTTCAGGTTCCTGGGAAATTGAAAAAACGATTTTTCGCGAGAAATCGACAGTCTTGTTTCGGAAGGAAAAATTGTTTCTGCAGAATAATTGTACTAAAATTGTACTAAATTGTACCGCAAAGAAAAAAAAGAGAAACATTTTTTCCTTCCGAAACAAGACTGTCGATTTCTCGCGAAAAATCGTTTTTTTTTGATTTTTTTCAATTTCCGAGGAACCTGAACGAGTACAATTTTTTTCCTTTCTGGTACAATTTAGTACAATTTTAGTACAATTATTCTACGAAAAAAAAATTTCTTCCGAAACCAAAAAATATTTTTTTTTTCGCTTTTTGAGAAAACTGTACTAGTACACTTTTTTTTCTTTGCGGTACAATTTAGTACAATTTTAGTACAATTATTCTGCATCAAAAAAAATTTCTTCCGAAAACACTGCCGGCTGGTCTTTTTTAAATTTTTAATTTCTGTCGAATCCTTTCGAGTACAATTTTTTTTAAATGCAGTACAATTTAGTACAATTTTAGTACAATTTTTTCATGTAAATTTTATTTCGAGTTTCCGCATTTCGCAAGCCAAGTTCACATATAGGTAGACTATTGGTGGTCGTCTATTCATGGTGGTCGTCTATTCTTGGTTGTCGTCTATTCATGGTGGTCGTCGTATTCAAAAGAAAAAATTTCGAATTTGAAAGCTTCAAAAAAAACCCTAATTAAGCTCGACTCCCCCCTCCCCCCCCCCTAAAATTTCTTTATTCTTTCAAAATTAGATGCTGCTTTGGTGCCAAGATACCAATTTAAGTGCTCCTTTGATATAGCAGGAAAACTATCTTGAAGGGAGGCTAATTTAATATTAAGTTAGTCCTATCTCTCTTTGGAAAACTGTTTCAATTAAACATATCAAAAATAGCTAAAGGCTTGCATGAAATGAACGATTGTGATGAAATTTGTTAAACAAATGAAATAAACGTAAAAAGAACTACAAAAGCCTATATAAACATTAAAGCTATTTGCATAAATTTAAAGTGTGTGCCGTAATGAAAATGACTTGTTGTTCTAGACAACTATTTGAAAACATTATTACTCGCTCCACTTTAAAAGTCTAAAGTACAGTCTCTATACTGGTAACAGTAGTTTCCGGTTCTTGCAGTACCTTTTGGACGTCGTTGTTAAACTCTTGGACCTGCTTTTCATGGGAGACTTTCAGCTTCTCCTTCTCACGGCCTTGCTTCATGCCAGCAGTCTTTCATTGCGCAACGTAGGTGGTGTTTTTTGTTATGAAAAATTATTCAAAAGGAGAAAAAAAAAGTTATTTAGTAGTTTTGCAAAAGTTCTTTCCAAAAATTTCTTATAAAGATTCACCTTTTTCTCTTCCATGAATCTCTTAATATTGTTCTGTTTCTTCTCTCGAAGTCGTCGATCCTTTTCATTCTTTGTCTTTAGGGTTTTGTCATTGGCGACTTCTTTTGCTGTTTCTACAGATACTTTTGCTTGTTTGCTGTTCATTTCCTTGATATCTCTGGAAAAGTAATTTGAAATTAAAAAGACTTGAAAAATTGTTAAAAAAACTAATTTTGTCAAACTGTAGCATTTAAAAGGATTTTACTACAATATCTATTATATAAAAGGCTTGCGTGTTTGTCTGTATGTTCGCTTAAAACTCGAGAACCACTGAACCAATTTTAATGAAACTTTCAGAGGAGCTAATTGCCGTCAAGGAACGGGGTTTAGGCCCTGTGTGAACCCAAGGTCCCCCAATCTTTCTTACCAGTTTCCTCGATTTATATATATTGCTTTTTGTTATGTATATTGGGTTGAACGGCAAAGGGATCAGGGGGGGAAGTTCTGGTGTGATATGAAAAGGATTTGAGCTGGCTAAATATGTGAGTAAAAGTTTTCCCACAGGGTAAACTAAGCTCCCCACTAACCCTCTCTGACTTGCCACTAAACTAAAGGTGCCAATTAGAATGGGCCTCTGTTTGAATTCAGACACTTTTCGTATCTGACCCTCAAGACTCTCAGGGCTCTCACGACCCTCAAGTCTCAACACTCTCTCAAAAGTCGGAAAAAATTACAATTGCCAATAGTGGTCTTAAATTTTTTTTTTCGAAAACTTTAAAAATACAAAATTTCACCCACCTTTCGTGCCTGGCTTCAAGTTGTTTCACCTGACTTGCCTGCACTTGCTCCAAAAGGCTCTTTAGGATGTCCTGTTGATCAGTGACTTGCTTTCGTAGTAGATCCCATTCTTCCTTCTTGTGTCGCGTGATCATCTCTGTCCATTGAGTGGTTTGTTCTGTAATGGCGTTCCTAATCGCCTGATCCGATCGGATTTCATCTTTGCTGGAATTTGAAAATGGGAATTTAATTTATTTATCTTTTTTTTCAAAATTAAAATTTTTTTAATGAAATTTTCTTCCAGGAGTATAATTTAAATCTAATTTTCCCGTTCCATTCCTTTGAAAGTCCTTCTCTGTTAACTTTTAAATTGTCTAATTAATTGGGGTGCAGGGGTGTTGTTTAGTAGGCACTGCATGTTCGAGTTTTATTTTTTTTTTAAATTGAAACTCACCTTTTTCCCTTAATTAATTTATCGATAGCAGTGTTTTGTGTCTTCTGCATCGTCATTCGCTCCTTAGTGTGTTTCTTCTTCAAGGCTTCGAGTTCTTTCTGCTGCTTCTTGGCGGTCTTCTGGAATCCTTTCTCCTGCTTCAGAGATTCAAGTGTAACTGGCTCGAATACGAGTGGTGGCTCCTTCTTCTCCTCCTCCTTCTTCTTTTCACCCTCTTTGCCAGTCTGTTCGATACCCATCGCCTTCATGGTGTCATCCTGTGCCTTTGCCGCGCCAGCGAAACCACGCGGATCCGACAACATGGCCATGAAGTCTTCGAAGCCATCAGGTACGTAGATTTTCAGTTCGAGGTTACAGAACAACATGGGCAGGGACATGGGAAAATTGGCTTCCGTCCTCAATGAGATATGTCGATATCCAGCCTGTAGACCATCCAGTGGCAGGATACGCTGACCCAGAAGCCTGCCGCTCTCTTCATAAACGCCGAAACGTAGCACGGCCAGATCGGGCAGTACGACCTTTCGGAAGAGGAACGGATCCTCATTGTAGACTGGGTTAAGGCCGTTATTTGGTACTAAACGCGTACGGAACTCCTTCTTCACTGTATCGGATGGGAGACCGTACATGTCCACTTCGACGTAGGTGCCGACCTTCTTGTCCGATAAGAATTGTCCGGCGATCACCTGCACGGAACACGAAGCGGCGACAACACCGTCTACCGCGGCATCGGCGAACGGATCGAAGTCCTTGTCCGGTCGGCGCATAAAGTCCGGCTTCAGGAGGTAACCGCAATTGCCGTTGTATTCGAATTTACCCTGATTGAGTTGCATTGGAAGATCGGACGTTTGAAAATTTAGGGAGACCATCTGGCAGCCGGCATTCCAGAACACTTGCGGCATGTAGTTGGATGAATCAGCGCGTGTGCCCTTCGGATAGATTCGGGACATCTGGCGCTTATTGTACCGGACGAAATCGACAGATTGCTGCTTTAGGTAATTGATGCCTGCCGTCTCGGCGAATGATGACATGTTGTGATAAATATTTTTTTCTGGACCAATAAAAACCAATTTCAATGAAAATTTCGCAAAAAATTGCACCGCAGGAAAATTAAACTCACCCAGGGCCACATCGAATCCTTGAAATTTTATAGGCTGAGCATAGTTAATCATCGAAGATAGCCACGGATGGACATTCGTCGTTGATCCTGTGTAGTTGGCGGCAGCCGCTTCAGCACCTTCGGCCCCCTCCGCCCCTGGTGCTCCTTCCGCGCCCGGTGCACCTGGGGCCGCTGGTCCTCCGTCTGGGGCCGCGGGAGCAGCAGCAGGTTCCGCAGCTGGTGGCATATCGGGAGGTGGAATTTTTGCCGCACTCGCGTCCTCTGCCGGTTCCTTGTCGTCGATGGCTAATTCACCCTTGAGGAACAGATCCAGTTCGATCTTTTCGATGTCCGGCTTCATTCGTTTATTCTTAATTAAAATCTTACGTTTAAGTGCTGATGGCGGTGGGAGGGGCACGCCTGGTTCAAGCTGAACAAATTAAAAAAAAAATCATCTAAAACATCTAATAATTGTTTCATTTTTCATACCGGATGCTCAGCTAGTTGTTCCTTTAGAAGCAAATCTCCAAAGATTTCATCACAGTATTTTGCTAATTTATATTGCTGCGCTCGATTGCAGTGATTCTCAAATGATAGAATCACTGGATAGTCTGATGTCACGAATGCACAATCACGTATTGCATAAATTACATCCTATGTGAGGGGAAGTAAAATATAAATGTTTAAAATTGAAAAGCATCTGTAAGTCTTGCAAAAAAAAAAATGTTGATATATCTAAAAAAAAAACTAGGAATATCAATCGTTCCGTCAAAGATTAGGTAAATAAAGATAAGAATCCTAGAACAAATGCCGGGGTCCCAAAATAATCCGACATTGGAAATGAAATCTTTAGTGTGCCATGCAAAATGATTATTTTCCCTTATTTTTAATGTTTAACTGTCAAAAAATCAATCAAAATAATCAAATTGCATGGGTTACTCGATTAAGATTCATAACTCTACAGTATTTTCCATACATTTTAAACGTTCTATGAAAATTTCTGTTGTTTCTTATCTTTAGTTATCTCATCTTTGGTTCCGGTTCGTTAATGTTTTTCGAGTCAAAAAAACCCTCGGTTCGTGAACAATATTTCGGTTTGTGGACAAAATTTCGGTACTTCGGAAGGAATTGGTAATAAAAATTGAGACATAGCTCTAATGAATTTCAATCAGAGGTTAGTGGTATTTCAGGATATATTGAGACAAAGTTAAAAACCCTTAATATCAGGTAAAAACTTCAGGTAAAAACCTTGGCTTTGGAACCCTTGAGCCTTGGAATCTTGGAACCATGGATCCCTGATACCTTGGAACCCTAGACCTTTGGAACCCTGGAATCTTGGAACCCTGAAACCTTGTAACCCTGGAATTTTACAATGGTTTACATCAGGCATCATCAGCTAGTGGCTCGGCTGGCTCATCACACAGATTGGCTTTAACAGCGTAGCCACTATAATCGACCTTTTATTGTATGCTGTAATGCTTGTGTGTGCGACTTCGGATCGCAGGAATAAAACGAATCGTGCTTTGAGTTGGAATCGGGGCATTATTAGCATGACGCATTTCATTTTAAATCAGTTCGTGTCAAGCAATTGCCGTGGAAGGTTGTGTTTCATTGAACTGTATTTTTATTTGTAGTGGTTATAAATTTTGATTGTAAAGGAAGCGACAGTTACTTTGATGACCCCTGGTTTACATGGAAAAAACTGTTTCAGTTTGTGAACGTTTCGGTTTGTGAGCGCTCTTCAGGAACGGATCAAGTTTACGAACTGAGGTTTCCCTATATTATTGTCAAACATTATTAAAAAACATTTTATTTGCTTACAGAGATTTTAAAAAGTATGAATTTGAAAATCTCGGATCGAATGAGAACTTCAGACCAGATGCTGATAGAAATCGTAGTTCTAGACATACAATTTAAGTGGGTTTTTTCTCGCAAAATTCCGATTAGAATGAAATATACGGGAAAGCCGTTTAAAATCGTATTTCAAACCGAATTTATTTGAAACCTTTTCGATTTAACGATACCGTTACCAAGAAAACCGCGTAAAATTGTGTCTGTTGAACTTAATTAACTTCTTACGAATCAGTACAACCGTTTAACTTTCTAGCTTAGTTGGTTCGAGACTTATCTCGTTAACAAATGGATAAATTTTTTTTATTTACTTTATATGAGATTTCAGTGCACATGGCCATTCCGTGAGTAATGATTGGCTCTTCATCTTCACCCTTTCCATTCCAGCAATCCAATTCAACACACCTGAAAAATAGTTAGATTGAGGTTAAAAATTTTAAATTTTAACGAGCGCTTCGTATTCTAAAAATATTAGATTTGAATTCTGAATCGGATTCGCACCGAAGCGTATTCAAAATTCGCTTCAAAATCCGGGTTGTAACAACTTTACCTGCAGCCGGCTAACAGCGTTTGTCGATACATTTCCACCGAACTTTTACCACCGAATTGTCTGCCGGACAGGTACGTGTTGTGTGAGGAATTGATATAGTAATGGGCCAACGGTTGATCCATATCCATGTAAATATCCAAACGATCCAAGAATACCGGCGCGTTATCGTCGGACATTAGGTACCTTTTAAATCCATCCATTGTTAGCTCGTCTGAAATAAATTATAGTCGATTAAAAAATTGTTCTACAACTAGGGTGGCCATATGTCCTAGGGTGGTCAGGGCAATCCCGAATTTAGGCAAATTTTTGTCCTACGTTATTCTTTTTAGTCTTGAAACCTAAAGTTTTCATACGCGGCGCAGTTTTTCTAAGAATTACGACCACCTTGAAAATAATCCCTCCCTCCCATACAAATTGTTTTTTTTATACCCGTATGGTGAAACCAAAGGGTGTATTAGATTTGCCTTACCGTTTGTAACGCCAAGATCCCGTCAGCACACAAAAAAATGAATTACACAAGTGTGTTTAGAATGATGAAAAAAGTTGAATTTAGCATGTCCGTCCGTCCGTCTGTCCGTCCGTCTGTCCATCCGTCTGTCTGTCCGCCTGTGGCGCGGATTGCGGGCGCACGGATTGAACTACAGACTTGAAATTTTGCGCAGATCCGTTTTTCGTAAAATGCGAGGCCAAGTTCGTTCATGAGCAAAAATGGACCATTAGGCGGGGGGGGGGGGGGGGGGGGGGGCCCATACGAACGAAAACGTTTTTTGTGTATGTCTCAAAAACGGTGCATCTTATCAAAAAAGTGCAGGAACAAAAGTTATTTAGGATATGATTCTACATAAAACTCCCATACATCAAAATCCGATTGGAATAAATTTTAAAAAATCTTATTGGAAAGTTTGACTTCAGTGGAATTTTGATACATCTGTTCGCTGTTCACTTAAATCACCATACGGGTTTTCAATAATTGCTAAATTGGCAATTATAGCTTTTGTTATGTTTTTTCGTAAAAATTTAGTCTGCCCTCATACAGAGTATTTGACGATTGGCCCCTGACAATTGTAGCTTTTCTTATGTTTAATTTCATTTAAAAAAATGTATTTTGTACTAACTTTTCGCTTTAGCATCTTCGTTCTTTTCGAATTCCGTGATGATCTCGATTGCTCTTTTGTTATCGTAAAGTGGATATAAAATTTCATTAAGACGAGGATCACGCTGTTTCTCATTTAGAAATTGTACAAATGCCGGCAGTTGGATGGTGTCACCTTTTCCTTTGGTTCTATATTGAAAAAAAAAATACATTTTCAATACAAATTTATTAAGAAAAATTCAAATCAATTTTCTTACATTGTGTTGAAAAGTTCTTCGATATCATTTCTGGGGCAGATCTTATGGTAAAGGGCATAAAATTTCTCGAATGTGAATTCTTCCTTTGTCATTGTTGCGCCCTTTTCATGGGGTAAATCCAACTCGCTTAGTCCTTGGTATACCAATTTCTCCGTTTTACCTGAAGCGAATGTCTTGATGATCACCTTGATTGGAATTCGGCCTTTCGCATCGACGAGGAAACCTAGTCGCATCCAACTGGAAGTTTATTGATACAATTTTACACTTTTTTTTACATTTTTAGTTGCAGGGTAAATTTTCTTTTACTGTATAAAAGCTTTTAATATTTTACAAGTATAAATGTTAAGCTAAAACTATATTATTTTGATACAAAAGCAACCAAACATGCAACCACCACTAAAATTAGAAACAATTCAAGTCAAAGAGTGTTACTTAATGTTATAAGCGTTAATTGTTAATTACCTTTATGTTGTGAAAAAACTACCCATCTAAATAAAAGGCATAATGAATTTTTTTTTATTAAACAAATGAACTGAAAAACAGTAAAAGATTTATTCATTTATCACAGTGACACGGGTATTCTCATATATAGGATGGCCATATTTATTTTCAGCCAATCCGGGACTAGATGATTGATGGGAGGGGGCGGCTGAGGAAGCATGAATTAAACAGAACAACAAACTTTATGTACAAAAACGAAACACACACTAAGACGAAAATAATGAAATCAAATCGGGGAACTTATAACCAAGAATGGTAAACGTTATCGTAACGTACTGAAATAACGAAATGATTTTCCGGCATTTTCTTCAAACTTCCGTTATAACGTTATAGAAATTTAATTTCGTTACAATAAAGAAAAACGTTTGTAAAACCGAAAAAAATTCTTTCGTTTAAAAAAAGCTTTTAGAGGGTCTTTCAATAAGGACATAAAAAGTTTGTATTTTAATAAAAACACACCTTAAAACTTTTTTTATGATCTGTCAATGCTAAAACGTCAGTCACGGTTTACATTTTTATCATGGTGAAGTTCACGAACGAGCAATGCCACACAGCTGGTCAAACTATTGATCTATTGAAGGAGAAGTTCGGTAATCGTGTAATCTCAAGAAATGGTCCGGTCGAATGGCCACCTCGCTCAAGCGATTTAACGCCGTTGGATTTCTTTTTATGGGGTTATGTTAAGTCGTTGGTTTATGCCAACAAGCCAACAACGTTAGAGGAGCTCAGGAACAATATCGAACGCGAAATTGCCAACGTTCCGGCCGATATGTGTGGAAGAGTGATGGAAAATTGGCTCCGAAGAATCAATCAGCAAACGTGCTCGCGGTGGCCATATGAACGACATCGAATTTCATACTTAAATGTAACATGTCCACTACACCTGGAATAAATTTCAGACCGATATCTCAATTATTCTGTATTTTATTTAAATACAAAATTCTTGAAAGACCCGATATTTATCTTGCCTTCGTATCTGTGGGTTTGCTTGTCAGGATCAAATCTTGTAAACTAATTTTGACCCATTTCCACTCATCCGATTGACTTGAAAATTTTGCAAACGTACATAACTTTGATGTCAATACAATATTTTTACTACTTCAACCTTGTAAGGACAGTGGAAGGTCATATAAGGATGACGTAATTATCCTTTTCCTCAAATTTTTCCGGATAAAAATTTTATCTGGGGGTTTTTGAGGTCGCTGAATTCGATTTTGATGTTAAGAAGTCAGTAAGGATAACGGAAGGTCCTGTTATAATAACATGAATACAATTTTCCTCAAATTATCCGGGAAAAATTCATCTGGGGGTTTTTGGGGTCGCTGAATTTTTCTAAATAAAAGCTTTTTCAAGAAATTTTTTTTTTGATTTTTTTAGTACACTACCTGCGGTAAAATAGCAATTTTTATGAATTTTTGAATGATAAACCCTTGGGAAACTTTATTAAAATTTGACGCCCGATTTTTGTTTCTGTAGAAAACGTTACACTGATATTTGTATTTTCAAACTTACCTGCCTCCATTCCAGTTCTTATCGCAACGATTTTTTTAATCAATTTTTTCGATGTAATTTAAAATTCATCGAAAGAATTTCGTCTAAGAGAGTAAAAAATGTAATATTGCCTCAATGAACTTAAAAAAGCTCGCAAAATAAAGTAAAACAAAATACCACAAGTTCATTTTTAACGACTGTCTTATAAAATTTCATCAATTACAAAATGTTAAATGTCAGACAATTTTTCCACAGAGAAATATTTAAGATTTGAATGGAAAATGTTAAAACCTTATTTTCCGCTTCAATGTTATCGCCAGCCATTATAGGAAAATGTTACCAAAATTTGTTTGAAATGTGTTATTCAGATTGAAATTGGTTCAACCATTTGGCCGCAGTTAACCTTCAAAATTATTAAAACATTGGCCATGACCCTTCTTTGCCACATCAAATATTCCCAAGATTCACATTTTCCCATTTTCCCATTTAACGCAACAAAAATTCGGCAAAAAGAATGACGCTAAAAGTAAATTACATTTGTGGGTTGAGTTGAATGCTATGAAAACAGACGAAAACCTATTGTAATTAAAATTTCATATTGCAGTAAAAGGCTTTTATTTTGCGATTTTAAACCTGTACCGCATTTTCAAATTTCGTACAACCAATTTGTTTTTTTTTTCTCGCTATACTCTTTGACACAAAAGGAACACAAAACACAATCAAAGGAAGAAAAGAACTTTATTGGCAGTCTAAAAGTGGTTGCTTTTTTTTGTGAACATGGAATTCACAAGAGAATCATTTTGTTTTGTGAAATCTTTGTGTGAATAGGGAAAAGCTTGTTTACGTTTGTGCGGGCAAAAGGGAATTTTCCGGCTGACAAAGTAAATTCATTTGGCATTTTCATCTCTCATTAGCGTTTCGTGGAGGCTTCTTAATGTTTGCCATCTTCACAGTGGAAAAGTTCCACAATTGAGCCAAAAGGATCGTGTAGAAAAGTTTTGGAATCTTGGGAAACGTTTAAGTTTAACTTTGCGTCACAAATGACTACAGGCTGAAATGGTGAAAGAAGAATGATGGTATTCATACCACAAACGAATAAAATAATACGATTATGGTTGCAGAATGAACGTGAAAAGTCTTCCAGGAATCCATAGTGGGAAGTGTTCTTAACTTTTGTAGTGGTTTTTTTCGATATTAGATTGATTGGAAAATTGTGAGGGTTTTCAATGCCACCAAAACTCTCTATTGATCACTTCTGATTAACGGAATTTCACGAAAAGTTGTTGAGATTGTGCCATTTAAGAATGGGTCGTGTGTTCAAAATTTCATGATTGTAACTCAAGAAGTTTTTGGAAAATCTCGTAACACAGACTGGCAGACAAGCGAGTAGACGGATTAACAGCCACATAAATTAACACACAAGCAAACTAACAGACAGAATGACAGATTTAAAAAAAAATTAAGTTCTTTGAAAATTTCTCGAAAACTGTGCGCTTTCTGGGAAAAAATGAATATAACAACATTCTAAGCGAGGGCGTACACGAAGCATCTTTGGGTCATCAGTATGCCTCAGCCTCACCAAATTGTAGGAAAGAAACGAGTGCGGTAAGAGGAGAAAAGTCGCCACTCGAAAAGTGTTCTTCACGTCAGAGAACAAAAAATCTAGAGAATAAACTCTTAGAACAAATTTTTGACAAATTTCCCCTTCGAAGGGGGGGAAAATGTCCCTATCATTCACTAGCTACGGCCTAAAAGTTAATTACTTTTAGACTAGGGAGCACGAAGCAGAGAGAACATTTCTCGTCGTATCTATCATAGATTAGAGAGTTACTATAGATAAGAAACGAGGAAGAAATTTTTTCCTGAAGAAGAGTACTTTGCATCTGTTTCATTTGCTTCGTAGAGACATGAATTGCTTTTGTGTGAGAAATGGTGTAAAAAACTTTATTTTGGGATTTTTTTTGCTGTCCGCCGAGCATTCCCTAACAATACATTGCACATAGTTTTTCGCGGACATTTTGCGTGCTATAAAAACGTTAATAATAGTAAAATGGAAAACCTGTGCGCCTACGAATGATTCCCATCGACGAATGTAAACAAAGCGCTGGCCCCGGATATGTTTGTGTTTGTGTCTTATGAGTCAATTGTGCATTCCAATTGAACGTGAAGGAGTGAAAAGGAATACCGATGTCATCAGAAAATATTCCACTAGCGCAGCTATTTACTCTACGTAAGTATATGGGAAAATGCGTTTTCTTCTCATCTATAGTAACTCTCTAATCTATGGTATCTATTCAATGAGATGGAGGAATCGAATGGATAATTTTTTCCGTGTTACATCGGATCCTCTTGCTTCATCTCACAGTGGAAAAATTTTCTCTAAAAATTTGTTCATTCTCTAGATTATTTGTTCTCTGTTCACGTCTTCTTTTACGCACACAAACGAAGTCGCTCGTGTAGCACGTCAGCATGCATGTGTGCGTAATTTCATTGAGTCAGTCGGTGCTTAACCACCGACTCGTAAACATATCCCAAATAAACAAAAATAGAATGCAAATAGTGAAATCCCAATTGCAGGTAGTTTTATTTTTCAGGTAGGTAGGTAAATAACAAATTAACAGTCCTGATTCTTCTATTGTTGGGAGTTTCTATTTTGGGAATTGATGTTGCCTCGGTGCTAGCTAATAAAGGAATGAGCTGGAAATATATAACACATATATGAGGACCACACACACATGAGCGATCGTTTGTTGTACACAAGTTTTTCCTACTAAAAAGTGAAGAAGCGTGTACGTCGGAAAGGCATTTTGAAAGTTGCCGCGACGAGAAGAAGCGTGTACGTTCGCACTAAGAAACTGAAATTTCCTGAATTTTTTTCGTTAAAGGTTTTTACGTATTTTGAGCGGTTCTCAATATATGTGAAAAAGGTGGTTTTATTCATTTTTTTCCGAAACTAAATATTGCAGAGGAAAGTTTTGTGTTGATTACAAGTAAGATTTTTATTTTTCACAATTATTTACGACGCTTACCGTCTACCTTGAATTCTATTCGTCATTCCGTTTATAACCGCTCGAAGTAAACTTTCAATACACGTAAACACCAAATAAAAAGAGTTTCATTTTTCTCCCCAAATAGATGAAAATTACGAAAATGTTTGCTCCACCGAAAAAAAAATCGACATAACGTTCTATGCCACCCTAATCCATTTGAGTATTATGTATAACAATTGGTAAATATTTAATTTGTGTACTGCTTCTCCTACAAGCCTAAGTACTTATCCAGCTTCATGTTCTGTTATTTCACTTTATTCACGTCTTTTAACTCCTCAAGAAGCTTTCGTTCACCTCATGTCGGCATTACCACGAGTATTTCAACCAAAAATTAACAGCAGAAAAGGGATCTTCATTCCAAGTATACGAGTCCAGCAACTGGGTAACCACTCAACATGATTTTTGGGCAACTTCTTGAAGATCCTGTCGTGTCCATTGCATTGACTTGACGGATAGAACCGACAGCAGTTGGTGGTGATAGCTGCGTATGTGTAACAAAAGTAAATAAAGTACAATGGATGGCACTTTACGACTGTACATTTATTCCCACTTAAATGTTTTTGTTTGTATTCGCAATCCCAAAATTAATCCTTTTGGGGCAATTAACCGAGACTTGTATGGCCTTTTGTTGTTTTCCTCGCTACTATAGGCTAGTTATATACCGAAAAAGGTGTCTCCGATATCGTCATTCTCACATTAGGCAGAGTAGTGAAAGGCTGAGCAAATAGGGGGCGGACAACTGTCGGGAATAACGTTTTGAATACTAAAGTTCGGTACAATCACAAGGAATTTTCGTTGTGTTTTCGGGGGATGAGATTTTCGTGGGCAATTTCCACTCACGTTGCTCAAATGTAAAACTGTTATTGGGCTAATTGCCGTAATTTGATCAATTATGCACGGAACATATGAAATTACATTTGGGGGCTTATGGCTACGGCCAACTCACCCTTAAACGAATTCACCAATCAAGAGTGTACGCGGCAGTGTGGAGTCGCCATCCCTCGTTTTGGGTAGGTTTGCGTATTGAATTTCTTTTTTTTTACTCTGCGGCCTAATCATCCCCTTCGGTTTTGGGGTAAGTGAATTTGGAAGCCAATCTATATTTTTGTGGGGGTGAATTTCAAGGGTAAATTATGTAAATATAGACTATTTGTTAATGTATCTAAAACAGAATCTACGCCTGATGAATGAAAATGGGGGTTAAGGTGATATAATCGAGTTGATATTAATTGCAGTCGAATTGACACAAAAGACACCCTTAAATGGAAGATAGATTGGTGGCGTTTTACGTTTTGATCAAATATGGAAGCACGAGTAGAATAAGTTAAGGGGTGGATTTCGCCACTCCAGGGTAGTTAATTAAACTATTTCTAATTTGACGGATCTAATCGCGCTTGTATTATTCAATTAAATTGTGATTATTTGTGTTAAGTTGAGTATCCAATATGGTATCACATGTCCTTTTGAAATTTGTAATGACTTTTACTAAAGAGGGGAATTTTCACGTATGAATATGATTTTTATGAAAAATGAGTATAATAAAACTCAAAGGATATTCTATATTTTCTGCTTTACCGGTTATGTGTTTTTTTTTCATGAGCGTAGGGTTTAATACGATATATCTCAAAGAGGGTGGAAGAAAATCTTACAGCTGAATTCGTTTAAAAAGGGGGAAAAATAAAACCCAAAAACCCAAAAAAAAAGTCCAGTTGACTAGCGATTTAAAAAAAACCCCGTGATTTTCATTTCCCTGAAAATGACGGCATTTTAAAAATCGCATTTTTCCCCCGGACGTCCTTCCTACTCCTACCCCTTCCCCTAACCCCTCGGGTCATTTTTTTGGGATTTTTTGTATGGAATTAAGAACTGCCGCTACACGACCGGAGGGTCCAATGAGGTGTGATGTATTTTATGACCACCCCCAAACCTTTTTGGAGAACTTTCTTTTTTAATTTTCTTTCTCGCACTTGGTGGTACAGGTTCGGGCCGATTTGGGGAAGGCGGTCAAAGATCCTCCAATTAAAGGTTTGTTTTTAGAAGACCTAAAATTTCAAATTCTTGGTCTCCCAAAAAAGGTCCTTGATTTTCGGATCATTAAAAACATTTAAAATGAGTGGTATTTTTTAACAAAAAAATTTACGGAGAAAAAGGGGCAACATTTGGAGCTACACCACTCACTGGGAGCGATAAACACATCCTAAAAGCGTGTAAAAAGAAAACGGGTCCTTCAAAAAAAATTTCCTGCTAGACGCCCATCAACGTTACACACCTGATACTAATCACGTCGATCGTCCTTAAAGCTCCACTGCCGGATAGCTTTTAACTCAGCTGTGAACTCTTTTAATGAAAGTCTCGATTGAACGGAAAAAAAATAAATCCTCCAACTTAAAAATGGCAAAATGAATAAACTGAAACCACACTCTGTGGAAATCTTGTCGATATTTTGCAACCAATAATTTTTTTCATTTTGGTATTCGTGACAAGTTTTTCATTCGCCAATGTTTTAGGCTTTCGTGAAGGTCGCAGGATGTCCGTCCGGCCACCAAAAAATATGTGCCTGTCTTCGATAGTCTAGGAATAGCAGGTGGCCATCCCGAACTTTCCCAATATCGCAAGTTTTCCAACACAGAAAAATGTCCTCAAAATTTCCGTAGTTGTGGAAGAAGACGGAACACCAGAAGGTTCTGTCGGTCGTCGGCGAAACTTTGAGGATTTACTTGACGAAAATTTCTCACATTTTTCGACAAACAATTTTTTTCTTGTTTTTCTGCCGCTCATTTTTTTTACCTTTTTGCCCATTGATTGAAAGTTATGGAAATGCGAATCAGGTTTCTTATTGGTAATGATGAGGGTAAAGTCGTTATTTTCCTGAGAGAACCAAAAAAAAAAACGCTCAAGTAAAAAATACATAAAAACCAGTATCATCTCATCTCGTCCTGGACTTTGTCGTCATCGTCCTGAACGTACCACTTGAAGATATGACTCCGAACATGGTTGGATAAAAATAGGTTCCACTTCTGATTTTTATATTCGGTTTGAAGGCTAAGAAGGAGGGCGGTTTCTTTGTCGGGGGGGATGAAAAAGGGAGTGTTCTGGAATTACAGGATTCGTATATACATAGCCGTCTGGATTTAACACTCATTCGCTTCATAAAATGTCAGCATTTGGAGGCAGTTGATTTAATGATGATGTCTGGAATTAATAGTTGTAAAGCATTGTGGATAAATATTCGATATTTATGAGCCCGGCTGGAGATTTTTTCATTTCGATTAAATGAAAATTTTCTGACATGAAAGAGAAAAACTTCTTCGGACAGTTTTAATTAAATTTAATTGAATGATTTTGCTGACGTTTCGAGTTGGATGGAGTTAACGATTTTCGGCTGTTGATCAATACAGGATGAGGTGAATTTTGAAATAAAAGGATTTTCGAATAAATTCTTACAGTTTGCGCATCTTAAAATAATTCCCAGGAGATTTTAGCGACGTTATCAGTCTAGATAACGTAAAACCATATAAATGTCATTAACCTCTTAATGCGGGGGGAGGTCTGCGGTAGTGTTATGACGCTATTAAATTCCACAAAAAATATCAGTTGTGATCAACATAAAACTTTCCTCTTCAATATTTTCACTACTTCGTCCTTGCAAGGATAGCGGTAGGTCCTATTAGGATGACGTAATTATACTTTTCCTCAAATTTTCCGCATAAAGTCCCATCTGTGGGTTTTTGGAACCGCGGAATCCGATTCTGGCGTTAAGATGTCTGTTATTCGAAGACTAAAAAGTATAAAGAAGCGTGGCGAAAGGCAGGCGTCATTTTGGATTTTTGGTCATACGAATCAAATAAAAAATGACTGAAAAGGATAAAAAAAAATCAAAAAAAATAGGTTATAAGAGATTAACATAAGAGGTCCAGTTGGTGAATAATATGTATGCCACTGTAACATTTGAAAATTTATTACAGCTTTTCGACTTGAGCTGTTCGGTTGACAAATTATGTAAATCGTGTATTATTAGAGCATGGATATTAGTTTTTAGATAAAACTCCCAGAATGAAAAGAAACCCCCCCCCCCCCCCCCACCCAAAAAAAAAAACAAAGCAAAAACCAGAAATTCAATGTTGAAATTGTTTTTGTGAAGTTTGTTACCATCGAAGGGTTGATGAGGGCTTTCTAAGCCTATTTGCATTTAAAAAATTGTTGCTAAGAACAGAAAAAAGGTCTGGCTAACAACAAGTTTATATGTTTTTGGGATCACTCGATCGATGGACGGGTTTTAGGTGATTATCGATATCTCGTAAATAAAGAAATCGTCAGCCAAACTGAAATACACTTCCAGGGGTCGACGGTGACTTTCAACAACTGTAGGGTTAGTTATGGCGTATTTGAATAAAGGTTGCCAGTTAGGAATATTTTTGTGTGTGGGATGTTGAATAGAGACTAAAGATTAAAATATTTTCGGGTACTTTTTACAAATATTAAAAACCTAAGGGAATCGTTTTTGTAGTTTGACATTTTGTTGAAAAATTTCGCAACAAATCTAAAAAGAAACTTTTGAATGTTTGCTTTTTTACAAGAGTTCAATTTAACAAATTTTCTTACAGATGACAAATTAGACTAAATATCGGGTCTTTCAATAAGGACATAACAATTTTGTATTTAAAAAAAACACAGAATAATTGAGATATCGGGCTGAAATTCATTCCAGGTGTAGTGGACATGTTACATTTAAGTATGAAATTCGATGTCGTTCATATGGCCACCGCGAGCACGTTTGCACTGATTGATTCTTTGGAGCCAATTTTCCACCACTCTTCCACACATATCGGCCGGAACGTTGGCAATTTCGCGTTCGATATTGTTCCTGAGCTCCTCTAACGTTGTTGGCTTGTTGTCATAAACCAACGACTTAACATAACCCCATAAAAAGAAATCCAACCGCGTTAAATCGCATGAGCGAGGTGGCCATTCGACCGCACCATTTCTCGAGATTACACGATTACCGAACTTCTCCTTCAATAGACAAATTGTTTGACCAGCTGTGTGGCATTGCTCGTTCGTGAACTTCACCATGGTAAAAATGTAAACTTTGACTGACGTTTTAGCATTGCCAGATCATAAAAAAAGTTTTAGGGTGCGTTTTTATTAAAATACAAAATTGCTATGTCCTTCTTGAAATACCCTTTATCAAGCTGCTTCCTCTCCGTTCCTCCTGGATTGAAACCCCTCACCTGTTAACTTTTCAACCATTCAATCGATGGGTAGCATTTTTGTCAGTTCCTTTTAACAAGCTCTTTTGATTAAAAAATTTACCTCGCTTTCTTCCCTGTAACCCCCCTTCTCCTTCTACCTGCTAAATTAGTGAAGATATTTTGATCTAGATTTTACTATTCGGAAAATGATCTAATAAAAAAATTTCTTTTCTACTTAAATCTACTGCACCTGTTCCCGAGAACCCCTCTACATTTTCCCGCTGCCTGAACTCTTGAATGAAATTCGAGCTAGTTTTGTCCTAGGAGTAGACCGACGAGCGATGGCACTGTTTTAATACATAGAAGGATCATTTTGTTTTACTTAATTTGGAGTCGTAAAACCATTGACGTTGCGTTAAGCCTATGTTACACACGGCAACTTTAAGCGGCGACTTTTCTTAAGTATAGGCGCGAAAAGTGAGGGAAGCGGTGGCTAATGTCGCCAGTTCCGAAAGTAGAAACAAGGCGACAAAATACGCACACAAGCACAAAATCACAAAGAACGGTTTCGTTCTTCACACACACATGAAACACTCACTGTGTAATATACAGAAGTTTCCGGCAACTTGTCTCCGCGTGTAGCACAAATGAGCAACTTTTTGTATCGCGTATCGGTCTAAAATTGCCGTGTGTAACATAGGCCTTAGAGAAAATTTTACCAACGTAAAAGAAAATATGCTTTGTGTGTTAAGAATGCGGATGGATTTAAAGGAAATTGAATTAATGTTTGCGAAAAACAAGTCCTTCAATCTGTAAAATGAAATGGTTATCTTTATATGTAATTTAAATTCTAAAATTCTGGGATTATATAATTTTAAATAGTAATACAATATACTAATTACTAAGGTAACAAAGGATTACACAGGTTAACTATTAATTAGTAAAATAATCATCATACCATGGTAATTAAGATGTTTAAATCTATATCTAGATTTAACTAAAAATCTACCTTATTTCAGTTTTTATACTTACTGTTTCATTAAATTAGTCGTTGGGCAACAATTATTCGACTTATTATTGTGGGTGATTTTACGTAATCCCTGTTGCCAGTTCTAAATGTTTCTCGCATATTTATTTGTTGGTATTTGTCAGTTCATGCATATGTGCGAAATTATAGTAAATAGACGAACACAAGCGTGCAGTGATATTTTCAGTCAAATTCACCAGACCAAAAAGTGTGCCACAAACATGCGTTAATTAACATTAAATGCAAACAAAAAAAAGGTAAAACACAGTAAGTAAATTTATTGTAATAAACAGTAAAAGACAAGAAAAAAAAGTTTTATAGTCATTAAATGTTTTTTTTCGTCTAATTTCTTCCCCATATAAGTTGTAAAGTGGATCATTTGGTCTCATTTATAAAAGTGTCATTTTACATTAAGCACATTAAAATTTTTGCCAACATAGAATTTCCCATAAACAAAATGAACATGAAAATTTTACAGAAAAATATCAGGTCAAGGACAAGGTAATTTCGTTGTTTTTCTTAATTTTTATTAACATTCAAAATTTCCATTAAACCCAGAGTGTTTTAAAATTGTATGTGGAGCGGTGTAAGAAGGATGTTGAGTAACACGACGAAAAATTAATTGATGCTTTAAGGTAAAGTTAAGTTTAGATCATAAATGCGTAAATATGACATCAGCAAAAACACATACCAACATACAAATAAAAGTTTTTCGCATTTATTCTCTTTACAAAGGCCTTCACCCTGGCCGGTCCAAATTTATTGCAAAGTGTTATTAGAAATTGTCTGAGCTTTGCTTCACATTGCTGGTTCGTGAGCAATTGCGGATTTAGGTTTAACACGTTGACTGCCACCATGGAAGTGAAAAAATCGGGTCCCAGAGGCCAGTAGACTTTTTTTTGAGGCCAGTAGACTTTATTTTGAGGCCAGTAGACTTTATTTTGAGGCCAGTAGACTTTATTTTGAGGCCAGTAGACTTTATTTTGAGGCCAGTAGACTTTATTTTGAGACCAGTAGACTTTTTTTTGAGGCCAGTAGACTTTACTTTGAGGCCAGTAGACTTTATTTTGAGGCCAGTAGACTTTATTTTGAGGCCAGTAGACTTTATTTTGAGGCCAGTAGACTTTATTTTGAGGCCAGTAGACTTTATTTTGAGGCCAGTAGACTTTTTTTTGAGGCCAGTAGACTTTTTTTTGAGGCCAGTAGACTTTTTTTTTGAGGCCAGTAGACTTTATTTTGAGGCCAGTAGACTTTATTTTGAAGCCAATAGACTTTATTTTGAGGCCAGTAGACTTTATTTTGAGGCCAGTAGACTTTATTTTGAGGCCAGTAGATGGTTTCACAATTTCCACGTAATTCTTTGTGGTTCAACGTGGTTCAATACTCACAGAACTCAAAGGCCAAAAAAATACTTTGGAGCACCATTCAGCCGAAATAGACTACGTTGTGCATATTCAGTGATCGTTTTTCTAATGCTTGAAAATTTATAACACTAATTTGTAAAATCCAGGACAAAAATTTAGTTTCAAAAAGCCTAAATCCGAGGCTGCTTCCCCTGTAATTTCACTTTTATTCAAAGGATATAAAAAGCCAGTCATTTTTTTTTAAAGGAAAGGGGTGTGGCCTCGGCCCCTCTGCGGGTATTTGCGGACGCCAATGGTGCTGGGCAATATTGGTGGTCGAGAAAAAGAAACTACCCTAATTGATTGTCCGCAAATAAAACAAAATTAACCCTAAAACATAATTGGTAAATTTTCACAACATAAATCTCTGGTTTGGATAAACAAAAACCATTGCCATTTTATTTGTCAAACAACTAAAAATGGCAAATATTCAGATAATGGTTCCATCAATAAATTATATTTAAGTACTCTAAGTTTATCATACTTACAGTAAATTATGCAATTAATAACAATATCAACGAAATTAGTATGATATTAAACACATAAAAGTCACAGAAGCCAGCAACAATTCAATTTAACTCAATCCAATTTAATATCTATACACGTTGTGGAATGTTTTTATTTATATTTATTGACATAGGGAACAACTTAAGATAACGAACGAACACACAAAAAAGTTAGGCATGCAAAAATCATTAAAAGGTGATACAATTTTCTTCAACTTCACCAAATGCTTTTTTATTTTTTTTATGACAAATGACATGCAAACACGCAAAATTACTCCATTATATTGTCATCCCACAGAAATTTCAACCTCCCTCCTAATGCCTTCCATAGCATAATTTCACCCTTACAACTAAAAATATTAAGCACGAAGAACATAAAAAATAAAAATTGAGCATGTCGAGGAGTTAGTAGAATCTCATTTAAGATTGGGTTTTTATTATTAATATTAATTTTATTAATGGGCAGATGTGACTTAACAGCTTGTAATTAGTATTAATATTAGTGCGTTATATGTAATAAAGCATTTAATGTTAGTTTGTGTGCTTTTTACAAATTTCTATTAACACATTGACTGCCATGGCTATCATTTTTGATAGCCAGTGAAAAATGGCACAAAGTTTCATAAGTGGCCAAGGCTATCATTTTCGATAGATAGGCCTACATTCTACATACGTTCTACAGGTCTACATGCTTTGTTATTTCATTTAAATATTTGTAAAGTTGATTCGGCAGTCAACGCGTTAATAATAATTCACATAAAATTCGTGCAATTTCAAGTTATTTTTTTTTCTCCAACAACAAAACGCACAGAAAGTGAAACAAAATGTAATATTGAATTTTTTTTCATGCGCACTTACTGCTTTTTGAGAGCAGTCATCGGGCAAATGTTATTCGCTTTAACATTGTGTGTAATTTTCCGAATTCCATCCAACCAAATCTAAAAATATTTAAAATGTTAATTTTTTTATAATTTTTTTTTAAATAATTTAACTTAATTTAGGTTATAAAATTTAGTGTGGATAGGTTAATTTTGAAATATTTGAGATTTTTTTATGTTTTAACGCTCTAACTGACACGTCAGTCAAAAAGGCCTGACACCTAACTGTACACAACGCCCACAATGAAAATTATTAAAGTGTTCGTTGCAACCGCAACGATTTTTTGTAGTTGCACACATTTTATGGTAATAAAATAAAATTTAGTTATAATTTTGCTTCAATTTTTTTTTCCCTTAGTGCCTTTTTGACTGACAACTACATATTCGAAAAAGGCTTCGTGGCAGTTAGAGTGTTAAAAAACCTAACAAAGAATACAATCGTCAAATACTGTATATGAGAAATTTTATTTTATAGTTCCAACTAGAGCTTAGGGAAAGACCCTTTAATGTCGAAGCACAGCTCAAGATGGTCGGAAGGACGAAAAGAGATGCCGGTTTATGTTCTCCTTGAACTTCTGCATGTTAAAATCCGGGGGAGACACCGGATAGTAAGTCGTTCCAAAGTCTTGTTGTTCGCGGAATGAAGGAACTCCTAAACTGTACTGTACGAAAACGGGGAGGCTCGCACGAGAGGGTCTAGGGAAAATATACCGTGGAGGAATTAGTTGGGAAATTTCGGTGTAACATTTCCCATGGAAATATCTATAGAATATGCTGAGTACCCCAACAGATCGACGATGCGTGAGAGACGATAATCAATCTGTCAAAGATTTGTCTCCAATCAGTCGGATTGGACGTTGTTGAATTCGGTCCCGCAATTGCAGGACAGTTTTTGGAGCTCCAGCCCAAATATGCGAATTATACTCAAGGTCGAATGTAGGTCTTGTAGATGCTGAGCACGTCGATTGGTTGGAAATATTTTTTGCAGTGTCCCAGAAAGCCTAGGCACTGCAATGCATGCATGCAGAAAAAATTTCCATGAAAAAAATTATTTGTATGGGAAAAAGGGGAAGGATTGGTTAAATTACATTTTGATGTATGGAATGGTTATGTAAAATCGGATTCTAAACACATTTCATCTTTATAAATTTTTCGATACTATGTACCGTTTGCGAGAAAATAGAAAAAAGTATTCAATTTGTATGGAGAAGGGGTGCAGGAGTGGTGCAACTGGATTTTGATGTATAAAATCATATTCCAAACTCATCAATACAATTGGTTCGAATCGTAAATTCAATGTTGTTGTTAGTATTTTATACCAACAGCAACATTAAATTTACGACTTCAACCAATCGTGTCGTGTTCGGTGATGGGGTCTCAGTTATCAAGAAAACCGAGAAAATTACAAACAAAACCATTCCCACCAACAACATCCTGTTTGGTTTGCTTTTCTGAAAATGTGTCCTCGCATACTCCCGGTTGGGAACCACTGTTTGCAGATGGATCACAGAAAACAAATCATTTTTTTTCACAAAGGACAAAAAAACGTTTAAAGTTTATAATTAAACATAACAAAAGCTATAATTGCCAATCTGGCAATCATTGGAGACCCGTATGGTGATATTCGTATCAAAATTCGAACAGGTTTACCAAAATTCCACTTTGAAGTCAAACTTTCCAATAAGATTTTTTTAAATTTGTTCCAATCGGATTTTGATGTATGAGAGTTTTATGTAGAATAATATCCTGAATAACTTTTGTTCTTGGACTTTTTTGATAAGATGCACCGTTTTTGAGATATTCACAAAAAACGTTTTCGTTTGTATGGGGGGTACCCCCCCTAATGGTCCATTCTTGCCCATGAACGAACTTAGCCTCGCATTTTACGAAAAACGGATCCACGCAAAATTTCAAGTCTCTAGCTCAATCCGTGCGCCCGCAATCCGCGCCACAGACAGACAGACAGACAGACAGACAGACGGACAGACAGACAGACAGACAGACGGACGGACATGCAAAAATTAAATATTTTTATCATTCTAAACACACTGGTGTAATTTATTTTTTTGTGCGATGACGGGATCTTGGCGTTACAAACGGTAAGGCAAAGTTAATATACCCTTTGGTTTCACCATACGGGTATAAAAAGTTGAGTTTCGAAAAATTGTGACTGAAAAACAGATAAAAAGGACCTCTACCCGAAATTTTGAAGCAAGTCCCAATTAAAAAAAACAGAATGCAAAGAATTAAAACTTTTCGCAAGATATAAGAGATGACAGAAAACATTTTCGAACTGACGATATTAACGAATACCAAGAACATCGAAAAGTTAAGCAATTTCGTTTTTCTGTTTTCCATGCTGACTAAAGTTTATAATTGCAATGTTTTTGAAGTTAATTTTAAGTTTCTAAACTTAAACACGCACGCAAAGAAAAAGAAGAAAATTTAATTACTTTGTAATGAGAAATCGGGACTATAACTAAAATAGTTAATTTCAACTACAAAAATAGTCAATTTAACACGTTCGTGACATCGTGTACCACTGGTGGTACATGTACAGTTTTTTAAAACCGCACGAGTAAATAGTGCGGTAGTTTTTTTGTGGACGTAAATTTTTATTTCTAAATTATCAAGAAGTAAATCAGAGCGAAGTCCAAATCCACCCACCCACCCACCAGTCCACCCGTAGTACACGATGTCCAAACGTAAAAAAAATTGAAAAAGCAAATGCCACGAACGTGTTCACCACAAAATAGTAAATTTTACTACTACGTAGTTAAATTTTTTGTGGTAATAGTCTATTTTGATAATTTTTGCACTATTTTAGTTATAGTCTCCCATTATAAAGTATCTATATAAAAATGGTTTGTGTCTGTCTGTTCCTCTTTCACGTGAAAACGGCGGAACCGATTGTCCTGAAATTTGGCATGGATGTTCGCTGTAGGCCCGGTTTCAACATAGGCCTATTGGAAAGTAGTAGTCAATCCGAAGATTCGTTTATCCTCAATGTTACTCTTTCTACCATTTTTTCGGTGCTACCATTTTTTCGGTGCAGCCAATAGCTGGCCAAATTTTTATCTCATGCTCTGAAAATAAAATATTCTGGTATAAAATATGACAAAAATATTATAAAATGTCTACACGAAGAGAAATAATAGGACAGATTCCTACAAAAAATACGAATTTACCAGACACTGAATTTTTTGGTAATCACTCCCAAGCAAAATGGGAATTCATTCCCAAAAATAGGAAATTTTCCCAAAATTATAGGAATAATTCCCAATTTTGTGGAAATCAATGCAGAAGAGTCCACTGTCTCGAATATTCCTTTTCTCTTCGTGAAAAGAACGTCAAAATCTTTTGAACTGCAAAAAAATCAGGATTTAAAATTTCGAATACAAGAAATACCCACGATTTACTAATAATATAGATAGAAAAGCGATTGTTAGTTCAGATCTTTATTCAACATGTTTTAGGATTCTGTAGTTTAAAATTAAATATAAAAACTTTTCAAATGCATTGAAAAATATCATGCCTTGAGTGCATTCGTCAAGTAAATGGAATGCGTTCCAACTGAGAGTTCAGAAAGACGCTGGACATTTTTTTTTTGTATTCTTGAAACTCCATGGAAATTGAGAGCAAGGCAGACAAATGCCAATTGGGAGAATGCCAAGAACTCGAAAGGATAAGAAATGAGCATAAAAGAAAACTTCACATAAGATGTAGTTCCATTTAGACGACATTTTTACGACTCCCATATAGATTTAAAGGACCTTTAGCAGATTTTTTTCTTACTTTTTGTGATTAGCATTTGTTAGTATACGCAAAGAGAAGGAATTTTGATGTAGAACTTAAGTAGAAGATAAAATAATTGTTATTTGCACTCTTTTCTGAATTGCGAACTTTTGTTGTGGACTATTTTTCTGTTAAAACTTTTGTTTAGTAATTTTGAAAATGAATTTCTCTTCAGCCTAAAAACTTTTTGGCAGTCTTTTTAAAGGAGCTTAAGGCCCGCCGTACACTTGAGCTAAGCCAGCTAAGCTTTGTGCCTGTTTAGACGTGGACGTTTAGCGCTTAATCTTATCCTCAGTTTGGTAAGTGACGAAACACGTCACGTCAAGTCCTAAACAGGCACATAGCTGAGCTGTCTTAGCCCAAGTGTACGGACGGGCTAATTGTTTTAAATACATATTTAAGTATGTTTTTTTTTTCCCCCAAAAAAAGACCCGACATTTTTTTTTATACATTTTTACTCTGTTTTATAAAAAGATCAAGGAAGATATTTTTTTTAAAGAAAAAATGTTTTCCGACACAAAATCGGGCTTTCTTTTATATAATTGAATGTGTAAAAATAAAAAGATCATTGAGGGAATTCACAGTCCTCTTTTAAAATGCGGGTAAATTTACCGCTCGGTAATTCAGTCAAATTTAACAGATTTTTACCGAGACGGCATAGTCGGGCGTTTTCAATTCCCATTCAATTTCAATTCCCATTCACTTACTGAATGGTATTTGAAATTTTTACTCCATTACCATTCAGTAGTGAATGGTAATGGCCAAAAAATTCAACTCTCCATTCACTGAATGGGAATGTAAATTAATTTCCATTCCCATTCGATTTGAGTTGAGATTTTATGATTTTAACGGCCAATTTATTCACTAGGAGTTAAATCGCCTTAACTCCCTTAACTCACCTTTTACATGGAAAATAACACTAGCTAACTCCCTTAACTCACTAACTCGGCTTAACTCCTAGTGAATAAATTAGGGGTAAGTGAATGGTAATTCAATTTAGTCAAATGATTTTTTTATATGGAAAAATGCTCGAAATCGATCGAAATGAGGGAAAAGTTAATTTGCCTCAAAACGACAGGACCGATTTTTATGATCCATATCACATTGGATAGGGATCAGTGTGGCCTATAGGACTAGATATGAGGCATTCTAGAAAAACCAAAATGGCGGCTGTTAGACGACATTTTGTCCAAATTACCCCAATAAAGACCCCTCAAGATGGATATCAAATGAAAGCGCTTTGGAAGAAACTTACAAATATCTATATCATGGGTATCAAAAAACCAAAATGGCGGCTGTTAGACGACATTTTGTCCAAATTACCCCAATAAAGACCCCTCAAGATGGATAGCAAATGAAAGCGCTTTGGAAGAAACTTACAAATATCTATATCATGGGTATCGAAAAACCAAAATGGCGGCTGTTAGACGACATTTTGTCCAAATTACCCCAATAAAGACCCCTCAAGATGGATATCAAATGAAAGCGCTTTGGAAGAAACTTACAAATATATATATCATGGGTATCGAAAAACCAAAATGGCGGCTGTTAGACGACATTTTGTCCAAATTACCCCAATAAAGACCCCTCAAGATGGATATCAAATGAAAGCGCTTTGGAAGAAACTTACAAATATCTATATCATGGGTATCAAAAAACCAAAATGGCGGCTGTTAGACGACATTTTGTCCAAATTACCCCAATAAAGACCCCTCAAGATGGATATCAAATGAAAGCGCTTTGGAAGAAACTTACAAATATATATATCATGGGTATCGAAAAACCAAAATGGCGGCTGTTAGACGACATTTTGTCCGAATTACCCCAATAAAGACCCCTCAAGATGGATATCAAATGAAAGCGCTTTGGAAGAAACTTACAAATATCTATATCATGGGTATCGAAAAACCAAAATGGCGGCTGTTAGACGACATTTTGTCCAAATTACCCCAATAAAGACCCCTCAAGATGGATATCAAATGAAAGCGCTTTGGAAGAAACTTACAAATATCTATATCATGGGTATCGAAAAACCAAAATGGCGGCTGTTAGACGACATTTTGTCCAAATTACCCCAATAAAGACCCCTCAAGATGGATATCAAATGAAAGCGCTTTGGAAGAAACTTACAAATATATATATCATGGGTATCGAAAAACCAAAATGGCGGCTGTTAGACGACATTTTGTCCAAATTACCCCAATAAAGACCCCTCAAGATGGATATCAAATGAAAGCGCTTTGGAAGAAACTTACAAATATCTATATCATGGGTATCGAAAAACCAAAATGGCGGCTGTTAGACGACATTTTGTCCAAATTACCCCAATAAAGACCCCTCAAGATGGATATCAAATGAAAGCGCTTTGGAAGAAACTTACAAATATCTATATCATGGGTATCGAAAAACCAAAATGGCGGCTGTTAGACGACATTTTGTCCAAATTACCCCAATAAAGACCCCTCAAGATGGATATCAAATGAAAGCGCTTTGGAAGAAACTTACAAATATATATATCATGGGTATCGAAAAACCAAAATGGCGGCTGTTAGACGACATTTTGTCCAAATTACCCCAATAAAGACCCCTCAAGATGGATATCAAATGAAAGCGCTTTGGAAGAAACTTACAAATATCTATATCATGGGTATCAAAAAAACAAAATGGCGGCTGTTAGACGACATTTTGTCCAAATTACCCCAGTAAAGATCCCGTCCAAATTACCCCAGTAAAGATCCATCCCTATCCAATGTGATATGGATCATAAAAATCGGTCCTGTCGTTTTGAGGCAAATTAACTTTTCCCTCATTTCGATCGATTTTTCAATATTCCAAGAAGGTTGAAGGACATTTTTAAAAGCAATTTATAGAAAAAAAAATTACGACTTTTATATTTCTTTGAAGAAATAAATCACTTAAAAGTTCTCACATCAGTGCGCAAGCCGAGATTGGAAAATACTTTTAGTATTTTTTTTTTATAAATCACATTTTTAATAACATTTGAGAATTATAATTATGGGCAGCACCGTGCCAAGGGAGGCGCCAAAACTGTGACTAGCCGGATGTAAATTTTTGATGAGTACAGCAAATTCGTACAGGTGATTTGCAAGACAATCAGAATTTTCTTCCACGATTTGGTAAATTTACTCCAGCAAGCTAATTCTCGCATAATGCCGCGGTCACACGAGGCTGTTTTGCCAGCCGCTGGCTGCTGTTGGTTAGTAGCGCTGGCAAGTAGCAACAGCAGCCAGCGTACTGAGAGGGTTCACACGATTTCTACTTTAGTAGCGCTGGCAAGTAGCAAAACAGTGGTTTGACATTTGAATCTGGGAGATTTTTTTTTAATAATAAACGTAACACATAAATTTAAATAAATAAACGTAAAATAACAACTTACAATAAACAAACTTTACCACTTATCAGACTTTTGATAGCTCAAAAATAATATGACAAGGTCACGTGATCCCTAGTAGCGCTGGCAAAGTAGAACGGTCTCTACTTCACTAGCGCTGATAAAATCATCACGCTGCTGCTGGTAGTAGCAACGCACTAGAGTTCACACGGTGCTGCTGAAACGGCTGCTAACAGCCAAACATCCACTAGCGCTGGCAAAACAGCGTCGTGTGACCGCCGCATAACAGCGTAACACCTAGAGTGTCATTTTCCTGAGGCAGCGCGGTGCTTCATGCCTGGAGCCCAATGAACGCAACGCGAACGCAGAAACTGTCACTTACAAGTTTGTTCCATAGAAATCATTTGAAGTGAGCACAGTGAACGCACCTACAAGGCAAAAGTTTGCAAACTTCTAACTTTGCCGCAGAATTCTGCGTTGAGAGTTCATAAAGTGAGGTTGGGGAAATGTCGTTCGAGGAAAAATTGATAGCCTTAGTGCAGTAACATACAAATAACAAAGATAAAGACCAACAACGCAAATTATCGCTTCAAAATTATCCATTTTTGTAATTTTACCAACTTTATACCACTTTATATTATGTCACTTGTACTACTTCACGAGATGCCATTGGGCTCTGCCGCTGAAATGTTGCGCTGCGTGACAGTTCACAGCGTTGGAGTTGCCTTCGCGTTGCCTTCATTGGGCTCCAGAGGTAAGCCGACAATTTGAGACATTTGGAAATTCACTGCGTCAAATACGGATCTCACAAACAATAAAACATAGAAATACGTTTCTCTAGCAACTGCTTGGTCAATTTAAGGTGGGGTTGCCTTAAAAGAATCCTTAAAAAAAATCAAAAACTCCCGAATTTAAAAAAATCCTTTAAAAAGGATAATCATTGGAATAAATTTAAAATTGCTATGCATCAGGGCAGCCTTGCTACACAAATCTAACGACAAATAGGCTTTCTCGACGGACACCAATTTTAAATTTACTGCAATGATTATTTTATCCTTTGTAAAGGATTTTTTTCTATTTCTGGGTGTTTCAACAATTTTTAAAGCACTTTTTAAGAAGTGGGGTGTTTTTTTTCGGTATTTTCCTATTTTTTAAAGTTTTTGTTTAGAAAAATCCATTTCAAAACCTTTAATTTTTTGTCTTAACAAATTTTTCGGCGCGAGCTCCCACCCTGTTTTCCGTTTAGAAAAATTTATTTCTGGAAATTCACCTCTTAAAGAAAATAAGATTTTCCTCAAGAAAAGTGTTGAGACACTTAGGCCCGTTTGCGCGTAATATTCTTAACACATTCACTGCCATGGCTATCATTTTTGATAGCCAGTGAAAATTGGCACTATGATTCATGAGCGGCCAAGGCTATCATTTTCGATAGCTGGGTCTACAATCTACATGCATACATACATACAAGTTATGGATTTTCCTCCGCGTTAGCTCAAAAAAAACTAACTTGTTTTTATAAAAAAGCTCTTTATTTAGATCTGAATGCTTTAAGATACAATTGGCAAATGACAAACTTAATTTACCTTAACTAAGTCTTTTATAACCTAATTTAGCTTATTCTGCAAAACGTGCACACGTGTAACGTTACAAGCGTTACCTGTGCATTCGAAATTCTTAGACGAAATATGATTCTATACTCGTTGCAACATGTTTGATTCCGCGAAGACCATCTTGGGCGAAGCGTGGGAATGAGAACGATTTTGGGTGGAAATATGGAATTATGCTGTATGATGGAGATAATGGGGATCGGTAGGGGTGTGGTAATGATTTGATATATGACAGAATGTGTTAACTCCTCCCTCCTTAAAAAATATGTGTCCCACATATTGCAATTTTAACTAATGTTCGGGAAGGATAATATTACAGGATCTGGATAAGTATATGGAGTAGTGGTTTGCAATTTTGTGGTCAGCAATTTTGACCGAAGAAGGTAAAAAATGAGAGCTAAGGATAATATTAGGATAATTATTATTGCGTCGGATGCAATAGATGTAATGTTATTTGTAGAAAAGTAATCAAGCTTTTTAACGTTATCCAGGTGAAGCCTATGTAGGTATTCCAAGTCGAGTTTTATATCCTTTTCAGTGAGGTTGCCTAGGAGGCCTGTGGGTAATGGATGAAATGTTTGAATTTCCGTGCTGGTGTACTCGACGTTGTTAATTCGTATTGTGTCATTTTGGAAATTGACTACAAATGTTCCGTTAAGGTTTTGTGTTTTGTTTTGATGATGAAGTTTCCCATTAAAGTTCGTAAGAAATACCGTATTTTCGTTGATGACTTCGATTATTGGTTTGCTATGGTACTGATAAGTACAGGATGCGTTGATTCCGTCGAGGATTTGTGATACACAATCGTCAGGGGCTAGTTTTGTTAGCTGATTCCTGTTGCAGATTGTTATATTTTGCATCGTTGTGCAGCTGCCTTGCACGCCATACCGTGTTTGCTGCGTTACCAGTAGGCTGGAATAATTTAGAAGGATCATTTTGCTTTCAGTGATCGTTGAGCGAATTAGAATGTGGTTAAAGTTCGTGGCTTCCGTTTTAGGTAAACATACAACGTACAGGAGTAACGAGTCCTTCATTAGCATCATAGGTTGTGCATATTCGATGGCTTGAATTTCATTGTCGTAAGGCAGTGTTTCGATTTGGGATAGAATTTCGGATATCTCCGTGTGGTCCAGAAGATTTGAATTGACTACGCCGCTTTTAGCTAGTTGGCTGGCCAATACTATTTCGTGGATTTCTTCCTCAAGGATTCCTAGCTTGTTGAAAATCATTTGTTCGTATTTACCATTGTCGTACTCGCTGATGTCTGAGACGATTCGATTATAGTTGTCTATAATTTCAGTTGATATTTTGGTAAAATATTCATTGATCTTGTACTGTTTGTTGTTGTTGCTAATTATTTCGTTTTGACTTTTAAGGATATTGTTCCAATCGGTTGCGTCGGGGTTTCCCGCAATCCACTTCCAAGCTGAGCCTATCCAGTTTATGGCACGCTTTGGCCTAGTTGTTTGGAGCTGTCTGAGTAATCCTTCTATTTTTGAAACTCGATGATGGAGTTGTGGTACTAAGATGCTGGATCTGTTAAGCTTGTGTTTTATTGTTTGATCAATATTCTTTAGTATCGCCTCGTAGTTTGCTAGGTTTATGGTGTGAATTAGTTTGAAATCTCCACTCATGATTTTCCCAAATCCTAATCGCATTGTCATAAGCGGTTTGTTGTATTTGTAGATGTTAAGAGATGCGTCTACGGTCCATAATGTTATTCTAGAATAGATGGAACGTTTTTTAAGTGGGATTTGTGAATTCTTTTCCCCGTAGCTGTGGTAATGGTGACGCGATTGTTTTGAGCTACTGTTTCCTTTACGAATAGTGGTTTTTCTTTAGTTTTAATTTGTTTATTTTTTTTAAACACAGTGTCGCCTGGTTGATATTGTTTTGGTTTCTTTCGTTTCGCGTTGTGCCTGTCGATTTGATTCCTCTGTTTCCGTCTAATCTCGCATTGTAGATTTTCATGTAACTTTTCTTGGAAGTTCGTCAAATTTTGATAGTTAATTCTCTGAGATCTTCCGTAGAATATGTCGGATGGTTTAGTTTTGGTGACGGAGTGAAATGAGTTGTTGTATCTGTCGACAGAAATGTTGACAATTTCTTTTAGGGACCGGTTTGTATTTTCCTTTTGAAGGCATCTTATAATTTCCAGAACCGTAGAGTGAACGCGTTCGATAGCACCGTTAACTTCGCTTTTTTGTGGCGGAGCCAAATAGACGGTTATGCCTAACGATTCGACATAGTTCAGAACCGTGGGACTAATGAAGCTGCCTTCATTGTCCGAAACTATCATTCTTGGGACCGTGAAATAATGGATCAAATTAGCTATCTTTTTCCGTAAGTAAGGAGCAGATTTGTTTTTGATGTGGAAATACTTGGCAAATTTACTGAATTTGTCAACGCAAGTTAAAAATTTTTCGCCTTTTAGCGTCATTATGTCTATATGTAGTATTTCCGTCGGAAACTGTGGAATCGGTGTCTCCTGTAATTCCGGTTTGTGCGGGTGGCGATCGTATTTGCAACTGTTGCAAGTATCGCAATTTACCGTATATTTTTTTATTGATTTACTCATCGCAGGAAAATAGTATTTTTCTAAGATTTGTTCCTTATTCTCCCTGGCATTTCTATGGGCTCTTTTATGCTCATCCTGTATAATTTTGATTTTATTATCTTCATTGGAGATATCTTGAACTACTCGTTGTGTGATTCGTATCTTGAATTTTGAAAAGTGTTCCCTATAGATTTCTTGTAGTAGCTGAATGTAGTTTTCCGGAATTTTGATACCGTTGACCACATTTGGGTTTAGGTATTCCTTTAGTATTTTTATTAAATTTTGTCTATTGATTTGATGTAGTCGAATGTAATGTCTAAAGTATCCTGGGTGAGGTTCTTCGTGGCCATATATCTCTTTACCTTCGGAGATTAAGATTTGTTTTTTGAAGACGTTTATTGGTGCCTCGCAACTTGGTATGAGGTCGCTGTTGTCTTCATTTGCACTGTGAGCCGTTCCAGAGCTATTTGTTAGTACGTTTGTCTCGGTTGGTAGCCTAGAAAGGGCGTCTGCAACGACATTAGTTTTCCCTGGTTTGTAGATGAGCTCGTAATTGTATTCTTCTATACGAGACTTCCATCTTTTTAGCTTCGCATTGTGATTCCGGTTACTAAGGGCGAATGTTAGTGGCTGGTGGTCAGTGAGAATTTTAATTTTTTTTGCTCCGTAGAGGTATGTTCGAAGTTTATCTAAGGACCACACTATGGCTAACATTTCCTTTTCTCCCGTGGAATAATTTTCCTCGGTCTTGTTTAGAGATCTTGATATGTAAACTACCGGTCTATCTTTGCCGATTTCGCCTTGCGAAAGAACTGCTCCGACTGCGTAGTTTGACGCGTCTGTTGTCAGGATGAAAGGTTTTTCGAAGTCCGGGAATGCTAGGACTTCTGAGGAAGTGAGAAGTTCTTTTAAACAGTTGAAAGCTTCGATCTCTGCGATTCCCAATTGAATATCTTTCTTCTTAGACTGATTGGCCTTGACTTGGGCATTTTCACCTCTCGTTAGCTGCGTCAATGGCTTTGCGACTTTTGCAAAATCCCTGACAAACTTTCGGTAATACGAGGCCAAACCGAGAAAGGCTTTTAGGTCTTTCAGGTTCTGAGGGGGCTTGATATTTCTAATGGCAGCAATTTTCTTGGGGTCTGGTAGAATTCCTTCTTCCGAAACAACATATCCCAAAAATTCGACTTGCTTTTTCAGAAATTTTGATTTTTCCAAGTTTACTTTTAAGTTGGCTTTTTCCAGATGAGTTAGAACAGTCTCCAGATTGAGTAAATGTTCCTCTTCTGTCTTGCCAAGGATAATTACGTCGTCGATATAGACGTAACATATTTTACCGATGAGTGGTTTAAGTACGTCATCGATCATTCTTTGGAAGATCGCCGGTGCGTTCTTCAAACCGAAAGGAAGTCTGGTAAACTCGTATTTGCCATTTGCTGTGGAAAAAGCGGTTTTGGCGATATCATTCTCTTTCATGCGTATTTGGTGAAACCCTGAAGTGAGATCGATGGTTGTAAAGTATTTGCTTTGGTTAAAGCTTGCAAGGGTGTTGGTGATTTCCGGGATTGGATAGGTGTCGGGTATTGTTATGGCGTTTAGCCTTTTGAAGTCAATAACGAGTCTATATTGCTGCTCTCCGGCTGAATTCGGTTTTTTGGGCACTATCCAAAGGGGTGAATTGTATGGACTTTTTGATGGACGTATAATTCCATCTTTAAGCATTTTTGATATTTGTGATTCCACTTCTTGTCTCAAGTTGACAGGATAGGAATACGACTTCGTATATATTGGTTCGAACGTTGAAGTTCTTATCTCGGCTCTGACATTAGTTTCAACTACGTCTTCGTCGTTTACGGGGCCGAAAATCAGTGGGTGGTTGTTTAGAATAGTGTGCAGCTTTTTTTGGAGTTTTTGGTCCAGCTCATCGCACTTGACTTCGATATTGTTGACTTGTCTAGATACTCTAGATTTTAAGGGAATTTTAATATTGGGTTTTATTTTGAGGACATGGTTTCCTCGATCTATTACAGCCTCTAGCTCTTTTAGAGTGTCGTCTCCGATGATACCATCGAACGACTTAAGTCCAGGTAGGACGAAAAATTCTAGTGTGGAGTTATTCCCAATGCTTTGAAAAAAACGACCCGTAACCTTATGGGTTATAGGTATGTTGCCTGCGGCTGAATGAATGTTAAATGATTTTTGAACTGGTTTGGCGTTTTGCGATAATTGAACTGAAACGAAATTTTTATTGGCTCCGGTGTCGATCAGGAATTTCAGCACCTGGCCGTCTTTTTTCTTATATTCTATGTATGGAATGCTAGAGAGGCGTCTATCATAAAATTTAGATCGCATTCGTTTAGCTCATCTTCTGATTGATCTGGTTCAGCGAAAGCATCTTCTTCCTGCTGATTATAAAATTCGAGATTTTCTTCTTGGGTTTGAAGATTATTTATTCTCTGTGTTTTCCTAGCGAATTGATTGGAATCATTCGATCGTTTGTTAAGGTGAAAGGACGATGGCTTATTCATATAGTCTACTTGACGAGTTTGTACAGACCTATCGACATCCATTGGAACTGGTGGCTTAGGGTAGTTGGGTCTGGGTGGTGGATTGTTTCTGTAAAGTTGGTTATGTGCATCGTGTTGTGCGTTGTAGGCTTTAATTTGATTAGATAAACTTGATATTGGAATTCGCTTATTACCGTGGTTAAACCGTGGAGTGAATATTTGGTTCACTGGGGCAGATATGGAATTGTTAAAATTCCTATTGTGTATTGGGATGTTCCTAAAGTTTAGGTTTTGAAACTCTAAACAGGATGCGTAAGCTTCTGGGAGTGTTTGTGGTTTCTGAATTATAAGCATTCTGGAGAGATCTCCATTTAGTCCCCGAACGAACACATCTAGTGCCCTGTTTCGATAGTTTTCGGTCAGCGCAACTACCGTTTCTTTAGAATAGTCTTCTGTTTTTATCTTGTTGATTAGAAGTGATAGCTGATGATTAACGGCTGCGTAAAACTCATCAACGCTTTTATCTTTCTGAGTCATCGCGTGTAGCTGATGCTCTAAGGTTCTTACATCCCTCTTGTCCGCGTAATGAAGGGACAAGCATTTCTTAATGCTGGGCCAATCATCGAAAATATTGTAAGAAATTAGGGCGGCGTCAGCCGGGCCTCTTATTTTTTGTCTGATGTGTCTTAAAATTGCCCTGAATATGGGTTTGTCTTTAACTATTTTGTAATCGTCCAATATTGTTTCGACGTTGTGAATCCATGACACATACTGCACCGGATTACCGTCAAAAGCTTGAAGATCCCTTACAGAGTCGGGAAGCTTTTTTATTGCTTCGAGATCTTCTGGGGTTTTAGGACCCGAAATTGTTTGTTCTGTGTGTGTATCAATTTGTTCCCGTTTATTTTCGAGTTGTATTAATCGATTTTCTATTACTCTAATCTGCTCGATCTGAGCATTAACTGCTCCGGTCAATTGCACAATTGTTTGTTGGAGAGTATCCATTTTTTATAGGTTTAAGGAGTAGGATGTTCACGAATCAGAGCAAGATGATATTATAATCAGAATAATCTAAGGCACAACTCGATTATGTTATTTTGTTAACGATCGCGTAGCAACGAAAATAGCTCACAACAATCTTAACAATAAACTTTTTACTTTAATTGGATATGATAACACGATCTTAATTTCTAAAGAATATGTTTGTTTAACAATATGTTTTATTTCTTGAATATAACTTTTTACGACTTCTTATTTTTTGTTATTTCATATATATTTAATATTTTTTATTCGTACAATAATATGCAAATATTGTGTTTCACTATTTATGACTTTACGTTACACGTTTCTTTATTTTCTTTTGTTTGAAGTTATTTAATTAATATTTACGTTTTCTTTTTCGTTTCTTAACTTAAAAAAATGGAAAATTACTGAGAGAACTTACATTAAATATAGAATTTTCGCTGTTTGCATGATGAATCGTCCGTAGAATCCTTTTTGGCTCTAACCGTTGATTTGTTAAAGTTGTGCGTTGGATGGGGCCTACTGCGGTACGGGTTGGATCACTATCTGCTTTTGCCTCGAATTCTTTCACGAAGTTCCTCTTTGATAACTTTTCCTGGTCCGGTTGTCCTGCTTGGCGATCGCTGAGTTGCTCGTTCCTTTTCGGCAATTTCTGTCGTCAGGTTTTTGTTTTCTCACTTGATCGCACTTATTTTTTAGGATCAGATTTCTCTCCAGCCTCTGAGAGTGTTTTAAGGTAGTTTTTGGCTTGACAATACTGCCTCTGATCACAAATGTTCACAATATTATTATTATTTTTGAACTAGTTACAAATGATTTTAAACTGCGATTTTTACTTTATTGTAAAATTTTTTCACTTTAGTAAGTTTTTTCACTTTAGTAAATTTTTTAACTTTAGTAAATTTTTTAACTTTAGTAAATTTTTTAACTTTAGTAAATTTTTTAACTTTAGTAAATTTTTTTCGCGTTTTCTTTGCACGGATGTTCGGACTTTTTTTACTGCTCGGGCGCCAGTTATGGATTTTCCTCCGCGTTAGCTCAAAAAAAACTAACTTGTTTTTATAAAAAAGCTCTTTATTTAGATCTGAATGCTTTAAGATACAATTGGCAAATGACAAACTTAATTTACCTTAACTAAGTCTTTTATAACCTAATTTAGCTTATTCTGCAAAACGTGCACACGTGTAACGTTACAAGCGTTACCTGTGCATTCGAAATTCTTAGACGAAATATGATTCTATACTCGTTGCAACATGTTTGATTCCGCGAAGACCATCTTGGGCGAAGCGTGGGAATGAGAACGATTTTGGGTGGAAATATGGAATTATGCTGTATGATGGAGATAATGGGGATCGGTAGGGGTGTGGTAATGATTTGATATATGACAGAATGTGTTAACTTACATTCATACATACGTAAATTCTACATACGTCTACATGTATTGGCATCTCCCTTACATTTTTGCAAAATTTGTCTGGCAGTCAACGTGTTAAAAAATTAAGTTGTGGTTAGCCTACTTAAACCGTAGAAATTCTTCGTCTTAAATTTTTTAAGTTGTGCATAAGTTGCTAAGTTTTGTTGTGGCAAACTTAATAAAACAATTTTATCTTTAATAAAAAAAACTTTTAGTAAACTATTTTCCATGTAATTGTGATGTAATCTGTTAGTTTCCCAGTACTTTTTTTTACCTTAGCGAGAAGAAAAGCTTTTGTTTATTACAGATTTTTTGCACATTCACCGAAGCTGGTTGCTATGTGAAAACACGATAGGTACAAGAAAAATGTTGAGAATTTTTTTGTAAAGAGATTTTCTTTTGTGTTGTTTCTGCTTAAAAAGCAATCCTTGGCTTAGTTCTTTCAATCTTTTTAGATTTCATTTTGCAATTACGTTAATTGTTCCGCCAGGATGGAAGACTCGAAGGAGGCATATTTTGTGGTGTTGCTTAATTTCGATCTCATAGTAGGAATTTCCAGAGATCGACGTGCATTGCTGCCTTCAATCCTGTGGAAATTGAGAGGCGGTATTTACGATACGATTAAGTTGCCGAGAGGATTTAACTTCACAATAAGAAGGAATTTCTATGGAATTATTCGCCAGAATTTTCCAACGGCTTTACTTTAAAAAAAAACCCCCCCTGAAAATCCCAAACGTTTTATTAATTTATTGACTTTTTTTATACTTGCAGGATTTGGATGTGTTTCATTCATGTTTCAGGCTTTAAGCGTCACCAGCGGTTAACAAAACTGACATTCATTTCAAATCCTGGCACACAGATATTGAACAAAAGAATTTCAAAACAGGATTTTAATGGAGCGCAGAGTTTTTATTGCCAAGGGGGAGATAACCTCTTTGCTTATGAAATGAGTACGAATCGAGCAGACGGAAGGATTTTGATTAATTACGAAATGCGCCACTGCTGTGATGAAACATCCTTTAAAACACAAAATACGCACGGATCCTGTATAATACAGCCGATATATTCGTGTATGCAGCATCCCAAAACGTTGTAAAATTTAACCCTGACGGAACATATTCATCAGCTGAGATTTTGATTGATGACGAACAGCTAAAAACTAAACATTTTGTTGCGGCTGATGATTAAGTTTTATTTGGGAGTCATCCTCGTTAAACAATTAATCCCACTTTATTAAGAAGTTATTTTTAAAAAAACACCCTGTTTTCATGGTTGAGTAAATCTTTTTTCCGGGCATTAATTTGTATTAAAATTTCCAGAAAGCTACTGTAAATTATTCCACATATGAATGTCGGACATTGGATAGGATTGTAACATTTGTAAGGTTTTATAACCCATCAACAGTACAGGTGTTGGCAACGCTGGGATAGAAAACTGACTTTTGGCTATCTTCTGCAAAGCCTTTTCGTCAATTTGGGTCAGGGGGCCAAGTCAGGTGGATAAGGTGGATGGGTAAGGACTTACTAATGTTCCCTGGACCCCGCATTGCATGAGGGGGGCATTGCATGAGGAGGGCATTGCATGAGGGGAGCTTTGCATGAGGGGGGCGTTGCATGAGGGGAGCATTGCATGAGGGGGGCTCGAGGTTCCCCTCGCAGGGCCCAAATGAAGATCGATTCCCATAAAACGGTCTTAAAATTTCTCACTTTTTTTTAAAAAAAAGTCCTTAAATTTTCGCTTGCATTTTTTTAAATATAAGCTTTTTTTAAATTTATTTTTAATATTTTTTTTGTTAGAAACGACCACCTTTATAGCAAATTTACTCGGGACAACCTTCCGTATATAAAATTCTCATAATGTTGACCCGCTGGTAATTGCTTTTGTTTGTGTTCATACGAAAATGTATTGTAATCGAAGGATATTTTTAAAGACTTGAAAATAAAATCTGAGTTTCTTACAATACTTTGTTTAACTTTTAAAAATTTCCTACTTATACATATGTATATATTTTTTCAGAATAAAAATGGAAAAAAAATTTAAACTTTTCCGATTAAAAAGAAACCTGTGAATGCATATAAGTGTGTTGAATAGCCAGGGGGAAATATTTCTTATGTTCACCAAATTTTCTTTTCTTCTGTTTTTGTCCTTTTTATATCTGGTTTTTATTCATTTATCTCTAAGGATAAAGAAACACAAACAGCGATTATGCCTGACGGAAAAACAAAAGGCCATGAACTTATGTTTCATTGTTTTTTTTACTGAAAACGAAAAAGGAGATTTATTTCAGTATGTGAATGTCTTTGCTTAACAGTTTTGTTTTTTGGATTTGTGAAAATAAAGAAAAACAGTCAAGTTCAGTTGTCAACGTCTAAAACATTTTTTTTTCGTTTGATCAAGGAAATTAATAAAATTCTTTGTGAAGAGTTACCAAAATTGTTAAAAAGAATTTTTGGCGAAACTTGATTTTAAATCATACTCGCTTAAGAGCAATTTTTGGAGGGATGAAAAATTATCTTTCTCCTGGGGTTGTTTTTCATTCAATGGTGTTCAAATGTGAAAGATTCACCCCAACAGGCTTAAACGGATTTTTTCACTTTAGCCAATTAGTGCGAAGGCTAGCGACCATTATCAGGTGCCGCTTTTTAAAGAAGAATGGTTGTAAAAAAAATTTTCGACACCAGATTCCGTTGCACAGTATGCAAAATGTTTTAAATCTAAAATTTTATAAAATTTCCATTACGAGCGTATAGTTTCAGAAAAATCCCGGTTAAGAGCATATTTTGTGGACTCCATTTTCGGCAAGGAAAAACATCATTTTTGACAAAACAGCATCATTTTTGACAAAAGAGCATCATTTTTGACAAAACAGCATCATTTTTGACAAAACAGCATCATTTTTCGCTTTTCTTTCCAGAGCATGTTGCTTTAGGGGCTGTCCATAAAACCTGTCACGCCAATTTTTGCCTATTCAAACTCGCCCATCCCTCCTCTCGCGTCTCGGTTTTTCACCGGATTTTTGGATGACATAGAACGCCGCACTCGCAATATCTCCGATGTCTTTTCCCCCTAAATGAGTGACCATTTTATGGATAAATTCTTAGAAAAACCCCAGTTAGTACCAATCAGCGATGTCCCCCTACTACAATTGTAGTAAATCTACTACTATTTTGGCCTTCAAAAGCTTCAGTGCGTAGTAAATCAAATCTACTACTATTTTTTGTAAAATACATTAATTAACCAAAAAATTGTATTATAACATGTTAAATGTAAAAAGCTTCTAACGATGTTGGTATTATGAATGATGAAGCTATTTAGCTTTAGTTATACAAATTGGTATATCGGCATAGGTAGAAAAGGTTTTTTTTAAAAAAATCTGCTACTATTAGTATCAATCTACTACTATTTTTGGTCCAATCTACTTCCCCCCTAAGGCAAATTGGGGCCATCCCTGGTACCAATATTCCGATATGTGAAAAGAATAAAAAATGAGTATTTTTTCTGTGGGAAATTCGTTTATTTTGTCTTCGAATGTCTTTAAAAACTAGCAGACTGCAACAACCCGCTTAAGGTCACCACAAAATTTCGCATAGGATTCAATTTTCACAGGGTTTCAGTGTAAATCCTCGTATTGAAAAAAAAACCTGTACGACATATCACGGAAAAGTTTATTTTCTCTTTTGATGTTTGCCTTTGAGGAAAATCTTTCTCTGTCAGTATCACTCCTCCAGGAGGAAAAAAAAATATGTCCCCGACCACAATTTCATATTTACGACAATTTTCATATCCTCACATTTTCGCTCTCGTATTTTCAAAAATTTTTTTTTTAATTTGCTAAAAATCTTCAACGAATTGACGCTGTCATGTGTAAATGATGTTCAGTTTTTCATGTTTTGCGAGTGGGAATATTTTTATGTCTTTTTTGAGGTAATTTTTTCTTCACAATTTCCATCTCTGAACTGAATAAGACTTTGTACTGAGGATACAAATTTTGTGGTTACTTTGTAGAGAAGTAATTATCAAGTATCTGGCTCTGCCTATGACCTAATTTGTTAAGTTGAATTACTTATCAAGGTGAAATGCTTTAAAAAAAATAAAGTTTTTTTTGATTTTTTTGTGATCTTAGAGGTATTATGTTCACATCGGTAGTGTAAAATTTTTGAAGAACTTTTGGACTTGAAGAGATGTATTTATATTAACAAAAAGAAACAAAAAATTTAACTTTTACTAGAAAAATGAAAAAGATAACCAACTGTTTACATTTTTTACATAGTTTACTCGGTTTTTGGTGCCTGTAAACAATGTTTTACAGGTCAACAATTACGTAAAATATGTTTCGTAAACAATCTGCACAACTCTGAAGACCATTTAAATTTGCGAATTTTGCCAGATTTCGGCACACTCTCCTCCTCCTCCCATTTCATCATTTAATTTGTTCCGAATTGACCCAAAATAAATATGGCTACCCTATTACAAAAATATAACAAATACATCAACATCAGGAAATGTTGGAAAAGAAAAAAAAAAGTGGAAAATGCCAAAAGTCTTCACATTTATGATTTAAAATTAGATAAGCCCCGTGAGGATGAACGGCCAGGACGAAATCCTCTTTTATTTCGGTGTTTCCGTCGCCTAATCGCAATAATTTCGTGGTAAGTCCTGCGACGAGAATAATGAGTCCTTCAGGCCAATTCATAGCCATTCATAGTAGATATTAGTATGTTTGTTGTTGTTATTATTCATATTTTGCGCTATTCTTGCCAGTCAGACTTGTCGGTTTTGATTCATTTTCATTTCGGATGAGCACAATTCTTTACGGCTTTTAACTGTGTATTAATTTTAATTTTGCCCATTTTTCGTGTCACATTTCGTCCTTTTCTTGGTTTATTACTTAATAAGACACTTAAGAGTTTTCCCCACTCGAATTCGTTTCGGTTTCCATCATCATTTTAATACGGAAAAATTAAACTTTTCCCGGGGAATTTTACGAGTTTTACGGTTTTCGCCTTCATTTCTTAGACAGTTTTTCGGTTCTTGCAATGGATGCTTTGTATACATAAAGCATCTATTTCCAGAACCGAAAAACTGTCTCAAAAATAAAACAAGTGACAAGAAGTGAATGTTGTTAAAAAATTCTTTTCTTATTGTGTGGCATTTTCAAAAATTGTTTCTTACGAAGACATCGAGAGAATTTGGTTGTCCTAATGTCACAAAAATCTTATTTGGGTTTTATGTTACTAAAAGAAAAACAGAAAGGAAGTGACGTCGAGTATGATGAAAGGAGAAAAGGATGTTGGAGGCATGTCCTTTGTTTAATAGCCTTGAGCCTACTCTGTGAGACAAGATATTTTTCAAAATGGAGATCAGATTAATGTTGAATTAGGACATATAGATACGATTATGATTTTGACACACAAAAAGGTGATTTCGTCACAAAAGTGCACACTTAAATGCTAATTATGGTAGATGTGCTGTTGAAATTTGATTTGTATATAAAGGACACTCTGCCAAAGAATCTTCTATTGTTTAATTAATAATGAAAAGAGGATATTTTGATTAAATTTTGTAACTTTGGTTTTATGACAAGAATACAATTTACACTTGAGCTTAAGGACTTTGTTTACGAGGGAAATCAAACATATTTCTTTGATGTTGTTTGAATTTTCATTAAGAACATAAACTTTCTTTCATGGGGTGGACGTTTTTCGTGTACGATTTATGAAGTTTGAGAATAATTTGTTTTTAAACAGATTTTCTACACACTAATTTTTTTCCAATTGTTTAACATTTTTCAAAAAAAGCTTGCTATTCGGGTTTCAATTTTCAATGTCAAAATTTTGTAATACTTTCAATTGGTAACCCCACGTCTTTTTTTGGCATCGATAGTGACATACTCAGTAAGATTGTTGAAAGATACACAGTTCAACGGCGGCTAGAAAATAATCAGCGCTTTTATGAAAATTCGCGTTCTGTAATTTTTATGCGAAAGTTTTGGGGTGTAAACAAAAGCTGTAAACAAAAATGTATGTAAACAAACGTAATTTATTGTCCGTACATCTGTTTGTCGGTCTTTCCGTTTTACATTGATCTAGAGACTTGAAATTTTTTGTAAATAAATTTTATGAAAATCGTAGATTTCTATCAACTTTTGGAAATGTAACGGTAGACATAACGGGTAACTATTGGAGTATGCATTGAAAATGAGCGTTTTGTATTGAGACTCATAATTTGGCAGGTATATATCCGATCGGGCTGAAATAAATTTTACCTGAAAGCTAAAACCCTAGGGTGCAAACATCAGTTCAATTTCAACTGCCGGAGTGTAAAGACGTTTTTATCCGAAATTTTAAACATGGCTGAGTTCGTGCCTACAAAACCGTTTTTGCGGGGAATTCTTTTACATTACTTCCACCGAAAGACAACAGCAGCTGAGGGGCATAGAATATTAGTGGAAACATACGGCGACAATGCTCTTTCAGAACAAACATGCAGAAGATGGTTTCAACAATTCAAGGGTGGTGATTTTGACCTCGAAGATGAAGAACATCCTGGACAAACATGCAGAAGATGGTTTCAACAATTCAAGGGTGGTGATTTTGACCTCGAAGATGAAGAACAGAAAAAGTTTGAAGATACCGATTTGGAGGCATTACTTGATGAAGATCCATGCCAGACACAGGAAGAGCTTTCGAAAACATTGGGAGTCGATCAATCAACAGAAAAACGGCCGCAATTCACCGACAGACACAACAAAGTTATTTTGCAATATGACAACGCACGACCACATGTTGCAAATGTTGTAAAAAACTACCTGGAGAACCTCAAATGGGAAGTCCTACCACACCCGCCGTATTCACCAGACATTGGCCCCTCCGATTACCATTTGTTCCGGTCGATGACACATGGGCTGGCTGAGCAGCGATTTTCTTCTTATGGCGATACCAAAAAATGGGTCGATGACTGGATTGCCTCAAAAGACCAAGACTTTTTCCAGCGTGGAATCCGCATGCTACCTGAAAGATGAGAGAAGGTCGTAGCTGCCGATGGACAGTATTTTCAATGATCTGAGTCTGATAGTTTTCTCAAAATAAACTGTTGATTTTTATAAAAAAACGCTCATTTTCAATGCATACACTCAGAAAAATGGAGGCTAACTCGACGACCTACATACGGCGTAATTGGCCTCGGGCAGGCGCGCGTTCGCATGAGGGAAAATAAAACTTGTGTTGACCTGAGACCGGAGAAATTCTGAAATTAAGCCACCAGCAGGTGAAGTAGGGCCTTGGGAGCTGCACGAGTTGACCTTAGATAGGCATTTCGAGGATGTAATGTCATGTAATGGAAACCTCTGTCAGCCAGCTAGCGGTCAGAGTTAACCTGACAAAAAGTTGACCTGTACATTTTTCTGAGTGTACTCCCAATACGAAACAATTTTTTTTTTGAAAAAATACATTTTTTTGCAGATTTTGCGAAAATATGCGCTTTTGGGAAAAAATGAATATAACAAAATGTAAAGGATATCAAATTTTCTATATTTTTTCTTTAACAGTTCTCGAGATTTTTGAAAAAAATATTACTTTTTACATATTTTTCCGAAACTAAATATTGCAGAGGAAAGTTTTGATGTGCTTAACGTAATTTATATGTTCAGCACATCGTGAATTTTTTTTCCAAAGCTTCACGATCAAAATTTCACAAAAAAATCCTTTTTAAACCCAACAGCCACGCCGTGTAGACTTTAAGAGATCCGTATTGAAAACGTCTTATGGATTTTTCTTTACACCTCACCCCATTTTTCAATACATTCTTCTTTTCTCCTTGGCCAAACATTAAACATCATCACAAAGTGAGTTTGAAAATCCATCGATATTCACAGAGAATGGAAGTGAAAGCCCAAAAATAGGGAACGTGCAAAATTCTATAATCATATATTCTACCCTTGAATAACTCTTCATTGACCAAAGGATTCTGATCTGATGTATGGCGCTAATTCTGCGTTCGCTCAGCGAATTCTACCTTTCGAGGGTGGTGGCGTCTTAGACCTGAGATTCAAGCAGGCTAGAAGGTGTGTGTGTGTTTTTGGCAACTGGCAGTTTTTCCCACTTGATGGCGGTACTTAATGTAAGCCCAACCATTCAGGATTCCACAAAGAGCAAGGAGTCAAGAAGAATGGAAAATGAAAACCCGAAAAGTGTTTGAAGGTTTTATGAATGGTTGGCTGTTACCCTTTTTTCAGAATCACATCCGAAAGCGTTCTAATCTAACACATAATATAAAACACTCATGAAATATCCTGTCGAATAAACTTCAATAAAATACGCATATATATGAAATGCCGAAAAATAGAAATACACTTGTATATTTATCGTGTGTCGTCGACTTGAAGGGAAAATGAGGATCCGAAAACAGGATGATTTTTTTCTTCATCCATAGGTACTCACAGGATTCGCCTAACCTAACCACAGATACATTAGGATTCGGCTTTCATTTTATTTTAGGGATTTAAGTAAAATGTATTAAAAAGGATGCGGTGAAAACTGACCGATCCAGGTGGCCACCTGAATTTTAAGTGAGATATATAGGTCAGGGAAATATTTTTGTAACATGCGGTGGAGTGTGTGTGTGTGTATGTATGTGTCCATTCCACCATCACACGGCTCGGGGGTTGTTTGTATTTTTGATGCTTCGGTATAGGGCGCAAAATTAGACATAAAATGGATTACGGGACTGCCTTTTTTGGGATTAATTTAAACAATTTACTGTGATGTTAATAGGGACTAATCCTGGACTTGGATTCCTGCAGGACGAAATTATCAACACTTTTTAAGGATTTCAAGGGATATTTGCAGCGATGGAGTATTCAGAAACTTTTTAAATTTAGGTTTTTACATCCGGAAATGTTCTTAAAAATGAAAGTTTAAGCACAGTATATACAGTAGGTATGTAAACTTAGAACAAGCGAGTGAAAAACTTTTTAACGCACGTGATTTAATTTATGAGTTTTCTGAGAGAACAAAATCTTTTATTTCAAGTTTATAGCGTTGCCAGATACTAATTACCAGATCAATTCTCGTGCCGTTAAAAAATTCAATGAAAAACTAAATATCAATTCAATGAAAAACTAAAGCAGTAAAAATACATCTATATGAATAAAAAAAACTTCTTAAAGAACGTCTTATTAGTGTACAAAAATTCATCTAAATTCCAAGTCCTTTTAACTCTAAACAACAACCAAGCTCTCGTCAAATTGACTTATTAAATTAATTATGTATTTATTTTCACACAAATTAAAATGCGATCTAAGATATCACAAGAAGGAAAATTTATTTGTACAATACTTTGCCCCGTAGAATACTCCACATTGAGAAATTGATGTTGAAGTCAACTTCAAATGAGGCTCTTGTGAAAATGTTTTCCTATCAACGAAATTATTCCCGGAGAAAAATATTTTTTCGGTCGAAATTTGATCACCGAAAAACATCCCTTAGGACTGACGACATTCAAACTGATGGCGGCTGGAAGATTTTCGTACCTTGATAAGAGGTCGAAGAGTCGAAGGAGGCCGGTGTCCGTTTTGTCACATCAAGGACTAAAAGTATTTGAAAAGCATTTCGACAAGATAAAAGATAGACGCGTCCCGGAAAACTCTCGATACAACCAGATGGTGACATTTAGGAAATTTTGCGCGATGGACGTTGATGATGATGATGACCAGAACGATGATGATGTAACTAGCTGGTGATATCGAGATGAGGAAGGACGTTTCTTGTTATCCTTGATGACCTCTGGCTATCAATGTTTACCACAGTTTTATAGTACCCCTGCTTGTGTGCCCGCCCATCACCAACAACGAACGCTTTGTTCCGCCCCCAATATCTACGTTTCCGTTGGATGGTTTTTCAGAGTCCTTTCCACACGGTGGACATTTCCCATTTCATTTTTGTACAGGAAGTTGAGAGAAGCAATTTTCCCATAAAGATTCAATACGCGACAAACATTTTGTTAGGTTTTTTTTTTGCCACTGATTTCCATCTTTTTTATATTTCAACATCGGATGTCTCGCGATTTTTCCTAGTCATGGTGGAAAAGTTTGTGTTTTCATGTCTTTTTTTAAATACTGTTTCCCGTCCCATCCCCCTAACACTTTTTAGCTGATTTTGTTTTACAGCAGCATTTGATTTGTTTTTCTTTCCTGTGATTTTAATAAAGGAAAAATTTGCCGAAGGATTTTCGATTTCATGGGAAATTTTCTCATGCAATATCACTGGAGAAACAAATCAAACGATGAATGTTCTATTATTTCGAAAAGGTTTGTGAAAACGATTTTTAATTATCTGTTGTTGTCATAACCTTCTCAATTTGAATTTTCGGTTAAAAATAACAAATAAAAAATAAATGGTAACGAAAATACGTTTTAATGAACCGCTCTATATTTTTGGTTGGTTTTGAGAAGGTTTTTTTTTCTTGGGAAATGCGAAAATAACTTGAAAGAAATATCTTCTAATTTTTTTAATTTTGATTAAAAATTGACACTTTTATGGCAAAGAGGATCTAATTGTGAAAATAACCCTGGATAACAGATGTAAATGTCGGAAAATGGTCACAAAATACAAAATTCCAAATAATTTTGCGATTTTGCAACACAAAAACATTTTTCTTCAATCCTGGTTTTTCCATTGATTGTGAAATTGAATCGGTGAAAAAGGCACAAGTAAATCATTTTTTCGACCTCCCTCTGGCTCGTCGCCTGCTCCTTCTGCTAATGTCCCGCCTAATCCTGTAAGGATTAAAAATAAAAAGGAGAACCTAATTCGGTATTGTTCTCAGCCCCCCCCCCCCCCCTTCCATTCCTCTCCTTCGGTCGCCTTCTGCTCTTTCTGCTGAGGTCCCGCCTAATCCTGTAAGGATTCGATTTAAAAAGATGTCCCGCCTAGTCGTGTAAGGATTTGATTTAAAAAGAAAAAGGAGAGCCAAATTCGGTATTGTTCTTCTGAACATTCCAAATGTATTTAACCGGTCCATACATCAAAATTCAATTGAACCGCGCCTTCCTCCCTTTCCCGCAAAAAATGGGTTTTTTATTAAATAAAAATTTTGTCTGTCCTCATATCGAGTATTTGACGATTGGCTCCTGGCAATTGTAGTTATTTTTATAATTATTATTTATTTTTAAGGAATTAAATAAAGAAAGTTGAAGGAAATAAACAAGATTTATGAAGAAATTTGGAAAAAATACGTTTTTTTACAAAAAAGCGTCATTTTTATTTCAGACACTTTTAATACCACCCTACCCTACATATCTTTAAATTTCAGTTCAATCACCGAAATAAAATTATTTAATAACGTATCCTTGATTTCAGTAACACAATCCATATTGGAATTTCTTCTGGAAAACTTTCACCAGAACAAATGTTATAAAAGTTTTTAACCTTAAACGTAACAAAGGAAAGTCGTGAAAGGAATTTTCTCAATTTGAACAATTTTAAATGTTAAATTGAGTACCAAATGGTAGATTTTTTGACCTTGACATAGTTGAATTGTTTTCCTACTTTCAATTACGCTAAAAACGCACACATACAAAACCTTTGTAAAAAAAGACACGTCGTTATATTTAACAACGGAATCCTTGTTAACCATTTCACATTCACATTTGAAATACATATCAAGGCGAATCAACGTTATTATGATTTCATAAATACAAGTAACCAAACGCAAATAACAGAGAAATAAAAAATGGGTTATGAAAGACTTTTAAGTGCATCATCACTTGCACTTGACCTATATTAACATCTAACAAAGGCAGCTAATGACTCCTCCCAAAGAAACACTAAAATCTTGAAAAAGAAACTAGAATTTTACTGCAAACAATCTGAATTCAAATGAAAATGAAAACCAAAAAAAAAATCTGTATTAACCGCAATACAAGAAATATAAGAGAAGGCATTAAAATTTTCTTTCCAGTTAATTTGAAATTAGTATCAGTTTCCAACGTAGGGGAGAGTGGTTCGTTATGAGTCACGTCACGAGTGTATTTTATAAGAAGCTTTTATTTAGTTTGCTTTCGAGTTTGTCTGTTTGTTTCTCAGGGGTTAATCTTGTAATCCAATTTTGACTCACGTCAACTCATCCGATTTACTTCAATTTATGCACACATACGTAACTAAGAAGACAATACAACATTTTCACTACTTCGCCCATGCAAGGATAACGGAAGGTCCTGTTAGGATATCGTGATTATCATTTTCCTCAAATTTTTCCGGAAAAATCTCTGCTGGAGGTTTTTGGGGTCGCTGAATCCGATTCTGACTTGAAAAAGTCTGTACCGATAATGGAAGGTCCTGTTAGGATAACATGATCATCCTTTTCCTCAAGTTTTCCGGAAAAAAAAATCATCTGGGGATTTTCGGGATCGCTGAATCCGATTCTATAGTTAAAAGAGTGGTCCGATTGGATTTTGATGTATGGAACGATTATGTAAAATCATATTCTAAATAGATTTCGCCTCTATAAATTTTCTAATACGACTCACCGTTTTCGAGAAAACAAAAAAAATATTCAATTTGTATGGGGGAGGGCGGAAGGAGTGGTCCAACTGGATTTTGTTGTATGTATGAGTTATATAATATCATATTCTAGATACATTTCATCTCTATAAATTTTTCGATACGATGCACAGTTTTCAAGGAAACAGAAAAAACGTTTTCCATTTGCATGGGAAAGAGGGGAAGCAGTATTCCGATGGATATTTGGTGTATGGATGAGTTATGCAGAATTCTATTCCAAACACATTTTACCTTTATAAATTGTTTTATACGACTCACCGTTTTGGAGAAAATTGCAAGAAACTTTTTCGTTTGTATGGAGGAGGGAGGAAGGCATGGTCCAATTTTGCCCGTTCAAGAACTTAGCCCAGCCATTTACGAGAAACGCAACTATACAAAACTTCAAGTCTCTAGCTCAATTATTTAGAAAGTTATGGTGTTCACGGACGGACAGACGGACGGAAATCAAAATCTTTTGTTATCCCTAACACCATTAGTTAATTTTTTGTCCAATGATTGGTTCGATGTGTTACAAACGGTATACAATACTAAATCTAATATTCTTTTATATGATACTAGCTTGCATACCCGTCGTTGTCGGGTTAAGTTTTTTCAATTTTTTTTTAATGGTCTATGTTGGACCTAAACTTCAGGCCAATCGGCTCGGTAGTTTCCCCGCGAAAGGGTAACATAGCGGAAAAGCTAAGTTTCGAGATCACTTTAACTCGTCCCCTTACTCCCCCACCTCTCGGGCTACTTTTTAATGGGTCTCTGTTGGAACATCTATGCCAAATTTCAGGCCAATCGGTTCAGTAGTTTCCCCGCGAAAGAGTAACATAGCGCAAAAACTAAGTTTCGAAATCACTTTACCCCCTCGCCATACTCCCCCACCCCTCGCGCTACTTTTCCGTGTGCCTATGTTGGAACCAGAACTACCACAGACACTCATGCCAAATTTCAATTCAATCGGTTCAGCAGTTTTTGCGTGAAAGAGAAACAGACAGACAGCTCATTTTTATATATTAGTATGAGTATGATATATGATATATAGAGCACAATAATTTAAATTTTTTTTTTTGTAATCCCTAGAGACTGTATTTTTTTTCGTAATCCTTAGAGGCCGATATTGTTACCCGTGCTGCACACGAGGGTTAAATAATGTATTAAAAAGGAAAAAAAAAAACATTTTTCGGGCGCTGTGTATCAGAAATGGCAAAATACAAAAAACAACAAGATTTTTCCTTGGTTTTATTTCTGGGCATTTTGTCCCAGAAAATTTTTTTTTCCTTTTTTAAAATAAAAGGTTTGATGAAAAAAAATTTTGAAATCGTTTTTTTTTAAATCACTGTTCCATCACGTCAAAATTTCTCATAAGTAATTTCCACATTAATTTATTATCGCTACTAGAGAAAATCGCTTGTTGTTTGTCATATATGCGAACACATTTGTTATATCCGTATATACTTATTTGGATCCATATTATGAGCGGTGTGTGGCTGAGGTAATTGAATACTTTTGATACTTTTTCAATTTAATAAAAGTACACAGAATTTAGATGAGGATTAAATTCCGAAATACACCAGCAACGTTTAGCAAGTGCACTTCTAAAAAAAAAGGTAAGGGTGTCATAAAGAGGGTTTTAAGTTTCAATGTTGTTTGTTGATGTTCTCTGAATTTACATTCATACATTTTTTTAAATATTTTTTTTTCTTGTTCTCAAATATTAATTTTTTTCTTATTCTTTACTTGTTTTTCTTTTTGTTTACTGAATTGTATCTTTTCGTCGTTCGGTACAGAAAGTGTTCTAAATTTTATGCGATGCCCATAGAGAAGTGGGACACAGGTATGAATTTTACATATGTTCAACGCTGCGTTATGCTCGTGTTGCTGCTGTCACGTGGATTTAATTTTTATTGAAAGAAGACAAATAAATTTTATTTATCCGCTTTCAACATTTTTATTTACTTTTAAATGTGAGACGGAAATTTCTGTTTTTGAAAGCGGGAGAAATTTCCATGATTCAATGTCGTGTTTTTTTTTCCTTGCATTTAACAAAATCAGTTTATTTATTTAAGGTCTCACCTTGGCCGTTTCCGCATCCGGACATATCACATGCTGGTAAATAATATTTATGTAGTCCGTGCCAGAGCATATCGTTAAGGACCTGTCGTCAATCACCTGAAGGTCGTTGCCGTGTTTTTTCACTACTTTATCGAGTAGCTTTGGATCCTGGAATTAAAAGCAATTTTTTTTAATGGAAAGTTTTTAAACTTTTACAAACAAAATTAATTCACCATTCGAAAGGAATTTGTATGCAGTTTTAATTACTTTTTTTTCAAACTTCCACAAACAGTCTGAAGTGGAAATTATTAATTTTTCAAGAGGCCCTACAAAAATATTTCTTTTGTCAAAACTTAGAAACTATGAACACTTACTAATGGCTCTGAATGGGTTAACTTTCACTGGAAAAAAACCAATTAAATCATAGAAATGAAATAGCAGATATAAAAAAACGTAATGAAAACTACTATTGCTTGGAAATCCTTACAGGGCCCTCCCAAGGTTAAGCAGATCTCGGGGCGAAAACAGTATTTGGCGCCACATCCATTTCTAAAAAAAATTGATGAAACGTTCACTTAAAAATTTTGGAAGACCGATCCCAGAGAAAAAGTCTGTCTCAATTTTTATTTGTGACTAGTTTGCATACCCGTCGTTGCCGGGTTAAGTTCTTTAAAAAAAAAATTTTTTTTATGGTCTATGTTGGAGCTAAACTTCAGGCCAATCGGCTCGGCAGTTTCCCCGCGAAAGGGTAACATAGAGGAAGAGCTAAGTTTCGAGATCACTTTACCCGTTCCCCTTACTCCCCCACCTCTCGGGCTACTTTTTAATGGGTCTATGTTGGGGCTGGACCCAACAAACATAGCGCAAAAACTAAGTTTCGACATCACTTTACATCCTCCCCTTACTCCCCCCTCCCCTTACTCCTCCCTCCCCTTACTCCTCCCTCCCCTTACTCCTCCCTCCCCTTACTCCCCCACCCTTCCCCTTACTCCACCCACCCCTCCCCTTACTCCCTCCACCCCTCGCACTACTTTTCCGTATGCCTATGTTGGAACCAGAACTACCACAGACACTCATGCCAAATTTCAAGTCAATCGGTTCAGCCGTTTTTGCGTGAAAGAGGAACAGACAGACACCGACTCATTTTTATATATTAGTATGATTTAGTGTATATTCAATATGATGTATATTCAATATATCTTTGTCTTTCATAGATCCTTACAGACTTCTTAACGTCAAAATCAAGTTCAGCGTTTCCGAAAACCCCCAGATGAGATTTTTTCCTAAAAATTTGAGTAAAAGCATAATCACGTTATCCTAACGGGACCTTCCGTTATCCTGACAGACTTCTTAACGTCAGAATCGGATTCAGTGACCCCAAAAACCTCCAGATGAGATTTTTTCTGGAAAATTTGAGGAATAGGCTAATCACGTCATCTTTACTGGACATACCCTTATCCGTACAAGGGCGTTGTAGTGGAAATATGGTTGAAATAAAAGGGAACCATCCGAATTTTAGTCAACATTTTTTTATAAAAAGCGACAACTAAAAGAATATCACCACTTCATTTTCATAAAAAACATTAAAAAATTTCACACTGCTGAGTTCAAAATAATTGACGAGTCACTTGTCACCGTACACGATTTCACCCCTGGTTTCTGTAGGAATTTTTATAAGGTTTTAATAATTCTTTTCAAATTTTCACAAACTGTCTGAGCTAGATAAGTGCACTTGTTTCTGGTAATTTTACCAATTTATATAATTTTAATTGAATCAACTCGGATTCAACTCCATTATTCCAACATTAAGTCTGTCAATCATGAACAACAGAATTGGGAAAAATCATCTTTTTTCCATTTTTTCCGCAGCAAAATTCCCAATTTTGTAGTTTCATCGTCTCCACCCTTTCCGCTAACATTGTTTCCGTTTAGGAAATTAAAACCAAATTGATTGCAGAAAGAACAGAAGTAAAATTCTATCGTTCTTGTCCTTATCTTTAGTGCCCATATACCAAGTTTCCTCTTCGTTTAGCCCTATAACAGTCGCCATTATCCTAGACCCAAAGACCATACCCATACATAAACTCCAACGAAATCCCGTGAATTCATCCTGTGAATATTCCAATCCCAACAACTCCCATTCAACTTATTTTCATATCCATTCATCGTGGCTGCTAGTGAAATTCCTCATATTTCCTTATCAATCGCTAGCCGGTCTATTCTGTTGACTATAAAGAAAGGCAGAATTGACGGACGGACGTTGGATGGATGTCTGTGTGTATAAATCAGGTAGGGATGAAAATCGATGTTACGAACTGCAATATTGTGGTATGGGGGATCGAACGGGAGGGATATGTGACATTGAATTCAAGAATTGTGGATAACCGAATGAAGGTCCTTTTTTATGGTTTTCTTATACCCATCCAAGGATCTGCCTATTTTATGACAATGGCTGACGACAGTGTGAGCAACAATGGCATTATTCTCATATATCGCACAACAACGTAGTTTACAATTGATAAGCATTTTTGATATTTCTTGGACCAGGGAATTTTTCAAAAATGTGGTATTTGGGGGAAGGCCGAGTATGTTGTACGGCATATATTGGCTATGGGAATAAGTTCTTAGCGATTTTGTGAATAGATGGCCCTAGCCGCTTCGCCTGCACATATCCCCATTTCTACTTCACCCGCCATACTCTCCAGACATTACCTCTTTTCATTATCATTTGTTTAGATCGATACCATCAGATTTTACTGGAATGCGGTTCCATTTGTATGACGAGGTGAACAAATGACTGGATAAGTGCGAAAGAGCAGGCCTTCTTTTCTCAAGGAACCCGTCTGTTTGCCTGAAAGTTGGGCTTCCAATGGAACATACTTTGAATAAAATCCATTTGAAATTTTAAGCAAAAATAAAGAAGAATTTTCACAAAAAAAATCATAAATTTTTCAATACTGCTCACCGTTTTCGAGAAAATTGTAAAAAACTATTTCGTTTGTAAGGGGGAGAGGGGAAGGAATAGTTCAATTTTGCCCGGTCAAGAGCTTAGCCTAGCCATTTACGAGAAACGTAACTAGCCAAAATTTCAAGTCTCTAGCTCAATTATTTCAAAAGTTATGGTGTTCACGGGCAGATAGACGTAGATTTTGTGTAAAAAAGTCATGTTCTGTTCACATTAGATATTTTACTGTAATAAATTATATACAAATAGAAAAAATAATAATAATAAAAAGCCGCAAAAACCTAATAGAAAACTTTGTGTTAAAAGTTGAACAACCGCAACTTTTTCAATCTCTTAGTTCAAATGCATTTTAGTGAAATTTTTCTAAACTCACCAAGTCCGAGTTTTGGCGAATATCCAAGAGTTTTTTTTTTAATTTTAATTTCATTCAAATAAAAAATTTCATTTGATCAATTGTTATAAACTCGCAACATAATCGCAATGGGGAAAAAATTTCGGACAAATTGAAACGTAGAAAAATTCATTTTCGCATAAGCGAAAAAAGGCTTCGAACTTTAAGTAGGTCAAATTTCACCCCTCATTTCACTACCCCCAGAGGGAAAAACGTTGATGGAATGAAATAATAAAAATAATGCCAAGGGACATATAAAAATGGTTAGCGAACCGAATGTCATCATCCATAAAATGGATATATTTTTTTCCCCTCGCAATCGTTCTTCAGATCCTTTCGGCACCCGCACCAGTGCTATCGTCGCCTATTTGGTTCATGCCTGGGATGGATGAAGGGGAAGTCGAAGGATATATGAGAATGTCGTGCTACTCCCCATGCAATGGAAATTTTACACCCCCTGATGCTGTGATGATTTTCATATACGCTTCCATTCAACATAATACGATGGTGGTGAATTTTTGACGATATTTTTATTTCCATTTAATTTGCCAATCGGAACATTTCAATACTTCTCGTTTCGAAACGTTCAAACTACGGTACGGCCATCGTAAATATTTCACCACTTTGTATGCCAATAGGTATATCGCTTTTTTGGGGGGAGGATGACGAAAGGCGGCTTGCAAAAAAAAAAAACGGATTTTTATGTGTTTCCAACAAATATTTATGATTTTCTGTTTGTTGGTCTTTTGTACAAATAGTATTAAAAACCAGAGAGACTTGTATATTTCTTCATTTAATTTTCCATCCATTTATTTTACGTTTACTGTTTGAATTATGGCCAGTAGAAGTGTTTCGGTTCAATGACCCACACAAAACATAACAACGAAATCCTTTTATTGCTCCCAGGACCATTTCTTTCGAGATATATTAGGAATTCGGGAGAAATCCAAAGCCACATACGTATTTGGAGCGGGAAAAATGAAGGGTTAATGGCCAAAGAATTGGTCAAAAAAAAATAATGTCTAAGCGAGGGAAATTGATGTGGAAAAAGCTTTGTCAGATGCTTCTACGTTTAGTGCTTTGCACACTGGATTCAATATTTTATCGTTTTTCGTTCAAGGACTCCCATCCGTTTAGTCAAAATGAATAATTAATAAAGCCATTTATCTATCCAGCGTTAAGCTCTTTCTTTTAGTTGTGATATTGATTAATTCTCAAGTGGATTCAGTGGCTTTTGTACAGTATTCTACGGCGACGAAGACACATACGTATTTAGATTGTCCTTTTAAATTATGTCCGTTTGTCTAACTTTTAAAAAGATATTTTTTTAACCGAAAAACTTTTAGAGTGATATGACCAAATTAGTCAAACTGTCTTTCCAGTGGTCTTTCCAGTGGAATCTTTCTCCATCAACCATTTTGAGGATTTCTCAAATACTCACTGTTGCAGAAGAACTGCAACAAAGAAGTGCCCACCTGTAGGAGGATAACAATGAAAAACATAAGATACAACTGCCAGGGGCAATCATTAAATACTCTAGATGAGGGAAGAAGGATTGGTCCGATTAGATTTTGATGTGAGGATGAGTTATGTAAAATCCTATTCTAAACACAATTTACCTTTATAAATTTTTCAATATGGCTCACCGTTTTCGAGAAATTTGCAAGAAACTGTTTCATTTGTATGGAGAGGGGTGAAGGAATGGTCCGATTTTGCCCATTCAAGAACTTAGCCCAGCCATTTACGAGAAATGCAACTACACAAATTTTCAAGTCTCTAGCTCAATTATTTCGAAAGTTATTGTGTTCACGGACAGACATACGGACAGACAGACAGACGGACAGACAGACAGACAGACAGACAGACAGACAGACTGACAGACAGACGGACAGACGAACAAACGGACAGACAGACGGACATGCGGAAATCGAAACCTTTTATCATTCCAAATACCCTACTGCAGTACATTTTTGCCTCCGATGATATAAAAACTATTGGCAAACATTTAAATTTTATATTTGAGGCGTTAAAAGCTAGAGTGGACCAAAGCTTTTCCACTCTGTACTATTATTGACTGAAAATTTTTGGAAAAAAAAATCTGTGGACTTTATTACTCAATGTTGAAACGTTTTTTGGTGCATCCAAACTTTTTTGTCTAAAAACTCACTCGCAATAGTGATTCAAACACAAAAAAAAATCACGATTTCGACATGTGGGTTGGTCCACTCTAGCTTTTAACGCCTCATTTGATTCAACTGCTTTTTCGTTGAATCTAATGACAATTTTCCCTCAGTCTAAGGCTTCCAACTTGGCGGCATATCGATTGCCCTGCGGAGCCGCCTTTTTTATGAGAAATTTGTGCCTGTAATGCACTTTTCTTACAAGAATGTTTGTTTGCTTCTTGAAAAATGTGCCTGCGTGGTGGTTTTTATTGCAATAATCATAACCAAAAATTTAAAAATTCATTCGTCTTTAAAAAAAATTCCAGGTATATAAAAAAATTTTTTTATCGATTTTTTGATGCCACTTGGTCTGTGCACGGCTCTGTCTAATGCAAACCAGGTGGTAAATTTTAATACAGATATTTTAAAATTAATTGAAAAAATCACTGCCACCCCTAAATTTTACAGCATCACCCCCCCCCCCCCACCTTCCCCCTTCCACGTATTATCATTAAACTCAAATTTATAGGCAAAAAATAAAATTATCTTGGCATCATTACAACTTACCACATTGCCATAACATTTATTTCAGCCATGATTTTGTGATTTCTGGACAAAACCCAAGAATAGTTAACCGAAGACGGAATCCTTCTTGGTCACGAAATGCCGATAAAGCGATAATACAGAACCATAAAATAATAACTTTGGATGAATTTAACCAGCCTTGGGGATCTCCATTCCATGTATTTGTAAGTCAGAGTCATTAACTTTGCTATCATCATCATAATCAACATAACCATAACCGTTGCTACGCGGTTACATAAAATAAGGAGAAAATCAAACGCACGAGAGGAAAGAAAAACACTTTTCTCGTTTAAGAAAATTTTACCAAATCAACGTGGGAGTTTTCTAAGAATAATTGACGAAATGGAAAAAGAATCTACTATTGGGAAAGAAAAACAATTTTGTTATAAAAAAAAAGAAACTCTTATATAGTTGTTTGTATATAATAGGATTTTTTTTTGTATATAAAGAAAAAAAAAAGATATGTTTTCTCGTCTCATATCTAATAAATAATTACCGAAAATGCTTGTTTAATTATTTGTTATTTTAGCTAAATTGAATTGAAAATAAACACAACTCGTAAAATTCACCCAAAGAATTTTTCTTTGACGAAGGCGACGATGGCGGTGAAAGGGGCTAAATTAAAAGGATGAACATTTCAAGGGAAGGAAACTTCTCAAGAAATGATGATGTCGTATCTCTGTCGGAGTTTCCCTTAACTTTGAGGGATCCCAGGAACAAGAATTTCTTTATACAAAATCAAGAAAAGGTGATGGAATTTTTTCACTGGTTCTTAGAATGCCGGCAAAGAAAAAGGGAATGGGAACTGCGGGGAAGAGATGTGGCACAAATAGATTGTGAAGGCAAGGAAAAGTAAACATTTATCTTTTGTAACTTTTTTGTTAGTCAATTTTTTATACTTTATGGGAATATAAAAGTATTGTTGTTCGGAAACAAGTTTCACTTTTGGTGTTCAGCGGAGAAAAAGATAGCCACGATCTACCAAGCAACTCCAATAGTTTGGAAAATAATAATAATAATAAACATAACAAAAGCTATAATTGCCAATCTGGCAATCATTGGAGACCCGTATGGTGATATTCGTATCAAAATTCGAACAGTTGTACCAAAATTCCACTTTGAAGTCAAACTTTCCAATAAGATTTTTTTAAATTTATTCCAATCGGATTTTGATGTATGGGAGTTTTATGTAGAATCATATCCTAAATAACTTTTGTTCTTGCACTTTTTTGATAAGATGCACCGTTTTTGAGATATTCACAAAAAACGTTTTCGTTCGTATGGGGGGTACCCCCCCTAATGGTCCATTTTTGCCCATTAACGAACTTAGCCTCGCATTTTACAAAAAACGGATCTGTGCAAAATTTCAAGTCTCTAGCTCAATCAATTTGCAAAAATCTAACAAAATAAAAAACACATGCTTCAAAAGTAGGTCTGAATTTGTTTCAAAATCTTTTTTAAAAAAAATTTTATTTGTGGAAAATTTTGTACTAAAAATCGTAAAATATTAATTTCTGCTTATACAAAAATCACATTATGATCACATTAGATTTTTTAACGTCTTTGATTTTTGTTTTTTTGGGGAAAAATATTTCGGAAAAGCTCACATTAAAGCCACAGCCATAACGAGATAGAAAATGATTTTCTAACTTTGCCACGAAAGGAAAACATAGCAACGGATCGGAGTGGATCAAATGAATGTGAATTTTCCACTCATCCTTATTAGAATATCCTGTGCTATGTTGCTGCCACAACCTTTTCGCCTTTGATCCCCTGAACATAGGTAGGTAGATGCCAGTCTGAATTCAGATATGGGTGGCTTGAATGTTGCAGGGATCCTTGCCCCGCCACCGTCTGTTTGTAGAGAAAGCAATAAGCTATTGAGGAGCCCCTTTCTCGGTTGATTACCCTCGTTAGACTGACTACCAGAAATAATAAATTACAAATATTACTCGAAATATCCTTCGATGAAAATGAATATAAATTTTCATCTTGTTGGAGGACTATTTATTCCAGCCATCGAAAGGAACCAAAATGTAAAAATATAATGAACAAGTTTAAAGGTATCTCGATGGTATCATTGGTTCTAATTTTATATTGTGGATCGTTCAGCAACATGTGATAAAAGGTTGAAGGGCAGAATTTTTAGGGTGAATGGCGGAATTATGGTGATGACATAGGTTGTGATGACAAAATCATCGATGGGATTGGAAATGATGATGGGGATATGAAAATTATGACGAAGGTAACGAAATACAGTCAAAGCTTGTAATGACGGCATTAAGTGGTGATTGTGAATATTTGCTGTGGGAGGTTAAGTGTGAAAAGAATAACAAGAAAAAAGTCAATTTTTTTAAGAAGTTTTTTTTTTAAATGCACTAAAAAATACTTTTTTGGGCGCTGTGTATCAGAAATAAAAGCGAGATAAATATTCCTTTTTTTAAATTTTTATCCTTTTATTTCGCTTTTATTCCTGACTAGAATTTGGACCCGGCTTCGCCCGGTTAAAAGCATGAGTAGAACAAAACCTAGGAGAACAAAATTCAGTTGGTTATAAATTAGATAGCCTAAAATAGGGCGGTTCGTGCTTTTCTTTAAGGTTTTTTCTCTTCAGAAAATGGTTTTCAAAATTTAACAAAAAGACAATAAATTCCAGCATTCGATTTCGCCCTCTACTTACTCCCCCCCCCCCCCCCCACCACTCAGTCTAGTTTTAAATGAGGATATGTTAGAGACGGATGCCAAGGAATATCTGGTTCGAATTTCAGGCCAATCGGCTCGGTAGTTTTCCCGTAAAGGAGTAACATAGAGAAAAAACCAAGCTTCAGATTCCGATACCTCTTCCCGTACTCCCCCACCAACCGAGCTACTTTTCAATGGATCTATGTTAGACCTGGAGCTTCGATCAATCCTAGAGGCCAATCAGCTCGGTCATTTTCCCCAGAAAGAGTAACATGGAGAAAACTTAAGCTTCAGATTCACTTTACCCCCTCCCCTTACTCCCCTTAACACCCTACTTTTCGGGCTACTTGTCAATAGGCGTATATTGAAACCAAGCTTATAGCGAACATCCATGCCAAATTTCAGGTTAATCGGTTTTGCCGTTTCTAAAAAAAAATAAGAAAAAAACGTAATTTCCTTTATCGCAATTTGCTCCGAAAACAAGCTTTTTGGGGTAGTCTTATGTATGACAAAAGTTTGAGGGAAACTTTTCTCTTTTACTAGAACTTGGTATCTCAAACCGTTATCGAGATATACTGTTTTAAAAAAAAACAGTTTTTTGCAACTATCCTATAGTACGCAAACGGAGTTTTCCATTACATGACATGAAAAATACCTATCTCAGATCAATCCTTGCAGCTCGTTACGCCTCACTTTACTTGCAGCAGGTTTAATTTTCAAATTTACCCTACCACAGGTTGACAAATTTTCACTATTCCTGACGCAGGTAAATGCACGCCTAACATGGGCTAATTTTCCTGCCGGAAGTCAATTACGCCATACGCAAGTCAATGACTTTTACACAATTTTTCTGAGTGTGTATCCAACCTCATAGCAATTTAGTTAATGAACTTGATTATATTTAAGGAAATTCTCAGTTATCCAGATATTAAACGAGCCGCAAAAAAATATCTTTTGAAGATGAACGTCGTAAAATGGCAACGACAAATTCATTAATCTTAAAACTTTGAAAATTCTTTTTTCCACTAATTTTTTTTTCCTCCAGTCGACTGGTTTTGAATATGGCGGTCTCACCACTTTTTTCGTCGATTTTTCACGAGTTTTCCCTTTTGCAAACGTCAAGAAAAACTTTCCTCGAATGTTTTTCAAAATCAAAACTTGTTCCGATCCTTAAAAATATTAAAAAGAAAGCTACGCCAAACCAAATAGGGTGAATTTAAAAGTCTGTCTGGCACTTTTGAAAGGTTTCAAGGGGAAAAAGTTTTTCTCGCTACAAACAAAAAAGAAAATCCTGGTAAAAAGACAGAAAACAAAAAAAAGGCAAGGAATGGAAAATATATTTGGCAATGCTGGTCCGATTCAATACCCACCACCCTAAAACCCATTGCGACGCGGGTTTCATAATTAAATTTGTTTGCGATGGATTTTCGAATTGGCTTTTCACATTTTCCCGTGTGAAAGACTTCTGCTCCCTCGAAAAGTCCAAGTTTTTTTTCCTCTAAAAACACTCACGGGATTCGATGGCTCACGGAAAGTGATCATAAATTTCCATTTATTCTACGATAACTTCTGGAAAGCCGAGAGAATAATCGTGGGAGGGTCGTGGGAGGTGGAGAGGGTTCAGAAAACTGAACTGAACTAAGGTAAAACTCCTTTTGCCAGGGACAATCTTATTTGACGGAGAAACAGAGTAAAAAGGAAAAACTCTTCGAAATAAAATTGGGCAGCAAATTGTTTAAGCTTAAATTCCATTTTCTTTGCTCCCTGGACTAAAGCTGCAAATTCGACAAATGTCCGTTTCAATACGGCGTTTTCTTCGTGAACTTGCCTGCCCCCTTTTCTCCTACAGTTGGTTGTTTTTTTTTTAAATTTGTGTTTTTGTAAAATCAACGACATCAACGTTGAGAGATAAAGGACTTAAGGTAAAAGGATTTAAAGCTTATTTCACTTGGAACTTTCACTTTTCACTACAATAAATGATAAAAGAAATTGAAGAAGTTTTTCGATTTAAAATTTTCCTACTTCATTACGTGGAAATGATGTAAAAACGTTGTCGTGTACGTGTCAGATGGAAATATTATATTAGGAAAAAATGAAAAGTAAGTTAATATATTTTTTAATAAATTAGTAAAAAAGTTGTTTAGAAGTTTGTTTTTGTCATATTTTATAGGATTGTGATTTGAAAGGCATTTCATCAATTTAACAAAAAAATCTTGTTGAGATTCAACAAAACAAATTTGGTCAACGAGGTTTTTGTTATTATTATTGTTTTGTCTATTTTGCACCCTCGTTCTCCTATTCCAAAAAAAAAGACAAGTGGGCAGCTCAAAAGGGCCAAAAAGGTAAACACATGATCCATCATTATCCCAAAGTTAGGCTGCTGTGAAGATTTCTTTTTGTAAATTAGAACGGCTCTATTGGTTAAATTGCTGTCTAATTATATTTTATCTAATGTTTCCTCTGGACATGTCTTTTGTTGAAAATCAAAATACTTTAACCCTTCCGGGAAATGATTTTCCCTGCTACGAATTTCTTTTTAAATATATTCAAAAATTCTTATAAATGAACGAAAAAAACTTTGAAAGGTTTAACAGCTTTTCTTTTCAGAAGCTTTTCTTTTCAGTGTCCTATTGGGAGTACAAAAAATCGGCTTTGAAATTGAACCTTTTGCCTTTTTTTGCTTCGGTTGACATGTTCATTACAAGGATTCAGCCAGGTAAGTATAAATTGCACGCCAATAGTTAGAAAGGAGTAAAACTTTGAGTTAAATTGGAAATTCCGCACGTTTTTCGCCGGACTTGCATACAAATTCCTGCCACTAATGACCACTTCCTACAGAGGATCTCTCTTAAAATTTACAGTCAAGTGAACTGCTTATTAAAAACTAAGAATTCCAAAAATGTTACTCACCTTCGGAACTCCTCCGGCACGTATATCACTCACTTGACACAATTCAATGACATCACCTTCCTGAAATCATCAACATTCGTTGTTAGTTTTGACGAATTTTGAACAAATTTTTATTTTTTATTTATTTTTTTACCTTTCCTTCACTCTTCCAATAAACAAAGAATCCGTACTCGTCGACCTTGAAGAGGCAACTTGGTTCAAATTCAGTTTGATCCTTTTCCTCAAACCATCGATCGAATGTATTTCCGTCCAGTAGCTCCTGTGGAACTGGTATTATCCAATCGAAATCATACTTCTTTGTCATTGTGTTGGTTTTTGTAGTGCTATTTTGACGGTGAAATTATAATCAATAAATAAATTGAATTGAGTTGAGAGTTGAATCGAGTTCAGTTTATTATCCTGTAGGTAACGTCAATTGATGACACTTGATGAATCTGTTAGCAATTTTTCACGTGCAGACAACAGTGGAACTGAAAGGAAATAAAAGGAAATATTTTTAAAAATTGTAGGTAATAAAATTTGAAAATGTGTAGGTTTTGTTGACAAATTGGTTTATTTCCAGTTCTGTTGTAAATTTTATTCTATTTTTTAAAAGCTTTTATTTAGCTTGATATCGTGTCCGTCTGTCAGTCTGTACGTCAGGGTCAAATCTTGAAATCTAATTGGGACCCACTTCTACTCAACCGATTGACTTGAAACTTTTCACATATACATACGTAAGTCCGATGACAATACATTATTTTCGTCCTTGTTAAGATAAGGAAAGGTCCTGTAGAAAATAAGGAAAGGTCCTGTAAGGATAACGTGATTATCCTTTTCCACAAATTGTCCCTAAAAAATTTCATTTGGGGGTTTTTGAGATCGCTGAATTCGATTCTGGAGTCAAAAGGTGAGTAACTCAAAAGTAAGGGTGAATATTCGAAGACTAAAAAGTTTTCTATCGCCCACCTCAGAAATTTTCTATGGCACCTTGGTTTGGAGTCGGTCTCCATCATGAATACAATACTTTCTCCGTATAGAAGAGGAAAGTAAAAACGCACGCGAGGAAATAAAAGCTAATAAATATCTATCTCGCTTTTATTTCTGGTACACATTGCCCAAAAATTATTTTTGTCTTTTTAGTGCATTTTTTAAAATAAAATTTTTTTTGGATTTTTTTTTGTTATGTGCCCTCTAAAGTGTTTCTTATCCACCGGAAGAAGCTCCATGAAAATCCGTTGACTGGTTTGCGAGACAGCAGTTGAGGGGATCAGAGGGGATCAGAGAGGACGAGAATTTATGCTAGAAATATGGCTAAAACCTCCGCACCATCGCAAGTAATCCAACGCTATGTGGTTCAATGTTCTTCATTGAGGAGTTGAAAAGTTACAGGGGAACATCCTACTTTGATAGCTTCAACCGGCGAACGCATATACTCTTCTTTTTTTGGTAAATCGCATAAAAACTTTGAAAAATATGCAATTTATGAATAACAGTCGTTAGTTTTACACAAACTTAACCCCCGTCGCACACTTCAGCTAAGCGAGCTCAACTACGTGAGCTAAGTTTCTCGCTGAAAGTAAAATCCTTAGCATTTACATTGGTTACCGCACACTCCAGCGAAACTATGAGTCTACGTAGGGGCGACACGGTCATGGCGACACGGACTAAGCTCGCTCGCGTAGTTCAGACCTCAATTACGCGAACGGCTTTGCTGGCATCGCTGACACTCACATATACATACTTTCGACGTTTTACAATGTAGAATCGGTGTTTTCAAAATAGTAGTATTTTGTGGATATAAATGTGTAAGTGCCAATTGCATTTGGACTGGAAAACGTGAAAATTGAATTCTTTTGCGGAATATTTTCAATCGCGTTAAATAATTTATATCTAAAAATGGCTGCAGATAAAGTGGAAAAATGCATACATTTACCGAAAATATCGCCGCGTAGCTTAGCTCAAGTGTGCAACGAGTTGAGCTAACCCAGCTAGGCTATGTAACTATAGCTAGCCTCGCTCACATAGCTTAGGTCAAGTGTATGACGGGCGTTAGGCTTGTTATTAAATATAGGCAAAAACTGATTTTTAATTTACTGTATTTTTCATTTAAAGGTAAGAAGTAAATTTCAATTATTTTTTCAAATTTCAAACTGGATTCAAATGTAAAATTTTGTGGATAAAATTGAAATGTTAACATTTATATTAAGGGTAAGTTGCATTTTATGAAAACGACCATAAGTCGAATTAATAAATTCCAATTAAATTCCATGGTTTCTCTTTCTAAAAAAATCCCAAAACTTTAGCATCACATCACGTGCGATTTTTGATACTGTCGTAGTAATGTTCAACCTTGAAAAATTTTCCTCTATTCAAAACACAAATCTTCCAGAAATATTTTTTGAAATATTGCAATTTTTCTCCGTCATTTTTACCTCAACTTAGCAAAAAAAAAAAGTACGCACGCCTAATTAAAGCTTAAGAGATTAGAATTTAAGCCAGACGTTAAGTCGCCATTGCATACACTCGGAGGTCATAAAAAGAAAAAAAAACTCCTCAAGAAAGCCGAAAAAATGTTTCCATCATTAGAGAATCATTTTCTTGTGAAGAGATCCGAGGCGCAAATAAAAAGTACAACAAAATCTTCGTCTTCATGGCCAATTCCAAGATAAATAATACTACAAATAGCCCTTTGTCGCTTTGGACGTTTTCTGGTTCTCCTCTCACATAATTTATTGGGGAAAAACGTGATCCCTGCAATTCTACTCGCTGAATGTATGTTGGAGAATTCGGAATAACAATTGTGGACGGTTGGGGGAATGGGGGAGGCGAATATCCTTTAAGCCTAGCGTATAAACACAAGTAATACGCCGCGTCTTTTAACTGCCCATCATTAAACAGGAACTACGATTGCCCTTGTATTTGTGATGATGACTGGAGGTGACATCACTGACGCCACTTTTGGGAACAACAACCCCAGCCCGATTTGCAAAATTAGTTAGTTGTCCTGCGGGAGAACAGAAATGAAAAGAAAAAAACGATATCGAAAAGAGAGCTTAAAACGTAGTATGATTAAAGATTTTACTGGAAAGAAAATCCTTTTCATAGAGTTTTCCTGCTAGCCGCGCAACACGCGACATAAAAGAAAACGGAAACCGAACGATGGATGAATGGTGTCGGAAAGAAAAGACACAAAATGAATGACCAAAAAGAAGGAAAAATAGGAAAATTCATTTGGCACGCAATGCGGTGGCGGCTTAGGACTCGAGATTTTCCCTGTATTTGAGACACTCCGCAGACAAGGGGAATGAATGGAATCCCTTTTTGACCGATTACATTAACTTCTCTCTACCCGAAATGACGACACGGGTTGAAGGGGGAGGACTTGATAAGTGAGGTGGTAGTTAGCTTTTTCGTTTCGTTGTACGTTTTGTCTGGAGTGAATGAAAGTGACTACTTTGGCTCCTTTTAATGGCCTCGTGTAATAACACCTCCGCAACAAAGGACGAAAAAGGACCGAACAACAACAAAATTATAGTGTTAGAAGGACAATTGCTGGGTGACCATAATAAATACACGTTCTCTGGACTAAGGAGGGATTTTTTTTTTTGATTTTTCTTTTTCATTACACACACTGAACGCAGAGTCCTAAGTGGAGGCTACACGATGGTGGACACGAGACGGAAGTTAATTTCTGGTTTTGTTTTTAAATTGTTTCTTCGTCTGGGAATGGAACTGAATTGGGTGCTTTGTGATGTTAATGGAGTGGGCAATTTGAAGAAGGGGATGGGTAAATCCTAGAAAAATCGTTCAGTTCTAGTTTTTTTTTTACTTCCGCCGGGAAGGTTCTTTTTTTTAATTTTTAATGATTTTAGCTGGAAAATTCTCAGGTAGAAAATGGAAAATGAACACAATGTGATTTTTAATGATTGGAGTTTGAGATAAAAACACAAAAAAAAATAAACAGGAAATTACTAGTGGTTTTTTACAGTCTAAAGCACAATTCAGACTAACGATTGCGATTACGATTCTGATTACGATTGCGATTGGAGCTTCTCAACCAATAAGATGAAAGCTTTCAACGGTAGTTTCATACCTTTGATCTCATTGGTAGAGGAAGATTATTCGTAATCGTGATTGTTGGTCTGATTTGGGATTATTGTGGGTTTATTAGTCTATGGACGCGTTTAGACCGAGCTAACTTGGCACTGCCATTCTGCCGGCGCTAAACTAGTAGTGTATATTGCAATGTCTGTCAATTTTTTGCATTTATGTACAATTTTTGCAATCGATAGCATGAAAAAGGCACAGAGGTTTAGAAAAGAAGAAATAAAACCTAAACAGTCAAAAGTGAGTTTAAAGTAAAAGTTTAAACTTACAAACAAAATAATATTGCAACTATCTGTCACCACCCAGAGTTAGCAGTTCCGAAATACCGCTGCTTATGCGGCAGTCACACGACGCTGTTTTGCCAGCGCTGCTAGATATTGGGTTAGTAGCGCTGGCAAATAGCAACAGCAGGCAGCGTACTGAGAGGGTTCACACGATTTATAACTTAGTAGCGCTGGCAAGCAGCAAAACCGTCGTTTGACATTTGAATTTGGGCGATTTTTTAAATAATAAACGTAACACACAAATTTAAATGAATAAATGTAAAATAACAACTTAAAATAAACAAACTTTTCCACTTATCAGACTTTTGACAGCTCAGTAACCATGCAACAGGGTCACGTGATCCCTAGTAGCGCTGGCAAAGTAGAACGGTCTCTACTTCACTAGCCGCTGCTAAAATCATCACGTTGCTGCTGGTAGTAGCAGCGCACTAGGGTTCACACGGTGCTGCTGAAACGGCTGCTGACAGCCAAACAGCCACTAGCGCTGGCAAAACAGCGTCGTGTGACTGCCGCATTAGATGGCAGGCATTGCTATAGAGTAGAACGCATTTATATCCAAACTATATTGAAAAATTGGCCAACTTAGCACCGGTCCAAACGTGCCCTAAGATTACAAGCTCTCAAAAAATAATTAAAAAACGTTTTTATTTAAACTTTTTTTTACTAAAAATGAAATAATACAATTTTGGACGTTGTGTATCAGATATAAAAGCAAGAATAAAATACTATTTCGTGCTTTTATCTCGCTTATATTTCTAATACACCACCCCCAAAAACTTTTTTTCCTTTTTAGGACATTTGTTTACTAAAATCTATTTTTTCCCCGAAGTTTGAAAACCGGATTTATGATTTTTTTCAAATCTCTTTAACCCTTTTAAGGTCTTGAAATTTCTAAGTTGTCTTCGTTAAAAAGTGAAATCATGCCTATAAATAGCCAAAAGACCGTAGTGCAGAAAACCATTTCATACACATTAAAAAAATCTAATTATGATTTTACATAAATTTGTAAATTTAAATACTTTAAAATTTCCACTTTAAGTCTTTAACGCGATTATTTTGTCGAGAATTTTCCAATTTGGTTATTGTTGTATATTGCTTAAAAAATCTGTTGAATTCATAATTAACAACGATTAAATTTTTTCCCTATTCTATTCACAATAAATCATTAGTAGAAAAAAAAATCCTACACGACAACTCGATTCTATACTAAATGAATGCTCATATCACAACTTATTTCTTTGTATCTCTGCGTAATTGACAAATGAAACGAAATTTTATTGAAAGCATTTCAAATTCAATTAAATCTTTTTTTTTCAATTACCTTATCTGTGAAAATTCATTCAATCATCTGATTTGAAACAGTTCGCAGATGGATTAATCCACTATGGTTGGATGAACACACCTCGTTTTTAGCAATTATAGTCGTGTGACAGTCAACGTACATGTGGATATCGTCATAATTGTTTGGCATATGTCGGCCTTTGTTGGACGATTGAAAATTGCCACATTTTCAATTAAATTATGGTAGTTTTTCGTATGAAATGAAAAGCTAGACGGCCACAAATGGCCGGTAATCTTTGAAAATTCGCCATTAAATATGGAACAATTGATTGAAATTTGTTACTCAATACGGGCGACGTGGCGGGAAACTTTGAAATCTCATATTAAACGTAAGAAAAGCTACAACTGCTAGGGGCCAGTCGTCAAATTTATACATATAATAAAACTGTAAGGGGGGTAATTTTTTAATTTTGGATTTTCTTAGAAATTTTAATATACATCGATATATTTTATCGCGCTGATGCCAAAGATAAAATTTTGTTTGTCTATCTGTTTTTCTGTCTGAATGTTATTCTGGTATCACGTGAAAACGGCTCAACCGATTCCGACGGAACGTTACTTGTAGAATAAATGATAGGATACTTTTATTGACCCTCCTTTGTCGTGAAAATGGAGTTAAGAAATTAATTTAATGAGAAGTAAAAACAATAATATTCACTACATTTTTGCCTTTTCCGGTAAATCAATATGTTTTACTCTTCTTGAGATATCTTTTATGACGTATAAGCCGAGAAATCATACTAATATATAAAAATGAGTTGGTGTCTGTCTGTCTGTTCCTCTTTCACGCAAAGACGGCTGAACCGATTGACTTGAAATTTGGCATGAATCTCTGTGGTAGTTCTGGTTTCAACATAGGCATACGGAAAAGTAGCGCGAGGGGTGGGGGGAGTAAGGGGAGGGGGTAAAGTGATCTCGAAACTTAGCTCTTCCTCTATGTTACCCTTTCGCGGGGAAACTACCGAGCCGATTGGCCTGAAGTTTACCTCCAACATAGACCATCAAAATTTGAAAAAACTTAACCCGTCAGCGACGGGTATGCAAGCTAGTCTATATATATAAAACCGTTTAACCTGACTGACTGGCTAATCAACGCCCAGCCCAAACCCCTGAAGCTAGAAACTTGAAACTTTCGTATGTCCTATCCATCACGTAGGCGCTCCCTAGGGCTGTTTCTTTGGGAAATTTTACCGCTAGTGGAGTAAGGGGGGGGGGGGGGGTGAAGAGGGTTCAGGAGGCTGAAAAGTGTCACTCGGAGGTTTTCGGGGATCCAGTCACTGATCAAGAATCCGATGTTAGAATTTCAAATTTCGAAAAGAAAAGTTTCCCGGGTAAAATTGCGTTAGGGAGTTTTCGGGATCGCTGATCACGAATCTGGTATTAGACTAATTCGAAACGGAAAGTCCTGCAAGGATAAGATTTTTCTCAATAGTTTTTAAGTTCTTTCCGGTTTTTTTGGTGTCCTAAAACTTATACAAAAAACTTTAACCCGACAACGACGGATATGCAAGCTGGTTCCAATATAATTACCTTCAAATAGGTGCATCGATATTATCTGCACCCAAGACAATTCAAAGCAGCCATAGGAAATTGCAGCAGATTTACTGCTTCCTGACTCCGTTTTGCATTTCATTCATTCACCCCCTTCACACTAAGTCAGGCCAAGTAGACAGTAGACCTGTAAGATATTTTAATTTTCTAGTAGACTGCCAACCTAAATAGGATCGCCACCCCTGCTCTATAATATGAGGACAGACAATTTTTTATAAGAAAAAGTTCATTTATGTCAAATTTGTAGCCACCCCCATCCGCCCGAATGTTAAGATAATCTGCTGTATATTTTAAAAATCCACATTAAATACATTTTTATTTTAAGTTTTTGTTTTACAACATCCGGATCTAAATCAATGTCAAACTGCGGAAAAATTAGATTATTTTAATACCTTTCTTTAACACACATTTATAGAGCCTGAAATCCTTTCCTATGGGATTTTATTTCAAAACGAAATGGAGCTAAAGCCTGTATAGACCTCGATACGTGAAGCTTGACAGGGATTTTCTGTGGAAAACCATTAAAACCGATACGAAATTCGGTAAATTCGGTTTGGGAATTAAAATGAAACCTCGACTGACTGACTGTTTCTCATATTTGATTGACATGAATGGCTGTCAATCAATATTAATAGTCCTTGATTGGCTCAGCTATTGACTATGGTCTCGGTATTTGTTTCAATGTTGGTTTCATCTCAATCGTATTTGGCGAAATATTACAAAAATTTAATAACGCTTGTCAATAAATTATTTGATTTTCGATGGTTCTCCGCCATTACAAAGAGGTGTTATGGCTTTGTTACGGACAGGTTTGTCAACATTTATGATTCAATAAGATCTACTATAAGCATTAAAAATAGAATGCTGTATGATCGATCTGTAAGTTACTGTGAAAAACATAATTTTCCAGCATGTGTACCCCGGGGACAATCGGATTTCCACGAAAAAGCCATTCATAAAAAGTATCAAAAATTATCTTTTAGTATAGAAACATAAATAAAGATAAAATAAATGTTTTTTTTCTTCAATTTTTTCTATTCTTTATCCTTTACAATTCGTTTCATTCAACAATTTTCCATCAATTTCATTCCATTTTCCTCGGCGACTTTTCTCGTTTTTTTATATTTTGCTTTTTATTTTGTGTTGAAAATTAAATTTATTTTTATAAAGCAACCCTCTTACCCCTAATTTATTCACTAGGAGTTAAGCCGAGTTAGTGAGTTAAGGGAGTTAGCTAACGTTATTTTCCATGTTAAAGGTGAGTTAAGGGAGTTAAGGCGATTTAACTCCTAGTGAATAAATTGGCCGTTAGCAGCAATAATCCGGCTATATTTCTACTTCACCCTCTCTCACGGGGTTTTGACGCAGAAAGTGCTTTGCGATCTCATATATTTGAAAATTGCGATATACTTTCCATCCAAACAATATATATATGTATATATTTATATATATTATATGAAAAATTAAAGGTATTTTATTTTCATACAAGCATTTGATTTTCCAATTTATTAAAAATTTACAAGATTGCTCTGAAAGTTTCGTTTTGTCGAGGCACCAAGGCAAAGGTGGCCAGAATCAGATCCCATAGCGACGAAACCCATGTCACTCAAACCCTGTGGCAACACTGACATCGGAACCCGTAGGACTTTCAACCTTTGCATTGTTATGAGTCCTTTTTTCTTTATTTTTTCGGTTTTTTTTTTGCATTTGGGAACTTTTACTGAAAACGGTGACATTTGGGCGGATTCGTCGCCAAATATTTTCCTTTGCCACTGACAAGGATTTTCCCTTTTTTTTTTTGCTATCCTATTATTGATCTTTTCTGGTAGCATTTCTCAATAAAAACCAATGAAAAAGATAATAAATTCGGAAATACTTTCATTAGCTTAAAAGTTTACCATGTTTCAATTTAAATCAATATTTTTTTTGCTGCTAAGGAAAGAATAATCGATTATATTCGAATTTAGGTCTTCCGATTCAAAAAACTGGAAAATTTCTAGATTTTTGAATTTTAAGAGTTAGTTTTTTTAAAATAAATATAAAAAAATAGAAAGGTCACTGGTGGCAACTATTTTGTGCAATGTGTTTAACGGCTAAATGGCATTGGCGTTAACGTTGGCAGCTATCCGATACCGATAGGTTTTGAGCCAACATCCAACCGAACTGGAAATGTCAAATTGTCAGCTGGCAACTGAGACTTGTTAACGTTGTCCAAGATATTTTGATTGTCGTATGTCCGTCCGTCCGTCCGTCCGTCTATCCGTGAACACCAAAACTTTCGAAAGGATTGAGATAGAAACTTAAAATGTTGTATAGTAACGTTTCTCGTAAATGGCTAGGCTAAGTTCTTGAACGGGAAAAATTGGACCATTCCTTCCCCCCTCCCCCACACAAACGAAACAGTTTTATTTACAATTTTCTCGAAAACGGTGAGTCATTTATAAAAATAAAATTTGTTTAGAAAATGTATTTACATAACTTATCTTTTATATAAGAACGGGGAAAACGATATTTGCGTTATCCTTATAGGACCTTTCGTTAGGATTTTTGAAATTCTAACTCCGGACTCGTGACCAGCGACCACGAAAACCTCCCGAGCGACACTTTTCAGTCTCGTAATGCGCAGGATTCATGGCGAAAATTAAGGTTTTAATACAACCAAACCTTCTTTACGCCCCGTTTACCCCTTCAGCGTCAGAGTTTCGAAAAAACCTGCCTTAGTGAGCGCCCACCTGATGAATGGGATATCCTGTGAAAATTTCAAGTTTCTAGCTTCAGGGGGTTGGGCTGGGCGTTGATGTCAGTCAGTCAGGTTAAACGATTTTTTATATATCGATTTAAAATTTATTGTTCAGTTTCGACCATCTTTCCACAACCTTGTGCCGAATTGACTTAAAATAAATGTTATGAAGGGTGGCGGGGAGGTGAGAGGAAGAGAGGGAGGGAATTTGATTCGGTGAAAATTACCGTGTCGTTTTTTATGAAGCAATGGGGTTGAAAGTGCCAGAGATCCGACAATTACAAAAAATTAAAAAATACTGTCCGTGCACGGTAAAAAATCCTGGAGTATTTTTCAATCCAAAAACTATATTGACGAAATCTTAATATATTTTGGATTGGAATTTAATACATGCGAATTTTTGAAAATATTTTAGCCTTTTTTGCAGTCATATTTGAACCGTTTTTTATTATGTATTGAACTTACATACTTTTAACATTATTGTCTACAATTTAATCAAAATTTTAGACTTTAATACTGAATTAAACCAAAAATAAATTTATAAAAATTTCTAATCCATACTACTGGATTAAAATTTTGCATTGGATTACATATAGGTCCAGCTTAATCCAGTTTTGATTGGAATTTACTCCAAGATTTTTTACCGTGTGCTGAAGTAATAAAGTTATTGTAAATAATGCACGAGTATACCACCTAATTAACTGCAAAATTTACTAGAATTTGGGTCAATAGTTTCTGTGATTTTTTGGGAAAAACCAAGCCTACCTGCTTGATTTAAAAAAAAACTTTTCGAAGCAATTTTTTTGTAAAAATAAAGCGGAGACTGTACTATATCCCATTAAACTTTCACAAAGGGGAATAAAAATTAAAATATCAACTAAATCACTTAAATCTTAAACATCCACAGAGTTTACAAAATACTCTACAACCTCATTTATATTCAACTTCTCAGTTAATTAATCATAAACGTTTAGACTCATTAAATTATACGAATAAATTTTGAAGAAAATTAATTATATGCTTAACATTCGCGACCGAATCTCAGATGACCTTAATATTTAAATATCATTTCGTTCAACTTTAGAATCAGTATCAGAATATCTTAAAATCCCCCTTCGGCGAAAGTAATTAAACTCGCCACCGAATGGTAAAAAAAAGCCATTAACGATCCTGAAATCATCGGATTTGCCAAAACCCCATTCTGAGAATTCCAACGAAAACGAATCTCAAGTGGAACTTCTAGAAATTCTGAGTCCATAAGGACAAATGGCAGACGTTCGCTAGTTCATTCCATCAAACCTTCTCGAATCAATCAAAATCCAAATCCAGTATCTCTAAGCTATTAAGCGTTTATCCTGTTACGAGAGTTGTGGGGCTTCGCGATTGGTCACCATCCCTCCTGGCCACCGTTTGAGAAAAGTCCTGTGAATTTCATCCCTTAAATATCCAAAGAGCGGGCGTGACTACACCCAGCAAGCATAGCAAACCGAAACCAAATAACAACAGTAAATAACCGGGGAAAAAGGATTTGCAAACTTTGAAAGTTGAACCGCCAGAGGGAAACCTTGCCGCAAATCAATTGGGCGAGAGTTGAGACAGTTTAAGGATTAAAAAAGAAAAATAAAGTAAGGATGGGATTTTAGCAAATTACTCTTCAACCGAATAAATTGTCTTAATCACTGGTCGGTCGGACGGTCAATTCACTTAGCGTACAAACGCACTTTCCCCATTGCATTTGCCTTAATTGGAAATATTGGGGATTTTTTCTACTTGGAGATTGAATTGTTTACAACGTTTCTTCCGTTAGCGTTTAAATTATATTCTGAAAGACATTTCCTGGCATAAAATTTAATTGCATTTCAGTTCCGACACTAATGAACGACGCTATAAAATCAATTTGGCTTCCTGTTTGAAGCAATTAAAAAAACTTTTTCCCATACTATCGTCAACGGAAGCTAGTATTGAAGAACTCTACAGTGTTGGAAAATTTTCGATGCACTTTAAGGATATTTTCTTGGTATTGTATTTATTTATGAACAACTTCGACCTCTTATTTTTGCTTAACAAACGTTTTCCGACCACTCCCGAGTCGATTGGAGTTATTATACAAACGCAAAAAAAGCTACATTTGCCAGCGTTCAATCGTCAAATGATCTACAGATAAAATTTTCATAAAAAAAATCTATTATTATGGAAGTGGGGGATGGAGTGGTTCGATTGGACCCTAAACACAATTCGCCTTCATAAGTTTTTCGAAGAGGAGAAAGAGTGGTCCAACTGGATTTTGATGTATGGATAAATTATGTAAAATCCTATCCTAAATAAATTTTACCTTAATAAATTTTTCGACACGACATACCGTTTTCGAGAAAATCACAAAAAACGGTTTTGTTTGCATGGCGGCGAGAAGAAGGAATTGTCCGATTTCTTCCTTTCAAGAACCTAGCCTTCCTATTTACAAGAAACGCAACTGTACAGAATTTCAAGTCTCTAACTCAATCCTTTCAAAAGTTATGGTGTTTACGGACAGACAGACGGACGGACAGACGAAGAGACATGCGGAAAGCAATATATTTTGTCATCCCAAACACCCCAAATGTGTAATATACAAATGTGTAAGTGTCCGACGATTGGTACGGCATACTCAATCTAATATACTTCAATATAATTCTCATATCATACTAATATATAAAAATGAGTTGGTGTCTGTCTGTCTGTCTGTCACGCAAAAACGGCTGAACCGATTGACTTGAAATTTGGCATGAGTATCTGTGGAAGTTCTGGTTCCAACATAGGCATACGGAAAAGTAGCGCGAGGGGTGGGGGGAGTAAGGGGAGGGGGTAAAGTGATTTCGAAACTTAGTTTTTGCGTTATGTTACCCTTTCGCGGGGAAACTACCTAGCCGATTGGCCTGAAATTTAGCTCCAACATAGACCATCAACAAAAAAAAATTTGAAAAAACTGTCTGTCAATCTGAGTATAAGATTTGCCAAAAACCACTAGAGCTAGAGCTATGAAATTTTACAGAGATGTTTAGCCCTAATGTGAGACAATCCGATCAACTTTTGGTGGAAATCCGTTAACCGGAAGTATCCAAAATGGCGGATTTTTAAAAGTCCCAATTTACTCCAAAACTATGCGATTTTTATGTGTGACAAAAGTTGGAGACAATAAAATTTCCTACGTTTTTGTTTGCGTATCGCAAGTGGTTATCTCGATCTTCTTCCAAAAGGGTGAAAACGACAATTTCAGAAAGTTTTTCAGAAGTTTTTCAGAAGTTTTTCTTTTGATTTTTTTTTTCTTTGGCACAAAAGTTTTTTTCAGAACCTAAAAAGCTCTGTTTTTATTTCCTTGCTAAAATTTCTCGTTTTTAAGAAGTCTTGATGACATTCTGTCGCTTTAAAATAATCATAAATTGTAAAACTTCTAGAAAAATCTAAAAATTTATTCACAAAATTTTAAAGTGTATGCTATTTTAATAGTACGATGACTTATTGGCCGGACGTGAATGTATCCTTGGATACATATTGAACATATTTTTACACGAAGCGCATATAAAACAAGGAACGAATCCGCTGTCCCTACTCTGACTGGCTCCCAATCGATCAGTTCGTGAGAAACAACAAACTTGTCCCAGTTTCGGGAAAAACAATCCAGAAATTACTCTGAAAACTTTACTCTGGTCCGCCTCGTTCCATATTCGCATGACTTCCTCTTCAGCAGAAATGTCTGATTTGACGAATTTAGGTTAAAGTTGTTACTCTCTCAGTTTGAAATTATATAAAATTTATTACACTTTGGTGTAATTTGAAAACAGAAATTAATATACGAAGTTATGAACGTGGGCAGAAGATGGACTCGGAGTTAATAGAAAACTTTACACGTGAAAATTTATTTCAAAAACTCATTAGAAACTGAATATCCACTTGTTTATCGAATTAATCGAAATAAGGACCTCTCGTAACTGAAATTATCACCAAATTAAATGTGAACTTTAATGAAATTGCGAAGTTTTTCATTTGATACGTTTATTTGAAGATACATTTTTAAAAGATGAGGGTGTTACCATGGAACTGTTTATTTTAGAATAATTCTATTTTAGAATACATGGAACTATAGATAAAAGAAATATGATCCAAACTATAGTTAGAGAATTCAACAAAAAGAATTTTCTTTTTTTGTATATAATTGGTAAATAGGATTTTTACATAAGCTTTTGGAAATTTACAAAGAGCTTTTTATAAAAGAATTTTTTCTTTGACGATTTTGATATAAATACTTTCTGAGTCCATCAAAAGACGAAAAGAGGATGGAGGGTTGCTGGACTTTCAGTTTTTCTCTCAAGGTTTTAAAGTGTCTTTTTTTAAAGTAGTATGTAAAATTTTAACCTGTTTTGATCAGATATGCAAACAGGTTTTTTAAACGGATCAAAAACCACTTAAGAATTGCAAGAACCATGCAAGAAATAGCTATTTTCGTGCCCCTGGGTTAACTTTTGAGCCCGTGTAGTTTTTAGAGACTGTGCCCCTTCCAAAAAGTACTCAACCAAAGTGAAAACTACACTGATTCAAAAGTCAGTTTAGGGGGCAAAATCGTGCATCGTTCTTTCAGCGAGCCAAAACCGAAACCAAATTTTAAAACTTTAGGAACCGAATATTTCAAAATATTTCTTATTTTTGGTTACTAAAATTTTAAAATTTGCGTTTGGCTTCACTCTTTTCACTCTTGAAAACAGAACCACACTCTGAAAACTTTTGGTTTCTCCTCTGGTTTCCGGAGGTTGAAATCTAGAAGGAATTTTCGGGGACTAATCTTTGTACACAAATCCCTTCTTCCAGAATTTGGGGGAGTTTGACTTCCTGAATTACGACGCGGCCTCATTAAGTGATGATATGATTGGGGACTATTTTTAGTTTTAAATTATCCTAGTGTAGTTTTCCTTCTAACGGCAGATACACTCATGCAAAGAATTATTTCGCACCAGTCGACGTCCTAAACATTTACAAAACCTACATTCGGCCGAGACTCGAGTACAATTCCCATATTTGGGCTGGAGCCCCAAAAACTGTCCTGCAACTGCTGGACCGAATTCAAAAACGTGCGATCCGACTGATTGGAGACAAGTCTTTGACAGATTCACTACCGTCTCTCGAGCATCGTCGCTCTGTTGGGGTACTTAGCATATTCTATAGATATTTCCATGGGAAATGTTCCACCGAAATTTCCCAACTTATTCCTCCACGGTATATTTTCCCTAGACCTTCTCGTGCAGCTACACGTGCGCACGGCTTCTTCCTTGAGCCTCCCCGCTTTCGTACAGTAAAGTTTAGGGGTTCCTTCATTCCGCGAACAACAAGACTTTGGAACAATTTACCATCCGATGTGTTCCCCCCGGATTATAACCCGCAGAAGTTCAAGGAGAACATAAATCGGCATCTCCTTTTGTCCTTCCGACCATCCCGAGCTGTGCTTCGGCATTAAAGGGTCTTCCCCTAAGCTCTGGCTGGAACTATAAAAAAAAATCCTAATTGTGATTTTATTGCTATTTTAATGATAAAAACGGGGAATCTTGACTACCGGAAGTAATGAAAAAAGTAATTGCATGGAAAAATGACAATAAGTGATTGTTAGCTTTCACAGGAAATTATTTTTCCACCTTAGCGGTCTTTAAGTTTTGTTTTATGGATTCAGTTTCAATCTCTTCAATTTTGTGCAAAAGAGTGATTTTTTTTCACAAACCTTCAATGAATACTTCTTATCTGCAAGATCAATTAAATTTTACAATCAGTAATTTCCACAAAACAAATGTGGCTTTCAATTCACTTCCAAAAATGTTATCATTAAGAAAATAAATCAAACCTTGCGCAATTAACAAATGAGTGGGCGAGTTGCAAATAATTTCCTTTGTTCTAAGGTTGAAAACACCCACAGAAGTGGGATTTATGAGAAATCCAACAGTCTAATGTGTGAATATGTCCCACATTTTCATAGCTGGAAACCTTTGTAAGGCGTACTTCAATAACACAACTTGGAAAATTCGCATACGAGAAAATTAGGCCATAACACGTAAAATGACTGAATGAGTTTGGTTTGGGGCGAGGAGACTGAATATAATATGATGAGGAATTTCACTTGATGAAAGGTAATTTTTGACTTTCAGCAAGTTATGAGATGGGAATTTATTCAAAATTTCTACACACATGACACACAAGAGATTAGAATCAAAGTAAATGCTAAGCCTATATGAAAACTTTAGTATAAGAAAATAGTGTTGGGTGGCATGGGCACTGGAATTGTTGTTCTTAGATTCTTGCTTAGTATGCGTTAGAGGCTGAATGTGGCATTAATTGATTTAGTTGGTTGGGTCCCTCGTCTCCTCGTCGATCTACCGTGGATCCTAATAGTAAGTGCTGTTAATGTGAAGTCCGGTTCAAATGAGGATTAATTCTTGCAAAGCCAAAGAAATCCTCATACATATGTGAGCTTATGGCAAATTCCCTAGTGTGTATATATTTGAATTTTCTTCCATCTGACTAAAAGCATCCACCCTCATATTTAGGAGGGATGAGATTATTTATTTAACCGTTGAACGGAAAATGAATTCAGTCAAGTGGCGATGAAAATTGTGTGCTTTGAACACGTAAACGTCTAACGTACTTAAAAACCGAAGAGGAAATCCTTCAGCATTGAAATTTGATATAGGGGAGGGGCAAGTGACATAGATATCATATATATGAGTGCCACATGTTTTCAGAAGTTGGATTGATGTTGCGGAAAGGGGAGGCTTTGTTTGTGGTAGAGACGTTGCTTATCGATTATGACATTCGAATGAAAATTCAATTAGAACAAACACTTTCAGTGCCTCTGGCTGGCGTAATTGAATTAACTGCCAGATATCCCACTTCTGATTCCATGTGAATGTTGTCAGTAGCGAAAACAAAAATGGGCAATGGAAGGTAAACATTTTTAATGGGATTTTTCACAATTATGTGTTGCCAGAATGTCTTTGTTCTGCTCCAATTTCGTGTTATAATGGAATAACGTTAGTATACCTGACAGGTAAACCTAATCTAAGAAGATTTGGCTTTTATGGCTTCCAACGAATAAACACAAATCAATGGTTTGTATTTAAGTTCAAATTCTTACTGTGAAGCCTTATACACATTTTTTTTACGGAATTCTATCATAAATTCAAAGTATAATAATGTATTATATAAATAAAACATTTGTCAATTAACGAGAAAGTGGTTTAATTTAAAGGTTCTTTGGGGTTCAAAAGACTGTGGGAATATCTTTATGCAGATAGAAACACCGTCTTAAGAAGTTGAAGGATCTTTAGATACCTTTATTTTTCTGAATTTTGGCCAGAAGATATTTGTACATTATTAAATAAACTTTTCGTTTAGGTGACCCAAGATTTTTTTTTTTATGGTAAAATCAATTAAATTTACTTACAAACTCTGAATCTTAACTCAACTACGCTGCCATCACATCAATTATTATCACTGATTAAATATCCAAACTTCAACTTGTTGTCTGACATAAACCAACAAAGATCTTCCCTTAAGACGATCAAAGATTTCGTTATGATTCATAGCAGGCAAAATGATTATAAAATTGTCTTGATTGGCAAACAAAGGCCCCAAAAGAAAAGTTGTATTGTTGGGGCAGACGATGTTATCATATCAGAATTAAACTTGGACAGAGAACATGATTTTCAGAAACCAAATTAGAATGCAGGCATGTAAGAAAAATATAAGGAAGTTGTAGATATTCTACTGAGGGTCACTTCTTAAAGTGAAATATATTCACTGTCCGTTACGCTCTAATTCCCTCTCAACGACCTTGGATTCTAACTTCTCCCCATAAAACGAGTTCATTTAACTTTCATATAACTTGCGATTGACTTTAGGCCAAGATTGAATAACCAAACAGCAGATTGTAAACCATTTTTGGAGTAGATTTTCATGTTTTTGTGAGGGGTGTAAGAAATGGCCTTCGGAAAATGCTGCCTGGATAATTTCGTCCGAAATTGTGAAAATGGGCAGCTGCCAAAAATGAAAACATTTATCTCAGTTTTCCTTTTCCTTCCCCTTTTGCCCAAAATCCAGTTATGTACGTTGATTGTAAGTTTTGACGTAATTTTTTTCATTAATTAGGATAACACTCTTTGGCTTTGCCGGAGAAACAAGAAAACAAAACTGACAAAGAAAACGGCTGGAAATGAAGCAACAAGGAGAAATCATTCAATTTCGGTCAATCATTAATTCGAATTTCGAAGACGTTCATTAATTTTCGGCCATTTAATCTCAGTCTTGTGTGCTAGTTGTTATAATATTTGCTGTTTGAAAAGGACTAAGGCGGGTGTACATGCATGAATTTTTTATTGCAGAGTTCTGGAAAAGCGGCGGTCAGTTCAAAATTTCATATTCATACAACAAATAAAATAAAACATAACAAAAGCTACAACTTTCAGGGGCCAATCGTCAAATACTCTATATGATGACAGACAAAATGTCTATTTAAAATATCATATAGAGTATAAAAAATCCATTTGTATAGGAGAGGTGGAAAGGAGTGGTCCGATTGGATTTTGATATATGGAACGGTTATGTAAAATCATATTCTAAACACATTTCATCTTAAATTTTTTTCGATACGATGCGCAGTTTTCGAGAAAACAGGAAAAAAGTATTCCATTTGATTGGGAGAGGGGGGAAGCAGTCGTCCGATTGGATTTTGATGTATGGGTGAGTTATGTAAAATCCTATTCTAAACAAATTTTGCCTTCATAAATTTTTCAATATGACCCACCCTTTTCGAAAAAGTTGTCAAAAACCGTTTCGTTTGTGTGCGGGGAGGGGAAAAGGTATGGTCCGATTTTGTCCGTTCAAGAACTTAGCCTAGCCATTTACAAGAAACGCAACTGTACAAAATTTTCCGTCTCTAGCTCAGTGCTTTCGAAAGTTATGGTGTTCACGGACAGATATACAGAATTTTGTGCTGTTTTTGATTACGCCAAGCCAAAGGCAATAGCGTTCATGTTAGTTTAGTCTGAAAGCGGCTTCGCTTGTAGCCCTAAAGCCCAATTCAGACTAACGACAGCGATTACGATTGAAACTTCTTGACCAATGGAATCAAAGCTTTCAACGATTGGGACATGAAAGCTTTAATCTCATTGGTCGAGAAAGCTCAATCGTAATCGCAATTGTTAGTATGAATTGGGCTTTATTCTGGCGTTGTGACCGGTCACTGGTCAGAATATGTATTGCGATTTCGGCACAAAAGATGATAATTTTCCAGTGATTTTTCCCATGATAAATGAAATGGAAAGTTTTTTTTTAAATTTTAGTTCAAAGAGATACAAGGGCGAGGCGGGGCGATTATACCGTGAATAGAGGAAAATATTGGGACCGAGTTTTGACTAGTCATCGGTCAGGCTATATTATGTAGATACTGACAATGCAACGTGAGGTTTTCTATTAAACTTTAGATTTCAACCAACCTTTCCATATAAAATCCCATTTACCTTACAATTCCATTATTTTCCACCCAATAAGAAAGTAAAGGAACCGAAATAGTACTAAAGGATATGTTTCTGCTTTCATCTCTAATGGCCAATAGATGAATGGTTCATTCATTCATTTATTGACAGTTTTTGCTCCCCTTTTTGCTAAAATTTCTGCAAAAATTTTTCCCAAGCTCGAAATCCATTAACGCAATTTTCTTCCACATTCCCCCCTGCTTTGGTAAACTCCGCACCCATTATAATCTCTTGCCATATAATCTCTTGACAGACAAATGGATCGAAAACGTTAAGGCACTTAAAGTTTGATATGAGCTTAAGACAGAAAATTTCTTCATTTATCCATCTTTGAAATTACCCTTTATCCCAATTTGCTGCTCTCCCCAAATTTACTCAGACATTTTTGGAGATGACTTGAACATTATCTAAGACCGAATAGTTTCATCCAGGACACTCGGATTGCCGAATCAAGGATTTCAGTTGAATTGATGAACGTACACCCATAAGGGGATTAGTAGACGAAACACAAGGAAAATCCCATAGAAATATCCAACTTGCTTTAAGGATAAACTTCTAAAAAATGATGTCGCCCGACAACAAAATTTCGAATTTTCGGCTTGTCCAATGTCGGATGAGTGTGGGCGACAACGGAGTTGGTTTTCTCCCTAAAGATTTGTCCGATTTATATCTGGAAGCCATTTCTTCGTATTAACTTTTGTTTCTTGGACTTTGATGACGGGCCCATCATTCCAATGGAGATTTGTGATTTCCTGCGGTATTAAATTAAACATTCGAATAGATACATAGAGTAGTTGATGATAATCCAATAAGAGAAGGCAGAGAGAGAGATAGAGAAAGAAAATTTTGGTAAATTGGTTATCCTGGTGAGATTTAATTTTCGGTCATCTTTGAAGGTCCTTTTCTGTGTCTTTTAGGGAAATGGAAAGGTAAAAGGGATAACGTGAAACGCAATTAATTTTGTGAAAACACGGAATTAGTTTTTCGATTTCCTACAAACATTAATCTTTTTTTTTTAAGTTAATAAATGTTTTATAAGACATTACATCAACTACTTCGAATATTTTAGGAAGTACACAATTATTAAACGGCACAAAAAAGTAAATTTTTCTTGTATTTTATCTATTATCATACTAATCATATCATACTAATATATAAAAAATGAGTTGGTGTCTGTCTGTCTGTTCCTCTTTCACGCAAAGACGGCTGAACCGATTGACTTGAAATTTGGCATGAGTGTCTGTGGTAGTTCTGGTTCCAACATAGGCATACGGAAAAGTAGCGCGACGGGTGGGGGGAGTAAGGGGAGGGGGTAAAGTGATCTCGAAACTTAGCTCTTCCTCTATGTTACCCTTTCGCGGGGAAACTACCGAGCCGATTGGCCTGAAGTTTAGCTCCAACGTAGACCATAAAAAAAACTTAATCCGGAAACGACGGGTATGCAAGCTAGTATTTAATATATTTTTAAATAATTACCCCAATTATATTATAAATAGGCTCATATGCTTGTTTGGCTGCTTGTTCGTTTAAAACTCGAGAACCCCTGCACCGATTTGGATGAAACTTTCATTGGAGCTTACTGGCATCAAAGAGAATGTTTTTAACTACGAGTTAATTCACCACGGATATCCGAGAAAAGGGGAAATTCGCAGACCGGTGGGGACGGAATGAAAGGTAAGATCGAGTAGCGGTCAATGGTGTAACCCTTAGCGAATTACATAAAATACATTGATTACTCCTAAACTCGGTAATTAGTTACATATGTATATTATTTACGTGAAAAGTATTGAGAATTCAACTCGACATAATTTACGCTGCCAACATCAGCATTTCCCACTAGACCATTTTGTCACACGATTGGATTTTTCCATTTCAAATGAATTATGTTTTTATCAAAATTATTGAATTTTTTGGGAAATCCCACAAAAGATTTTTAGCCAGCAAATTTTCCAACATTGCCACTAGTGCCGTAACTTTGTCACCCCCCTTAATACCTTTTAAACAACCTCTAATTTTTAGAAAAAAAAATACGAAAAAAACACACCAGAATTAATGTTTTTTGCATCGTTTTCATATGATGTTTCCATCTGATGTACAAAAATGAGTTTTTCCCCTTTGGGGCAGCTGATTTCGCGGCCCATTGACCAATCTGGCCACATGAGAAGCTACAGATAGTTGGCTAAATGCTTTTAGATAAAAAAAGGCTTGGATAATGGTTAAATGGCTTTTAGTCTTGTGGCTGGTAATTGATTGTTTACCAGACTGAACCTACATATGCTGCCACCACTTTGTGAAGACAAAAAAAGCTACTCAACCATCGACTATAAAGGGGTAACCGAATCGGAAGCTTAGAGCTATGAATATTTTTATTATTAATTTTTTCCTTCATAAATTTGTATGTCAATCTTGTGATATTAAAATTACCGAGGTGTAAATTGGATAATTTGCTATTCGGCCGAGTTCTGGACTGAATTGGATTTAGAGTGGCTTGATTGGGTTTATTAAGTTGTTTCTATCGCGTTTTGATATTTTGTAAGTGCGGAGGATTTCTTGACAAATTCACAGCATTGTATTAATTCAATCAAAATGTATATCTATTGGCTGTGATAATTTTTTTTAAGCTATTTAAAATATGTTTCTAATGGGGGAAGAAATTCAGTCATCCGATGAAGGAAACCTTGGGAAATTTTACTGTAATTAAATTAAGTGAACATATCGTGATAAAAGTGTTAAGAAGTTTTAAGAAAAAAATTGTAAATATGTATATATACCAAATGTGTGGCATATCTACAAATTTTTACCTTTTTTCCTCTACGAAAACTCCTTGTTAAAACTTGTTTCAGTGACCCAATTTTTTTTACAGGATACCAAAAACTTGGAGGCATGTTTTAAAAGACCGATCTTTGGGTACTGCCAAAACTTCCATACAGGTTGTAGAGTAAATGTTATTTGTGTAGCCGTTTCCACAGAAAGTTTGATAAAGGGGAGGGGGAAGGCTATTTATGTTAGATACATTTGTTTGTATGCGAAGTATGAACGAACGCAATAGAAACAACGGAAAACAACAACAGATTTTTGACTCGTCACAAAGCAATCGATTTCCTACGTTTTTTTGTGACCGGTTACAAAATAACCACTTTGTAACAAGTGACTTTGTGTAATCATACTAATATATAAAAATGAGTTGGTGTCTGTCTGTCTGTCTGTTCCTCTTTCACGCAAAAACGGCTGAACCGATTGACTTGAAATTTGGCATGAGTGTCTGTGGTAGTTCTGGTTCCAACATAGGCATACGGAAAAGTAGTGCGAGGGGTGGGGGGAATAAGGGGAGGGGGAAACTTAGTTTTTGCGCTATGTTACTCTTTCGCGGGGAAACTACCGAGCCGATTGGCCTAAAGTTTAGCTCCAACATAGACCATTAAAAAAAATTGAAAAAACTTAACCCGGCAACGACGGGTATGCAAGCTAGTTGGTTATAAAGTCACCGACTTGCGGCGGTTTTTTTTTGTGACGTTCACAAATTAACCGCTGCGAATCGATTAATTTGTAACAGTTGTTTTTTGTGACCGGTCATAAGGCAACCGTCACATAACCGGGTTTGCAACCGCCCCTTTTGTGACCAAGGTCACATTATAACCTGAGTCACAAATGGTTGCTTGGGCTAATATTACTACATTTTAAACAAAATTTTCTCACGAAATAAAGAATTATGATAAATAAAATATATCACACTATCTCCTCTGCTTCGGAATGCGCTTTTCCAAGACTTTCCAAGAATTTCCGTCATATTTACAATTGAAAGCTGGAATTCTTTCGCTCTATAGGGTAAAGTCGGGTGATATGGCACTTTAGGTGATATGGCACCCTTTCAAATTCTCCCATTGGCAACACTAGAATCAAAATCATTCTCCAAGAACTTAGTTCAGTTTCTCCAATAAGGCCGAAGTGTGAAGACCGCGAAACAAAAGGTCTTTTCATTTTGTTTTTGTGTGACAGAACAGGAAAAAAAAGTTGAAATTTTAGACGAACTACTTTTTGTTGTTTTTTGAGTGGCTGAATTTTGGTAAGTACAGTTGGAGCAAGTTTACCGTTCACAAACCAAAACAAGCAGAATCTGATGTGTTTTCGTTTGTGTGTATGAAACAGACTTGATTGAGCGCGAGTTTTCAGTAAAATATGAAAATCATTGGCGATGTGTGAAAGGAGAAATGGCACCTTTTTTCTGAGGTGATATGGAACGGGTGCCAAACCCGAGAAAACAAAAGGCTCCAATCCTTACTTCCTCAGAAAACGTAACTAATCAAAAAAAATCAATTACGAAAGAACGAGCGATGGTAGATGAAACCACATCTGAAGAAGAAAATATTGCATTACAAGACGACTCCGATAGGTTTGAAGATTTTGAGGAAAACATTTGCACTGGATGTGGTGAAGACTATGCTAAGACCACTAAACCCGACGAGTGGGTTAAATGCATTGTTTGCCATTTGTGGTCCCATGACTCATGCACATCATTTGTCAACACTTGCAGTTCGTGTGGCAAAAAGGACTTAAAAAACAAGTAGGGTGCCATATCACCTAAGGTAGGGTGCCGTATCCCCTACACTTTTGGGGGATATGGTTTTTTCAATGAATTTATATTTTGTTAAAATTTTTACTTTTTTAGGAGTGAAATCCTACTTATTTTTTATTTTTGTTTTACTAGTTGATTTTAAGAATAAAAACGTTTTTGTTTGAATCAAAAATCTCTTTTACTTTTTGGGTTATGCCGATTTAAAAAAAAGGGTGCCATATCACCCGACTTTACCCTATGGAAAACTTGAAGAAAAATTATATGCGTTACATTTATTTATGAATGTTCCCATGGGACATGTGTGATTGTATGTAACGTCAAGAGGAATTCATTGAAAATGGTGGAAACTTCTTTAGGATCTATTAAAGGTTAAACCGTGAAGCAGAAGAAAGAGAAGACTCAGACGATTCGAGAGGATTTCTTTCCTACCGTATCCGATGCCATTTATCTTTAAAAGATTTATGCATGGAGCCTTTCTTTCAAACTTCCTTTTTCATGCTTAAGCAACTCAGTAAATACAGAACTGAACCGATAACAAATGGCTGCTATGAGGACTGATGCGAGATGTGAGGAGGACCTCGGATGGAGAATATGTAAAATGATGTCTCCTGACACGATGATGCCAAGGGCCACGGAGATGTTGTATCTTGGAAAAATCTCTGCATTAGCGAAAGTACATTGATCTATTTTTTGTGCTAAGACGTTTCTCGTTTTCCGGCATTTTTCCCTTCGCAAACTGACAGTTCAAAAAATATGGGACATGGCCATCCATGGAGTTTCTTATAAGCGGGGAATCAAAATGCTGAAAACGTATAGCATAAAATCAAATATGAAGCGAAACGACAAAGTCTACATAGACAAATTTCAAAATTTCAAGTACAGTAATCCCTCCAACTGCGCGGTTTCTAACTGCGCGGTTTCGCAACTGCGCGTTTAAGTTTTTAATGCCAAAATTTCGACCAGCGCGGTTTTTTTTATAATTTTTGTTTAAGCAAACATGTTCCTAACCCCAAAATTTCATACAAAGTAGGGTTCACAGTGCGCGGTTTCGGTTTGCGCGCTCTTTTTGTGGAACGTATCTACCGCGCAGTTGGAGGGATTGCTGTGTTATTATATCGTCGGTTTACAAGCAATATCCACTTTAACCCTTTCACCCCGGAGTTTTTCTGAAGATTGGACTAAGGCTACAAACATTTTTTTTCTGATCAGTACGAAATCCGTTTCAGGCAAAATTATGAGAATGTCCGTGCTGTCAGTCTGTCTGTATGTCCGTCTGTCGGTCTGTCGGTCTGTCGGTCTGTCCGTCTGTCGGTCTGTCGGTCAGTCGGTCTGTCTGTGTGTCGATCTGTCTGGCTTTCCGTTGTACGTATCTTGAGATCGCGTTAACCCAGCGACTTGAATTTTTTTGTAAAAAGGTTTTACAGAAATCGTAGTTCATCAACTTTGGGAAAAGGAACAGGAGCTATAAAGTGTACCTCCCATACATTTTTTTTGAAAAAATGCCGTTTTTTGAAAACTTTTCGAAAACTATGAGTTTTTGGGAAAAAATGAATATAACAAAATTTAAAGAATAACAAATTTTTTACATTTCCTGCTTTTATGGTTTATTGTATCTCTAACGGTTCTTAAGATATTTCAAGAAAATTCAGTTTTTTGAAAATCACTCGAAAACTATGCGCTATTAGGAAAATCTGCATATAACCAGATTCAAAGGTAATGAAATTCCTCGCATTTTCTCCTTTAACGATTTATACGTATCTTTAACGGTTCTCGTTTTTTTCGATACAAAATATTGCATATTTTTTTCGATACAAAATATTGCAAAGGACAATTTTCTGTTGATCACAACTGATATTTTTTTTTTATGTTTCTATAAAAAAATTACAATCCAATACCTCTCGTTAAGAAGTCTGAATAAGAAAGTGAAATACAAACTCAAATCACGATCAAGCGAAAAAGGATATAGATTACCCTGATGACGTAAAGGATGTCCTGATAAGAAAATATTCTAGTCAGCCCACGCAAAAACAAGTTGAAGCATTTATTAGGGATACACCGCCAGATAGACACACTTGTAAATCGGAGGCGTTGTGGAGGTTCCTTCGTCGTTGTTAAGTCGTCTTTTTGCCTTTCTATTAGAAGGGGTGTTCGTCTTTTTCTTTTTCTTTTATCCTTTTTTAGCACGAAATGAGTTAAACAAGGATCCCAAAGGGGTAGAAAGAAAAAAAAATCGTCTAACCAACACAAACATAGGCGAAGGGACGGAATTCCAGAAGGATAGATTAATTATCATGTAGCGTAGTCTCCATAGCATATTATCTGATGTTTAAATTGAATCAATTTGGCTATACAACCGCACCACCACCGCAAATGCGAATAATATGACTGTAATGATAATCATGACGACGACTAAATACTAAGATTACTATTATAATATAGAGGGATGATGATGGAAATGTTGTTGTTTTTCATTGATGATTATGAGGTGAAAATTCATTCAACTCTCTGCGGTAAGCAAATCGAAACCATTGTGGGCGATCTTCTTTTAGTAAGAAAAAAAAATTAATTAAAGTTCATAAATTTTGGGAGATATGTTCATCGTTTCGTGCAATTCATTCATATTTCGGAATTTTGCAAGATTTTCATGGGTGAAAACAACACGAGTTGACGATTTATTCCGAGATAAATGACACTGAAGATGATTTCTTGGGACATTCCAGACAATAATAACGAATTGGGCATTGAGGAAGAAAATAATCAAACTAATAAAAAATATATGATGGTCTGGTTTGTAAAGATAAAAATAGTTTTCTTATGGTTGTGTTAGACCTGTAAAAAGTCTTTGGTTATTCACAATTTGTGTTTTTACAAAATAGTGCAACTAGTAGCACGAAAATTTCGTGATTGTTTCGAAAATCTTACAAATATTACAATCACAACCATGATCCACAACCAGAGCTAGGCAAAACTCAAATACTCAAGTATCAGTACCAGTATATGGTAATGATACTTTTAATCGCAATACAGTATCAGTACAAAAAGTACTGGTACTGAGATGTCAGTACTGGTATTGCTCTGACTGAGCAGTACAAAAATACCAACATCGGTACTGGTACTGAAACTCCAGTACCAGTGCTACTTGAAAAATATCAGTACTTTCGCGAAAAATACTTGAAAAAATTCCAGTACTCTTGCAAAAGTACTTGAAAAAATTCCAGTACTTTTGTAGTACAAAAAGTTATGGTACTGCAAAAACCAAAACCAGTACAAAAAGTACTGGTATTGCAAGAAACCAGTACAAAAATACAAATATTGTAAGGAACCAGTACCAGTACTTTTTGTACTGGGACTGGATCCGTGCATCGATTACAAGTACTTCAAGTACGGGTACTGATCGTGCAGTACCAAGACTTAAGGTATTGATACTGGTGGCAAGCCCAGTACAAGTATCTATGTACTGGTACTGCTCGTGTACTGCAGTATCAAATGTACTGAAGTATGCCCAGCTCTGTCCACAGCCTCTCCATAAAATGGCGGAGGAATGAAATTCTACACAAAAATTTCCCGAAGAAGAAAAAAAGGGATGGCAAAAATTGAAAGGTCAAAAATTTTTATTTATTTGGTTTCTTATACGTAGTATAATAAAGTATTGTATTCATAAAAAATGCCGACCTCCTAATTTTGCCTAAAAAGCATAATAAAAGAGTTGATTTCAGCATTATTACAAAAATGTCTTTCTGTCTGTCAGCCTGTCTGTCTGTCTGTCTGTCAGTATGTCTGTAAATCTGTGTATAAGATTTCTCAAAAACTATTAGAGCTAGATCCCCGAAATTTGGTCCTGGAATGGGAAGATCCTGTCAACTTTTAAGGGCAATCCGTTAACCAGAAGTAACCAAAATGGCGGCTTTTTGGAATTTTGGTTTTTGGTGTAACTCCGCGTTTTTCAGTAGTCTTATGTGTAACGAAAATTAAAGACAGTAAAATTTGCTACACTTTTGTCTCTCACTAGAAGTCGATGTCTCAAACCGGTATCGAGATATACCGTTATTTAAGAAAAAAAAATCCTTTTTTTGCATTTCTTTCAAAAACTAACGGGTTTTCGGAGATTCCTTAATGAGGTGAATTGAAGAGAATAATATTTGCGACAATTTTGTCTTTTACTGTTATCCGTTATCTTTTACCGTTATTGAGATATTTCCATTAAATTTTAAAAACAAATATTTTTGCGAATTCCTAGCAACTTAACGGTTTTTTGAAAAAAAAAAATTGGTAAAAGAAGAAAATATTAAAATTCTCTACATTTCTGCCTTTTCCCATAAATCGATATTTTTTTACCGTTATCGAGATACTTCAGATTTCGTAAATTAAAAATTCGCGTCAATTTTTGTACAATTTTGTTCTAAAGTTTATCGTGTCGCTCTCTTAAGTATATTTTTCTCTCTCTTACCAACGGAAAATCCCCATTTAACTCTTTAAGCTCAATTCTCAGACCACTTGTTCTTATAGTGGGCTAGGCCTATTCACCTAAATTTAACACTTTTTAAATCACCCTTTCAGTAACACTTTCTGGGGTATGAATTTTTCTCATCTGCTTTAATTTGTCCATAAAAATCATCTCTGTTTGGTCAATCATCAAAAATATTTTAAGAAAGATAACTTAAAGGGTATGCTACATTGGGCACGGTTCAACAATTCCCATCCAAAGATTGCCATGAGACGAATTATTTTTATGTTTTTTTCACAAGAAATCATGTTTAATGCTGGCAACGAAAAATTGTGACGAAAAACCCTCAGCAAGTTATTTGATCATCATCTTCTCGTCCCTTAAAAAACGTCAAGATATCGCAAGAATAAACTGAAATAAATATTTTGTTTATCAAATTCCATGACATGGTGAATAATTCATCATAGCTGTCAACTAGATTTACACACAAACATGCATCAATTTTTGGACATCGACCAAGAATCATTCCGTCCACGTGTTATGTTCGGAATAATAGTGAGCGGTTTGAATAATCGATGACGATTAAGAAAGGATGAGTGTTGGTTTTTTTTTCTTCTCTTATGAAACTAATGTGTGCAGAAAGCATTTTCACTCATCCCCAAATTCGGATCTGTTTATTTTTCCACGGATTTATGCCACACAGAAGGCGAAATGTGAATGAATGGATTACGAGGAAAAAATTGTTTTGCACAAAAAGAAATTTATCCGCGGGGAATAAACGAAGAACGAGTGGTAAATACAAAGAAACCGCAATTGATGGGTGAAAACAGAAGGAATCAAATTTTGATTTTTTTTATTACTCGGCAAATGGACCTAGGCGCGTCTGACAGACATTTTGGCGGCTGTGATGGGTTTTTATCGATTTCTCGTGCTCGTGGCAGTTTTTGCAAGGACCAAATTTTTTTCTCTGTTTTTATGGCTTCAAAAAAAGTTTTATTTACGCTGAGCTATAAAAAAGTTTGTTAATATGTTTGTATGTACGCGGAAAATTGAAAAACCATTCGGTTGATTTAAGAAATACCTACACAGATAAAGAGTTTAAGCATCTGTGTTGGACATAGGGTATATTTTATGAGCCACTGAGAAACAAATAGGGGTGTTACAAACCGATAACGTAATAAATGTCGTTTCATAATTCTTGCAAATACCTACACACAGCTCTTTCTAATAAACTGCACATTTTTTATCCTTGATTGAAGGAGTGTAGAAACAGATTTATCATCCAGATTACACCCCTATATGATCTTCGAGTTGGACCTTTCCAACCCAACTAGACTTTAGGAATTTTAGGGCTGCTAAAAGCGACTTCAAAAAAAAAAAAAGAAGAGGAAAACCCTCATGGGAGTCAAAACTTATTTGACAACACGAAGCGTTAAGCAAACGAAGCATGGCTTCAGCTATCAAACTGGATATGAGTGATATCGACTGCCCCTAACTCCCTTCATCCTTCAAGAAGCTCCACTTTTAGCTCTTTTTGAGTTCAACCACATCCATCTTATGCGCCCTCCTTGTTGCGGCCATTTCCCTTTCACTGAAAATGGCTCAATCGATCCATTATTATTGCCACATACGACCTATATGTCTGTAAAAGATTTTGAGTACCCATATTGATGTATTCTTTCATGCCGTATCTACAGAATGTCTGCGTCTTTTGCCACATCCTTTTATATAAGTAATGTGTAAGTGGGCTCTCGAAAATCATTGAATCTGGGATTATTTAAACCAAAAAATCGACACACTGTGATCGCTTTTCAATATGGGTGGAAAACTTTGTAAATGTACCAAATAACCTACAAAATCAACTTTTACACTTTATCAATTTATTTTAATAGTGGATATTTTTCAAAAACTTCCAATATTTTTCGCGTTATTAAGTTTGGTTATGACTTTCGGGAGAAGTTTAAGAGCTTATTTAATCATGTTGTCGGTAGAAGATATCTGGAAATTTGTGATGAGAAAACTAAGATTTTTATACTCTATATGATACTAGCATTCGCATCGCGTGAGTAGAACGAAATCTAAGAAAACAAAATTAAATTGATTATACATTAGATAGATAGTCTGCGTGCTTTTCTTTACAGTTTTTCTCTTCGGGAAATGGTTTTCAAAATGTACCAAAAGACAATAAATTCTAGCAATAATATTCGGATTCATTTTACGCCCTCCCCTTACTCTCCACCACCCGGGATACTTTCCAATAGGTCTATGTTGTAACCAGGCCAACGGCGAACATTCATGCCAAATTTCATGTCAATCGGTTCAGCTGTTTTCACGTGAAAAACGAACAGGCAGACAAGCAGACCCCAACTCATTTTTATATCTATACTAGCTTGCATACCCGTCGTTGCCGGGTTAAGTTTTTTAAAATTTTTTTTTTTTATGGTCTATGTTGGAGCTAAATTTCAGGCCAATCGGCTCGGTAGTTTCCCCGCGAAAGGGTAACATAGAGGAAGAGCTAAGTTTCGAGATCACTTTACCCCCTCCCCTTACTCCCCCACCCCTCGGGCTACTTTTAAATGGATCTTTGTTGGGGCTGGACCCCCGACGAACATTTATGCCAAATTTCAAGCCAATCGGTCCAGTAGTTTCCCCGCGAAAGAGTAACATAACGCAAAAACCAAGTTTCGAAATCACTTTACCCACTCCCCTTACTCCCCCCACCCCTCGCGCTACTTTTCCGTATGCCTATGTTGGAACCAGAACTACCACAGACACTCATGCCAAATTTCAAGTCAATCGGTTCAGCCGTTTTTGCGTGAAAGAGGAACAGACAGACAGACACCAACTCATTTTTATATATTAGTATGATATGATATGATATATCATATAGGAGTATATAAGATTTAGTATGCCGCTTCTAGCGCATCGAACCAATAATCGGACAAAAAATGAACTACACCATGGTGTTAGGGATGATAAAATATTTTGAATTCCGCATGTCCGGCTGTCTGTCTGTCCATCTATTCGTGAATACCAAAACTTTCGAAAAAATTGAGCTAGAGACTTGAAACTCTATATAGTTACGTTTCTCGTAAACGGCTCTACTAAATTCTTGAACAGGCAAACTCGAACCATTTCTTCCCCCGTCCTAAATGAAGAAGTTTTTTTAGAAACACGTAAATTTGATTTCGCAGAAGTTTTTCGAAAAAATTGGAAAATGAAAAGTCATTTCGACAAAAAGAAAAACCTTTCAATCCGCTATCCGAAAGTGTTAAAAAATTAAAGGACGAACAAAAAATAACTGAAAATATTTGTCGTGTTGCATAATCAAAAAATTAATCAACGAGAAGATAAAAACTTAGTAACTGGCAAATCCTTCGTTAATTACAGTTGGTAATCCCTAATCCAAACAGTCAGTTTCCCACTTTTTTGCAACATTTTTCATTTAACTTCAGTTCATCCCCAAAAGGTTTATGCGTGAAAAATTCCCAACCACAGACACACCAGAAACAGAAACAGTTTTTAAGCGTTGAAACCATGCAAAATGCTTTTCGGAATTTTCTTTATTTCCGCTCATAAATCTTCCATGTGGTTTTAACGCAATTCCCGTCGTATGGACCAGTTTTTTTTCCGTCCCTTATTTTCATTCTTGTCAGTTTTGCCCAGCATTTGAGTGAATTTTATATACTCTAGGCAAGACTTTTATTTCGTATTTCTCAACATTTTTCAGTATATTTTGCAAACGAATTTGAAGTAAATTTTCGTGGTATAAAGAGAAAAAATCTTAAAGTTTATTTCCGCATTGTTTTTTGCACAAGCACTTTAAAATCTGCAAAACAAAAGATTTTCCATTATTTATTCACCAGTTTTTCCCTTTTTCTGGCTATTTGTTTACACACTTTTTCCATGGAATTGATAAATTTCGCTTGCATAAGGCTTTTCTTAAACTGTCTCGAGGGAAGTGAAAACAAATATCAGTTGTGATCAACACAAAATTTTCCTCTGCCATATTTAGTTTCGGAAACAATATGTAAAAGAAAATATTTTTTCAAATATCTTGAGAATTGTTAAAAATTTACGTGTTTTAAGGGAAAAATGCAGGAAATTTTATTTCCTTTGAATCTGGGCACGAATCATAGTAACCGACGCGTCTGCAGAAACGCGTCTTAAATTTTCTTCAGGGTTATTGTTTTCCCCAAAATCAAACAAGTTTTCCAAAAGTGCAAACATTTTGGCAGATGTGACAATCAAAGCACTGCATTGAACTGAAAAAATCACGTGTCGGTAATCAGGATTGCAAAATCTGTCGCGTTGATTTGGGTGTTTTGCAGACGCGTCGGATACTATGATTCGTGCCCTGGTTATATGCCTTTATTCATAATAGCGCATACTTTCCGCGAAATTTTCCAAAAATTGATAAAAAACTACGTTTTTTTGGCAAACTTATTTACAAAAAAATTTCAAGTCGCTAGGTCAACGCGTTCTCGGGTTATTTAAGATACATACAACGGACAGACCGACAGATAGACAGACAGACAGACAGAGCGACAGACAGACAGATTTACGGACATCCTCATATTTTTGCCTTAGACGGATTTCGTATTGATCAGAAATTTTCTATCTGTGCCCGTTCTCGAGTCGGTCTCCGTCATAAATACAATACTTTCCCTCTATAACAGAGGAAAGTTAAAATACAAAACAGGATACTGTTGTTCCCTGGTTGATTCCGGTATACTGACCCGCTTTTTGTTTTGATTATGTGAAAACCACCCCCAAGTGTTTGCTTTTTAACCAAATCAATTGCCATTGCAAAGGAAACGAATTGAAAATGGCATAAATTTTCCAGTTCCAGATTTTAATTCCTACCAATCGAGTGTGCTGTGCTTTTAACAGGTAAAAGGATTCAAAAATAAACAATTCTTAAGTCACAATAATTTATTTGCTAAGAATCGCAGCCATTGTCTTTAGTGGGATGAGCGCCTAACCCCAACAGGGATAATAATTTGATCACAGCCCACTCAATTTGTTCTTAGATTATTGCCATTTTGCAACAGGGATGCATGTTGGTTGCAAGTAAACTCAATGGAGTGTTGGCCATTAAACTAAGCAAAACCGCAAATAGTAACCAAGAATTGTAAATGTGGTGATGTAACCTCTCAGGTTGATGAACAAAGTGCTCCCAGAAAGGGGTGAAAACAAACCAAGATTACTTTTAAAAGCACTGGAAAGAAGCAAAGGTTGACGGTTTTTTTTCGATCGTCACAAATTGATGTGGGTTTTCTCGTAGAAAGTGGTGTGCAAAGAAAAGTAGTAGCCGTCTTTCAATATGGGAAACAGGACACGTATGGATAAGGATTAAATGACACGTGACAAGTGAATCGATTGCTATTTTTGTAGCTTCCATCGACCACGAGACGTCGCATCCGTTTTTTTTTCCTTTCCTTAACTGATGTCGTACGACAACCATTGAGAATTCTTGGAAATAAGAAATTGTGAGGATTTTTTTTTGTGTTTTCGATTGTACGGGAAAATGACGACGGATTCAACTAGGATGATATCCTTTGGGAGTCAATGCACTGCCAAATAAACACCCAAGATAGATTCTATGTGGATGCTGTCAATGACTTCGGTTTCGAAAAGAGTAACCTCGAAAAGGGTTTTTGACCTGGCGGAATTTAAATTAATACTAGCTTTCCGTACCGGGCGTTGTTCGGGCAATAATCAATAACGTATTTTGATGTATGGAAAAATTATGCAAAATCGGTTTTCAAAATTTGTTTTTTTTTATGAATTCTATTTAGGAGGGGTAGAATAAATAAATCAATTTTACCTCCTAACCGCATTTTGCAAATATCAGTTGTGATCAACACAAAACTTTCCTCTGTGGTATTTAGTTTCGGAAAATTTTATAAAAGTAAATATTTTTTTTCAAATATCTTAAGAACTGTTAAAGATACGTAAAAACCGTTAAAGGAAAAAATACAGGAAATTTCATTCCCTTTAAATTTTGTTATATGCATTTTTTCATAATAACGGATAGTTTTCGAAAAATTTTCAAAAACCCGAGAAATTTTCAAAAAACTTAATTTTTGAGTTGAGAAAAAAAAAGTTTAAGTACAATCTATTCCGTTATTTCTTTTATTTTACAAAGCCTGTGTTAAAGAAAGTGCTTTAAGAAACCCAGGAGAAAGCAAGGAATCGATTCCCGTGGGGTCGATTTTCGTGATTGACAAATTTCCTTGACATATCTAACAGTGATAACCTCTTTTAAATCCATTCGGAGCTTAGGAGATAACTGATGGTAGAATCTGGGAGGAGTGGTTTGAGTGGGCGAAAATGTTCCTTAATGGACGAACTCCCCTATAGTAAAAACCGTATCAATATCCATTTAGTAGTTTAGGAGATAGTAGGAGAGGGGGTTCGTATAATACAGGCTGGAGAGGTTTGAGTGGCAAAAATTTTCCTTGACGGACGGCTTCTCCAATACTGAAAACCGAATTCCAATCCCTTCAGCGAACTTAATATAACAGGCGAGGGCGTCTCCCCCACCCCACCACGACTCCGCGAGAACCTTGTCTCGAATTGTCAAAAAAAAGGTCACCCAAATTATTCGGGATATTCCCCAACTCCCAATAATAATTTCCCCCACATTGTTTTCGAAAAGAACATCAACAAAACTCTTCACCCACTTTAATTATTCATTCAAGTTAATTTGTTGTTCAAAAGAATTGCGAGTAATAAAGAATTTATTCACAAAATTGAGATATCACTAACATTTTACTTTTGGCATTTAATAAACACTTCATTATCCATTCAAGGAAATTCTTTTCTCCGTTACAAAATTTCCGTTCACATTACAAATTCTTTATGATAACAAGAACTCCATATAAAAACATATTTTCTATAGAAAATTTCCCTTTTATGTTAGTATGTTTATACAAAATGGATGTTGAAACAAAGTATTTATTTAAAATATGAGTGTGTATAGAAGATGTACTTAAAATTTTCCTGGATGAGTACTTTAGTGGGGATTTTTATTTTATTTTAATTTTTTGATGCTTTTTTGGCAGACTTAAGTCTCTAAAAAACTTTTGTTCCTTTTGTCGCACCTTTATCCACTTTTAGATTCCACCTACTTGCCACGATTTCTGGCTTGTCACTCATTGTCTTCGGCAGTTGTGCTTCTCCATTCACCCAAAACAGGAACTCAATACGGATTGAGGTACGTATAGGACACCGAAAAATCCTCAGCAGACAAACAACGGCGGAAGCGACCTCCCAAGAAAAACTACCCCCTACCACCCCACCACTGGAATCACTGACAGAAGTTCGGATATAATGGATGATGGCACGTTTTATCGGTAGGTGACAGCTTTAAAATTTCACAAATACAAAAGCTATGCTATTTACCGAATCTAAGATGAGTAGTGGGTGTCAGGGGGTAAAACGTAGTGTGATGTGTGTGTCATTTTGTCATTTACTTTTCGACAAGTTACCCGATTGTAACGGGATGGCATAAAACATCATTTTCATTAACATAATTAAATTTCTCTTTGGGGATTTGTTGTGTAAGTTTATTAGATTTCTAGCCCAGTGTTGATGGATGAAAATGAAAAAAAAGTTTACTTAACTGGAATAAGTTTTTCGCCGCATGTAGGAAAAGTGCGAAAACAGAAAAACGAGGAGAAATTTTCCATAGATTTTAATGGAAATTCACGACAATATTGCACCCCGTTCACCCTATTATGATTATGGTTGCAAGACAAGGATATCAAGGACATGAGGTGGAAAAACTCGATTTAAAATTATAATATCTTTACCATAAATATGTTGCATAAAAATTGTACTACCCACCGTCTACCCAGGTCGATTTTTTTAATTTTTACCTTCTTAAACGTAGAATGGAAAGTATTGTTTTTATGAAAAATTTAGATACAGAGATTTCGCATCAAAAATGCGCATTAAATTACAACTTCAAAAGGGCCTCCATTCGGCTTTTGGGGCCCTTATATGGTTTTTGGCCCCCATTTAGACACTGGGACCTCGAAATTATTTTTAATGCCTTTATAAAGCTTTACAATCAGAAGATTCATGAGAGCATACCTAGGATGACTAGACGTCCCGGATTCGCCATGTTGTCTCGACGTCCCAGAATCTAAGTTTTCGTCCTAGTTTATTCGATTTAGTTTTGAAACCGCAAATTTTTGCCGGTACCGCAGTTTTTTTTTAAAGTGTATACCTCCTTTATTTTGTGTCTTTATTTTAAAAAGGTTCGCCTGCGGCGCATATTAATATAAAATTTCGATTATGACATATGTTTAACCCAAAAAATTTTGCCTGCGGCGCAACTTTTGTTATGTTGTAAATAAAAACAATACCACAAAAAGTTACTGAAAAATTCACTTATTTTGGAAGAGAGTTGGGCTCAAAAAGAGAGAAAAGAGTTGACTTATTTCATTGTGCCGCTTTGACTTATTTCATTGCGCCGCTTTGACTTATTTCATACTTTTCGATTTATTTCAAGGAAATAAAAATTTCCCGCCCTTTCCCCTCACCGGTCCATTTATAGATAGCCCTTAAATAAGGAAAAAATCCATTTTATAGATAGCCCTTAAATAAGGACCATGGGGGGAGGTCTTGGTTCTAGAACTCTTAGAACCAAATTTTTTTGTTGGATGAAGGACCAAAACTTTTAAGGGGGAGGGGGGAGGGTGGTTTTGGTTCTAGAACTCTTAGAACCAAATTTTTTTTTGGGTGAAGGACCAAAATTTCGAGCCGGGTGGGGGAGGGGGGGTTTAGTCCCCAAGCCCACCCCCTGGCTGCCGGCCTGGACAATCCCATCAACTTTTGGTAACATTCTGTTAAATAGAAGTTACCAATACGGCGGCTTTTAGGAAATTTGAATTTTGGTTTTCGCGATTTATTCTAAATCCTCACCTTGGGAGCCCAAGATCCAAGACCCCGCAATGCTCTCGAATATTTGCAGATTCGGGGTTCTCCTGAAAAAAATGTATTCAAAGTTTCGGTCTCCTAAAACAGCCGGGACCACAATGATGAAGCACAAAGACAAAAAAAAGGTTTTGTATAAGAAAGGCATATGCTGTTCACATTATGTATTTTTTGAAAATTCTCCAGGTATACGGAGGTTATTTTTATCCTGAGAACAAATGTAAAAATAACAGCAATGTAATCTGGATTAATTTTTTTCATGTAAGACACGTGGACTTTCCAACATCTAAAATTTATATATAAACCAGAAAATTTTCCTTGAGATTGTATAAAAGTGAAAAATAAAGAAAATTTTTATTAAAGAAAATTACGCAATTTGTAATTTTTTTTCTGGTTTTTCTTGCGATTAACTTTTTTATGATTAGAAAATGTCACAAACATATTTTTCAATCTTTTAAAAATCTTCTATTAATTTTTGACCTTTAACTTATGGAAAGAAAACAATTTCTCCATTCTCTCAATTATCGTGATATTTTATATAAAAAAAAACGCCCACGAAAATGTAATTCATTTGTTTTACATCATTTGAACATCACAGAAACCATTTGAGATTTTTCCCCGTGCTGTTTAGGGAAAAAGAAATGGTATTTAAAAGTTCAATGATATTCCAACCCACGACCTGCTAGAACCACTAAGAAATCTTGCGTTTTTCAATTATCTTGAAACCATATGATTTTTTTTCATTCGACTACTGCGTTCCTTAAATTGGTATTCCTTACACAAGTCCTTTGTTTCCTCAGGTGATTCTTTAATTTTTAGTCCTTCGATTCCTCGAGCACTTCTTTAACTTTCTTTTGGTCATGACTATGTAATTTTTAATGGCAAAAACTAAAAATTTAAATGAAATATTTTTTAATGATGGTTTGATAAATCTAGACCAAAATTTATATTCCTTGTCTCGTTCTCTTGCTCCCATTCTAAAATAATCCAAAAAGTCCAGAATTTTTGTATGGCACCAATAGTAAAAATGAATGGTTTTTATTACAAATAGCCCCAAAATTACGCTACTATGGTTGCAAAACAAGAGACAAACGAAGGAATCTGTTTTGTTTCGAAATCTTCGAAATTGTGAACACAGGATCGAAAAGGACCCCTGGGGTAGATTTTTATTAACAACTGAGTGAAAGAAAGAAGAAAAAACGTGGTTGTAATATCGATTCCGTTACAGTGACAAGGGATAATAGCGAATAAAATTAGGATTTCTATAAAAAAAAAATATTTCCCCTGTTGTCATGGCAGATAGAATTTGCATACGTAATCCAGGCCATGTAATCGCCTTCTCTGAATCCAATTTGTACAATAATTGAGTAGTACTTAAATTAAGGAGGTTGTGGCGGCTAGTGCAAATGCACTGGGAAAAACTCCTTTTAAATATTCAAAGAAAAGGGCAAAAAGTCATTTTAAATATTCGTATAATCCCGCCACGTTATTATTTTATTTTTTAAGGACAAACCTTAGACCAGAAATTTGAAAAATGACATTTTAACCCTTTGTTGCATAGTGTTGTTGTACAACAACACCTTTTCTAATTAAGTTTTTTAATATTATAACATATATTTCATGCACTTACATTGACTAAATTTATTTCGTAAGTATCCTAGGACATCAATTGTTATGAAAAAAAAGTAATATGCACTTTTTTTTATACCCGTATGGTGAAACCAAAGGGTATATTAACTTTGCCTTACCGTTTGTAACGCCAAGATCCCGTCATCACACACAAAAATGAATTACACCAGTGTGTTTAGAATGATAAAAATAATTAATTTCTGCATGTCCGTCCGTCTGTCCGTCTGTCTGTCTGTCCGTCTGTCTGTCCGTCTGTCTGTCTGTCTGTCTGTGGCGCGGATTGCGGGCGCACGGATTGAGCTAGAGACTTGAAATTTTGCGCGGATCCGTTTTTCGTAAAATGCGAGGCTAAGTTCGTTAATGGGCAAAAATGGACCATTAGGGGGGGTACCCCCCATACGAACGAAAACGGTTTTTGTGAATATCTCAAAAACGGTGCATCTTATCAAAAAAATCCAAGAACAAAAGTTATTTAGGATATGATTCTACATAAAACTCCCATACATCAAAATCCGATTGGAATAAATTTTAAAAATTCTTATTGGAAAGTTTGACTTCAAAGTGGAATTTTGGTACAACTGTTCGAATTTTGATACGAATATCACCATACGGGTCTCCAATGATTGCCAGATTGGCAATTATAGCTTTTGTTATGTTTATAATTACTGCAAATCTATTACAGTTAAAAAATCGGTAATCAGCTTTATAAAGGTTTTTGCGGTCTCTGATTATGAATCTGAAGTCAAAAATTCAAAATGGCGGATCCAATATGGCGGATCCAATATGGCGGTCAAAAAAGATTAATTTCATTAGATTACGCTGTAAACTGGTACGCGGGGGTTTTTGGGATCGCTAATTACGAATCTGAAGTCAAAACTTCAAAATTCAAAATGGCGGATCCAATATGGCGGTCAAAAAAGTTAAAATTACGTACTAGTATTCAGCGTAATCTAATGAATTTTATCTTTTTTCACCGCCATATTCGATCCGCGATTTTGAATTTTAAAGTTTTGACTTCAGATTCGTAATCAGCGACCCCAAAAACCCTCGGATACCAAAAACCGTGAAAATAAACATGTATGCAGGAAAGGCTTAAACAAACTGGTCGGAGGTGGCCTGGAAATCGGTTCCCTGAAAAGTCCCCCAATTTTGGGAGCCTCGCAAAGAAAAGATCCCAAAATCTTCGCTCATTGAAAGAAGATTTCAACATAAGAAAAGCTACGATTGCCAGAGAACACTCGTCAAATACTCCTTATGAAGGAAGATAATTTTTTCATGAAAAAATCCATTTGTATTGAGGAGGGACAAGCAGTGGTTCAGCTGGATTTCGATGTATAGATAAGTTATGTAAAATCATATTCTAAACACATTTGATCTTTATAAATTTTTCGAAATTATGCACAGTTTTCGAGACAATCAGAAAAAAGTATTCCATTTGTATGGAAGAGGGGAGAATCAATGGTCCGATTGGATTTTGATCTATGGATGAGTTATGTAAAATCCGATTCAAAACACATTTTACCTTCATAATCATACTAATATATAAAAATGAGTTGGTGTCTGTCTGTCTGTCTGTCAGTCTGTCTGTATGTTCCTCTTTCACGCAAAAACGGTTGAACCGATTGACTTGAAATTTGGCATGAGTGTCTGTGGTAGTTCTGGTCCCAACATACGCATACGGAAAAGTAGCGCGAGGGGTGGGGGGAGTAAGAAGAGGGGGTAAAGTGATTTCGAAACTTAGTTTTTGCGCTATGTTACTCTTTCGCGGGGAAACTACTTAACCGATTGGCCTGAAATTTGGCATAGATGTTCGTCGGGGAACCATCCCCAACACAGACCCATTAAAAAGTATCCCGAGAGGTGGGGGAGTAAGCGGAGGGGGGTAAAATAATACCGAATGCAAGTGCTGGAATTTTTTGTTAGTTTGATAACCCGTTCGGTACATGTTTTTTTTCTATGGGGGTTAAAAATACTCTCTATACAAATTAATGATGTTTAAGCTATCAGTATTCATTTAAAACAAAACAAATACGTCCACTGTAGTCCAGCTTTTTACTCAAAAAATCAAAATTGGGTCACAAATGCACTTAAAGGTGCACTGAATGAGAATAGAGTGTTGAAAATAAATAAATAATAAGTCAATTCAAATTTTTAACTGCGTTGCCATATGGCATCAAAATACCGAATGGGTTAATCATTTTCCGAAGAGAAAAAACTAACGAACAGCATGCAGGCTACCTAATTTTTAACCAAATGAATTTAGTTTTCCTAAGTTTTCTTTCTGTTCACGCTTATAGCCGGGCGAAGCCGGGTCCAAATTCTAGTATTTTTAATATAACTCACTGTTTTCGAGGAAATTTCAAAACACTTTTTTGTTTTGTGGGGAAGGAGGAAGGACTAGTCCAATTTTGCTTCTTCAAGAACTGAGCCTAGCCATTTACGAGAAACGAAACTATACAAAATTTCAAATCTCTAGCTCAATCCTTTCGAAAGTTATGGTCTTCACGGTCAGACAGACGGACAGACATGCGGAAATCAAAGTCTTTTGTCATCGCTAACAACCTGGTGTAGTTCATAATTATGTCCAATGATTCGTTCGATGCATTACAAATGGTATACTAAATAGATATATCATATAGATTATAAAAATAGGAAATTTTCCCAAAATATTATAAACAATTCCCTATGTTTAGGGAATCATTGCAGAAGAGTCCTCCATTTTGTATATACCTATTTGGATTTCTTTCTGTGTATATACCAAAATTCAAATTAATACAATTTTTTGATCCAGAATTCTGCTGGGAAAACAGTCGATTCAACCACGAACACCGTAGTTACACATAATTAAACCAACAAGTGGCGGCATATGGCGAGGTAATACAAATTATTAGAAAAAAAACATCCCACTAAAAATTAAACAAATAAATTCCGAAATGCAATAATTGAACACATCAAAAAGCCAGTCTAGCCGCTTTTAAACAAGAATTAGAAAAAAAAACTGGAAAAACTTACTTCGATTCGCCACATGAGAGGAACGCGAATGAAATTCCATGATAAATCGTCCAAATCTAGGCTCCACAAGGTCTGCATTTTGTTTACATTTAAACACTATAGCAAATCGAATATTCAGACTGAATTCAAACATTAGAAATAAGAAAAATTCAAGACATCACAATTCCAATATATTTATATTGATTAGCTCCCTTTGCCTCGTTAGCCCTTCTCGGAATATCCATGATAATCAACGCATGTTAGACCGAAATCGGAGATAAGTCAAGAGATTTAAACACAATAAAGTAAAACTAACTTCAATAGATAGCATAATAATAGAGCATTAAAATTACCAAGTTAAAGGCCTTTAGGTGATATGATTAAATGTTTATGTACATGTAGATATATGGGAGACTATAAATACTAATAAACGTAAATAAAACCCAGTGAACACGTTTGTGCGGATGGGTTTTTAATTTTTTTGTAACTGTAAAATTTTCTAGATTGAAACAGACCAACTTTCTACTTTTGGCGGTTTCAGCTGTGTTCCAGTGGTTCTTAAGGCGCGAAAATTCAAATTTTGTTCGAACCAAAGTGGATTTTAGTTACCTGTTAATTTTCGTTTGTTTTAAATCGAATTGTTATTTGTTGTTACTTTCCTCTGGTATATAAGGAAAGTATTGGGGGCAGAGAAGGGGGCAGAATCGAATAAATCATCGGACACAAAAATGAACAACACCAAGGTGGTTGGAATGAAAAAAGATTTTGATTTTGCCCGTCCGTCCATTTGTCTATCTATCCGTTCGTCTGTCTGACCATCTGTCCGTCTGTTTATTTGTCTGTCTGTCCGTCCGTCTGTTCATTTATCCATCTGTCCATTTGTCCATCTGTCTGTCTCTCCGTCTGTCTGTCCGTCTGTCCGTCTGTCTATCTGTTTGTCCGTGAACCATAACTGTCGATAGGATTGAGCTAGAGACTTGAAATTCTGTATAGTAACGTTTCTCGTAAATGGCAAGGCTAAGTGCTTGAACGGACAAAATTGGACTATTCGGTCTCCTTCCCCCATACAAACGAAACAGTTTTTTACAATTTTCTCAAATATTGTGAGTCATATTGAAAAATGTACACTGTGTTAAAAAAGTTTCGCACCATTGCGAAAAAATCAACATTTTTTTATTTTTTTTTATATATACCTATAGTTTCAGCCAGAGCTTAGGGGAAGACCCTTTAATGCCGAAGCACAGCTCGGGATGGTTGGATGGACAAAAGGAGATGCCGATTCTCCTTGAACTTTTGCGGGTTATAGTCCGGGGGGAACACATCGGATGGTAAATCGTTCCAAAGTCTTGTTGTTCGCGGAATGAAGGAACCTCTAAACTTTACTGTACAAAAACGGGAAGGCTCAAGGAAGAAGTCATGCGTTCAGAAAGTTTTAAAGTTTTAAATCATATTTCATATTTCAATTTTTGAAATTTATAATAATATTGTGTCCTTACTAGGATTACTAATCATTTCTTTAATCCTTGTCTGAAGATAGGTTGATGATTTACAAAAGAAGTAAAGTGGAAGGAGAGTTAAATTTTTTATCAAATGCGTAGAATGGTGCGAAACTTTCTTAACACACTGTATAATGGTAAAATGTTTTTAGAATATAATTTTACATTACTTATCCATACGTTAAAATCCAGTTGGACCACTTCTTCCCTCCTTCAAAATACTTTTTTTCTATTTTCTCGAAATCGGTACGCAATAACGAAAAACATATAAAGACTAAATGTGTTTAAAATTCGATTTTACAGAACTGTTCCATACATCATAGTCCAATCGGACATACAAATGGATTTTTTTTTTCATAAAAAAATTGTTTGCTCTCATCTAGATTATTTGACGATTAGCTTCTGGCAATTGTGGCTTTTTTTATGTTTACAATAAAATTTCACAAAATTTTAACTTTTATCAAACCTTCACTTCACTACTTGCTGGACACAATTTTCAGGCCTATTTCTATTTTCTGTATCGATATTGATTCTGATAAGCCTGACTATCGCACGAGAAACAACCAAAAAACTGTATATAAAAATATATATAGAGATATCCGCAAAATAGTCGATAGAAGACAACTTGTTTAAAATTTTTCAAAATCAATTCACATGTGAATCATCAGGTCGTATTGAATTCCAGAAATTCTCAACGAATTTCCAGCTTTCAATTTCGATGATCGTTTTTCGTTTGCTCAACGATTGATTTCTTGACTCCGTCGATCGTTCCATTCCGACATCATAAAATCGTCAATCAGTGGATTTTTCTCTGTCGACGCCAACAAATGGTGAGAAAAGAAACTCTAATCAAGAATGGATTTTTTTTCCGTCGGAAGGGGTGCGGAATTGTAATGGTTTGAAATTAAATGGCAGACCGATGATAGGAAAATGTTGGCGAACTGAATAAGTAACCGATCGACTATGGGGCTGGCGAAATATGGAAAAGTGTGAAAACTTGGTTGGTATCTTACATAATCGCAATTAATGCGTCATTGAAATTGTGACGATTAGTAAACAGAGTCTATGTGAATTTATTGAAAATCCAAATTTGTGGGTGATTGGCCGGTGGAAGGGGGGAGGCGGGGAGGGCTATATCATGTAGAGAGAACTTAATCGTGAACAATGTTTCATTTTTTTATATTTTCAAACAAACTGAATTTGCCACCTGTGTTTTCCAATGTGGTTTTTCCTTGTTGGCTGCTATTATTGAAAGATTTTTATCATTAATTTCTTTCGATGTAGCAGCAAATAAGGTCATTATCGTCAAAAACTTACAACAAGTGTTGAATACAACAAAACAGAAAATATGAAAAATGTTAAAAATTGTCGACTTTTTGAAAGTTTTTCAACACTTGATGTGAATCGTGTACTTGAGATAATATGAATGGATATCAAATACTTAAGTCTGTAAATGAAAACCATTAAGAATTGTTTTTAAGGCATCGAAATGCTGTCAACAGCATTGACAGATTTGAATAAAAACATAGCTTTATCCACCTAGCGGCGAGATGGTACATTTTATTACATAATTAAATCTCTTATTATGATGAATATTTGGGTAAAATGTTGAAACTTTTTATACAAAAACATTTGACATGTTTTATAATACCAACCCCTTATCCAACCCCTCGTTTACCATTCTAAGGGTGAAATTTTGAAAATCCGGTGGTATTTAGGGTAAAATTTTGACAACCCGGTGGTATTTGGCTTTTATAAATATATAAAGATGGGTTTTTTAAATGAGGATTTCTCCCGAAACGCACAATAACGCGCTCCGAACCTTCCAGATTTCAAAGATAGCAGATCATATTTTAAACTGAAGTATGCCGCAACTCGGCAAAATATGGCGAAATTTTCTAAAAGTCTACCTAGACTTGAAATTAAAAAACAACGCGTTTTTTGTTCTCTGACCTCACTGTAAAATACAATTTTTTTTGTATATAAAATCATAGATTTTTTGCTCTAACAGAAATTTGCTCTAACAAAAAGTATATAAAAACAGAAATTCAACATAAAAGTTATAGAAAAAAACATGAATTTTTCAGTACGGTCGTTTAAAATTGGGTAAAAAATGATATAAAAGGTATCACGAGTTTTTTTCTGTCTTTGACTGTAAATCACGGTTATGCCGCGGTCACATGACGCTGTTTTGCCAGCCGCTGGCTGCTGTTGGTTAGTAGCGCTGGCAAGTAGCAACAGCAGCCAGCTGTAACTGAGAGGGTTCACACGATTTATACTTTAGTAGCGCTGGCAAGTCTCAAAACAGTGGTTTGACATTTTAATCTGGGTGATTTTTTAAATAATTAACGTAACACACAAATTTAAATAAATAAACATAAAATAACAAGTTACAATAAACAAACTTTACCACTTATCAGACTTTTGACAGCTCAGAAACCATGTGACAGGGTCACGTGATCCCTAGTAGCGCGGTCTCTACTTCACTAGCGCTGCTAAAATCATCACGCTGCTGCTGGTAGTAGCAACGCACTAGGGTTCACACGGTGCTGCTGAAACGGCTGCTAACAGCCAAACAGCCACTAGCGCTGGTAAAACAGCGTCGTGTGACCGCCGCATTAAACAGAGGACGTTTTTTCATTTTGTTTTAAAAACACAGCTAGGACTTCGCTGTTGTTAAAATCTTTAATCACTGTTGTTAAAATCTTTCCGATTGTGAAAAGTCGAAAAATTGATTTTATAACAATAAAATGGCAAATGGCCCGACTGTGCGCCGCGGGGAAAACATATCTGAATCCGGCATTACCCCGACTAACCTCTAGGACGTATGGTCACCCCTGCAAAAATGTCCTGCTAAAAATGTCCCGTAGAGACAACGTTTATTAAGAGATTTTTGATGTCTTGGACTGACAAATATTTAAGCCTACTTGAAATTTGTATTAAAATCTCGTCTCGATTTGACACAAATTGCGATTTTTTTGATGGCCTGCCAGTGAAATTTTCCATAAAGACAGCATTTGTCAGATTTTTTTGATATCTTGGATAAAAATCCTTGGAAAAACCTTTTTTTTTTTAATTTCAGCCAGAGTTTAGGGGAAGACTGTTTAATGCCGAAGCATACCTCCGGATAGTCTTTGTCTGCAAGTGTCAGTTTAATGGCAGGCTATGAGAAAAATCACAATCTATGTCTAATCGAGACCTAAAATAATGGCCAAATTTTCTAAATTTAGGTTTTGCCACTTACAATATACCATCTAATTTAAAATTATTAAAATTTATTTCAAATTATCCAAACGTTTTACCAAATTCTTGTAATCGTTAGGAAAAAATAACAACAGCAAGAAAAAACCCCCTCCTACTCCTCCCTTAAACAAAGCAAAAATTATTTTCCTTGTGCTAAAAACAAACTATATTGGAAACACATTCAAAAATTGCTTCGATTGCAATCCAATAGGAAAAATAGTCCAATAGCGAAAATGAAACAAATTCCGAATTGAAATGTAAACATCCTTTTTATGCCAATGTCTACCTATTTAATGTCTGTAATTTTCACCAAATGTCTATGAGCTCGAGAATTTTATCGCCTCCTGAATTTCATACTTTTTTGTATATCGCCGTGTGTCAAATATTCTAGAGTCGACAGCATCAGAACGGCTAAAGAGTTCGCTTTCATAGAGAATCTCCCGTGGAATCCCAAAAACGCTGTGATACCTACCCGATATTTTTTAGACAAAGGGGTGAAAGTGGTTGGGGAAGGGACGTGGTAGCATAGAACATGGAAGTGGATTAGATATTAGATCCAGAAGCCCACACCCGGTAGAAAAACATTGGATTTCATGTCTAAAAATATACTTTGATACTAGAGATAATGCTCACTCGTTGTATGTTTGCAGAAAGACTTAAAGCACGGCGGCGTGCAAACACTCAAGGGGTTAAACGGACGCGAGACACGAGGTAACCACGTCATATTGGAAAATTGTAAGCTTTTTTTCTGAACTGAAGCTTGTTATTCTATTTTTGTTGTTTTCCGCTATTGCTGCGCTGCCTGAGAACCAAAGGTGGTTGTAAAGTTTCATTGGGCTTGTTTTCCCTTCATTTTTCCAAGTAGCTTCTGTAACTTTATCTTGAAAATCCGTTAGTGCCTAACCATCAACACCCACACTCAGAACATCCATTGCTTGCGATCCAGTTTTCTAGGATTTTATCCCGTTTTACTAACTCTAGGGTACTTACTACACTCGAGCTGGAGTATTTTGTTGTTGTTTTGTGGTTGTTTTTATGTACCCTCATACTTACATTCAATGAAGGTTTTTTCTTGCATTCTAAGAAAAATTGTTTTGTTGAGTCAACAATTTTTTTCCCGTAATTTTTACAACAATTTTGTAAATTGCTTCATTATTTTATCAGCGACTGTTTATCAGGGACTTATCAGGGGATTAGTGATAATTTTCCCAATTTTTTAAAAGCTTTTATTTGACTTGTTTTTTTGTGTGTTTGTCTGTTAGCGTTAAAACTTTTTCCTTTTATCCGATTTCCTCCTTGCACGGATAAGGGAAGGTCCTGTAAGGACAACTTGATTATCCTTTTCCGCAAATTTTCCGGAAAATAATCTATTCTAGCGGTTTTTGGGGTCGCTGACTTCGGATCTGGCATTAAAGAGTCCGTAAGGATAACGGAAGGTCCTAAAAGGATAACGTGATTGTATTTTCCTCAAATTTTCCGGAAAAAATCTCATCTGGGGGCTTTTGGGGTCGCTGAATCCGATTCTGGCATTAAAAAATGCGTAAGGATAAAGAAAGGTGCTGTTCAGATAATGTGATTATCCTTTTCATTTTGAATTTTTAGTAAAATACAAAACTACTAAAAAGGATAAAATTTAAAAAAAAAACGGGTATTTTATGGACAGCCCCTGAGCAAAATTTTCGAGAAAACGTGTAACATTTAACACGATTTAAAATTTTCTGGAACATTATAAATAGGGGAACAAAAAATTTATATTAAAAGGTATGTTTTTTCTCATTTTAGGACAGAAATGGCGATTTTTTCATGGCCAGCCAATCTGGTCGAGACAAGGTTTCAATAAAAAAAAATTTCTGAACGCGTAAAAAGTGCGAAAAAAAATTTTAAAGTGTGAATTTTAATGCCTACTTAAGTTTTGGCGTTTTTACAACCTCATCGTTGTCGCTAACGTTTAGCAAAAACCTTTTTTACTACCTTCAACTGAACTTTTCTTTTATTCAAAAGCCAGCATATACGAATATCCCAACAAAAGGAGCGAATTTACGCGCAATAACAGCCAGTAAATCGTATGTGAATGTTTTAAAGAAACAAATAAAATTCAGTTGCATGTAGAAAATTGGAATACCGACTCTAGAATAATATGCCGCACTTCATCCTTACATTTTATATCCCATATATCCTCCTACTTCATGGAAAAATGTATAAAAAATAATAATAAAATAGAAATAAAAACGACGCGGATTTGGGAGCATATACATAATGATAGTCTCTTATTGCTTGCCGATTGAAAGATAAACCCATTGCGATGTTACACAATTTTCAACATTGCCACCATCTGAAATATCGATCGAGTTTGAATTGCGCGCCCCACCAAACTGTAGGGGGTAGTGATGGGCAAACTGGGTTGGCATAGGGTGGGTAGTAATAGTTATGGACAAGTGAAGTATATTGGCGCAATAAAACAAAACAGCGGGGGAGTGTTCGAATTCATCCCTGGGTTTTCACTTTCCTCTTTTATAGAGGGAAAGTATTGTATTTGTGACGAACACCGACTTCAGAATAGGGGCAGATTGAAAATTTCTGATCAACCGTTTCAGGGAAAATTACGAGAATGTGCGTGCATCTGTCTTTCGGTCTGTCCATTGTACGTATTTTAAATAACTCGAGAACGCGTTGGCCTAGTGATTTAAAATTTTTTGTGAATAAATTTTACAATAATCGTGGTTTACAGTTTTGACGTGGATACGTCTTAAATTTCGGTTATAGGGGTACAAATTAGAAAATCTGCCTTGCTGCCATGATAACAAATTTGCAATCGATGATACTCGATAGTTTGTGGTGACATTCGAACAGAAACTGTGTCAAAAAATGCGGCCAACATTAAAGCATTTTTTAGGGTATTTTGTTATGTTAAAATATGTTCAATTTTTTTTTGTTGTTATGTTTTGTTGTTGTTATGTTTTTTGTTGTTGTAATACAGATTTCACATTTATACTCTTTTTATGCTTTCTTTGTGTGTATTTTTTATGCTTTCTCTTTCGTTCTCTAAAGAGAGAATTTTTGAGCTCCGCTGTACTGTGCGTAGGAGCCGGAAAGATCGATGCACATTTTTCGTTCTCCCCTTTCCCCACCTTATTGATTTTAATTCCTCCTTTGGAGCACAACGAAAGACTAGAAATGGGAGCGTTTTGAACACTGTATGTATGATATTTATTTCATACTTCTTTTATCATAAACCCATTATAAATAAAATTATTTTTAAATAAAAATTTGTTTCCTTAATTTCCTTTTCACTAAAATTTCTTACTTAAATATCTATTGGCGATCGTTGTAGGCGGATTCACGTCTTCTGGCCGTCTCTACGACACAGACACCTTCTTTTTTTGAAAATTTCTCGAAAACTGTGCACTTTTATGAAAAAATGCATGTAACTAAATTTAAAGGAAATGAAATTTTCTTTGTTTTTTCCTTTAACAATTTTTACGTATCTTTAGTGGTTTTCAAGAATTTGAAAAGAAAAATTTTACATATTTTTTCCGAAAACTAAATATTGCAGAAGAAAGTTTTGTGTTGATCACAACTGATATTTTTTCCCTTGTTATTGTTTTTGGTTCACTTCCTAACGACCTTCTGCCCTAAATTCTATTTAAGTCCTTTAAAGAATTGTGGATGCAACGAACGTTCACAGGATATTCGCGTGCTAACTGCACACCTATCTTATATGCCGTTTTATTTCAAATAAGTTCCATTCAATAAGGAGTGGGTGAGTAAATAAATTCTATTTTTTTAAGGAGGTGAAAGTGGTGTGGGAGACAATCTTATTGCTTTCACAATTTTCTGGGGCAGACAAATAGTTTGATGTTGAGACGTTGACTCTATTTGCTCAGTATTTCAGGTTAAGACCTTTTGCGTCGTTTTCTTTTTCGAAGAGATTTTATATTACCTTAGAAATTTCAGAGAAAGAGACAGATGTTGTTATAGCGAAATGTCGAAAGCCAACAAAAATTCTACACTTTTTTCAGCAAAATATGTTTTGCGATTTTTTTTTGCATTTTTCAGCGATAGAATTATAATTTCAATGCTGCTGTTACTAGAAAAAAGGAAAAAATAACCAGTCATACTAATAAAGGGTGGTTAAATTTTAAGGGCCGATGTTGAATGTGAACCACACCTAAACGTCAAGTTTTTTTCTGCATTTCATTTGACATTTCTCAATTTCAGACTAACTCAATTTGAACCATGGAAAGATACACAATCGAGCAACGCGTTAAAGTTATTCAGGCTTATTATGAAAATGGGCGTTCAAATCAAAATGCATATCGTGCACTTAGTGATTTTTTCGGTCAATTTAATCGTCCAAATGTGGGTACAATCGGAAAAATCGTGCAAAAATTTGAGCAAACCGGGTCTGTAGGAGATGTGAAAACACCAGTGCATGCTCGTACAGCTCGTACTGCAGAAAATATTGCTGCTGTTCGCGATAGTGTGGCTGAAGAGCCGTCCACCTCAACTCGTCGTCGTGCCCAACAATTGCACCTCCCACGCTCGTCGTTGATGAACATTATGCATAAAGACTTGCATTTACACGCTTACAAGGTGCAATTGACTCAAGAACTAAAGCCTCTTGACCATTTCAAGCGTCGTCAATGGTCAGAATGGTGGCAAGAAATGGCAACAGTGGATGATCAATTTTCGAAGAAAATCATGTTCAGTGATGAGGCACATTTTCACCTCAGTGGATTCGTCAATAAGCAGAACAGCCGCATTTGGGCGAATGATAATCCAAGAGTGATTGTCGAAAAACCAATGCACCCACAAAGAGTGACTGTTTGGTGCGGTTTATGGGCTGGCGGCATCATCGGGCCGTATTTCACGAAGTGCACGATATGCATTTTGATTTGAACGCCCATTTTCATAATAAGCCTGAATAACTTTAACGCGTTGCTCGATTGTGTATCTTTCCATGGTTCAAATTGAGTTAGTCTGAAATTGAGAAATGTCAAATGAAATGCAGAAAAAAACTTGACGTTTAGGTGTGGTTCACATTCAACATCGGCCCTTAAAATTTAACCACCCTTTATATAAAAATGAGTCGGTGTCTGTCTGTCTGCTGTCTGTCTGTCTGTTCCTCTTTCACGCAAAAACGGCTGAATCGATTGACTTGAAATTTGGCATGAGTGTCTGTGGTAGTTCTGGTTCCAACATAGGCATACGGAAAAGTAGTGCGAGGGGTGGAGGGAGTAAGGGGAGGGAGTAAGGGGAGGGAGTAAAGTGATCTCGAAACTTAGTTTTCCCTCTATGTTACTCTTTCGCGGGGAAACTACCGAGCCGATTGGCCTGAAGTTTAGCTCCAACATAGACCATCAAAAAAAAAATTGAAAAAACTTAACCCGGCAACGACGGGTATGCAAGGTTGTTGTTAATAAATTTATGTGTAATACACAAATCAACACAGCAATTTTCTTGCCATCAAACTTTATCAATTTTCAAATGTTCTTTGATTTCTCAGCTAGTAAACAGCTTTAATCTAATAAGCAATTCAATCAAAAATAAAACCTGCCTGCCAGGTAAACAAAATCGTTTTGAAGCATTTAATATCGCTTTCTTCCAAATTTGTCTCACAAATTATAATTCTAGTGAAATTTGATAATTTCATTTCGTTTTCCACACGAATTTCCATCAATCACACACACCCACACACATATGCGAATCCGTTCTTTGTCATATCATAACTTCTTACTAATTACCAGCCCTACATTAACGGGCAGCCAAATATAATTTATTCCCTTTGATCATAACGAAACGCTTATCAAATCAAAGTGAAAATATGTAAACAGATCCTAGCGGTGCGAGCACTCGTGTAGAAAAATCATCTGTACGAGTTACAAATTCGTTAGATTCTCTGACAGACTTTTGATGAAGGGTGAAAATTAATTCTAGGGGTTGCTAGCTAACCTCCCTGTCACTCCAAACTCTTCTCTCTGCCAATAACTGCATGGATTCTAGCTCATAACTTGCAGCATCGTAATTTCATTTCCAGTGATGAAGAAAACCCATCACATTATTGTCATTTCCATGCCGAATAGCAAAAATCTCTTTTGACTTAACCAATGATCTTGTATTCATCTTAAATATCGTTAGAAATCACATAGCCTGTTATATCGCCTCTACCTTACTTAATCTGATTTGCCTGATTTGCCTGATTAACTAAATGACCATATCTAAACCACATTATGGTTTTATTTAAGGATATTTTGTGATCATTCAAAAATTAACCCTTTTTATGGTAAATCAAATTTGTTAACACTTCGATGGTTCACAAATGGAGGAGCAAACACAGATTTTTCCATTTATAAATTTCTCAGCTTTTGACGACCATATTAAATTTTTGATTAGATGCACTTGAAAGTTCGTTCGGATTTATCCGGAGTTGAAAATTATTCTAAAAAAAATGAACCTTTAAGAAATCTGAACAAAAAAAATACAAAAAACTAAAGGGCAAAAAGTAAAAAAAAAATATTGAAATTTATAAGTTGAAAATTTAACCAAAATTTTCACTAAAACTATTCGAAGCGAAACTTGTTATTTGGCGGCCCTTTTTTTCAAAAAAAAAACAAAAGTAAAAGTGAATTTTTGTCCACGTGCAATTTCGAAAGGTTATTTAGAAGGAAGGAAGTTTGTCACAATTTTTGGTCGTCTAAAAAAATGTGAGATTATCTTAACTTTTCGCTCGCTACAACCAAAATTTTTTGGAAAAAAATGTCCCACACACAAAAACGTTAATATAAAATGCGCCGCAGACAAGATTTTAAAAAAAAATTGGCTGTGGGGAGAAATTTCTAAATAAAACGGAGTCAATTTGACGCAGCCAACTTTTAAATGTCTCCAAATTTCATCTAAAATGGCGGCTGCACCTGAAATCAAGCTTGAATGTCAATTGGCTTGGTACAAAAGCATAGAGGAAAATTTTGATACTATTACGGAGTCACTCTGTTGCATTCATCTTAAAGAACGATGCACAATTTTGCCCCTAAACTAACTTTTGAATCAGTGTAGTTTTCACTTTGGTTGAGTACTTTTTGGAAGGGGCACAGTCTCTAAAAACTATACGGGCTCAAAAGTTAACCCAGGGGCATAAATTTCTGCAATGATTTCTGTGAAAAATCACGAGAAAGTTCGTTAACCCCTCACCATCCTCCTGCAATTCGGTGGCTCTTGACGCCATATATGGATGAAACTAGAGACTGTGCCTTTTCCAAAAAGTCCTCAACCAAAGTGAAAACTACACGGGTTCAAAAGCTAATCCAGGGGCACAAAAAACGATATTTCTTGCATGGTTCTTTAAACTCGCCATGGTTGTGGTGTCGCCTTCCATATGGCTTTAAAAAAGAACGCGAAAACTGTGTGATAATAACAGGGAGATATTTTAGTAAACTGAAAATTTTTTTCGTTTAAAGTTTCAGAAAACCGTAGGGAATAGGGGCAGTTTTAGGAAATGGGTAGGGTAAATTTTCTTGGAAAGAATATTTCTTCAAAAAGCTGTCCTTTTCACGGCAAAATCCGCATCAAAATCATTTCAAAAATTCAGAAGATAGCAGGAGAGGGGTTTAGGGGCAGGGGACAGGGTATGTTTTTTTCTTATAAAAAGTCCTCACTAAAAATATTGGACGTAATAAATACCTCACGCCTTTTAAGATCCGTCTCGCCAGTCGCGGTTTGTGATTTTTTTTTTTCTTACTTTCTTCTCCCCCAAATGCGTGACATATTTTAACGGCAGCTGCCTAAGAAAAATCCACCCGAACCTAAATAAAGTCTTTCATAGGAAAATTCGAAATTTTGAGAGAAAAAACAAAAACGGCACGAACTTATTTACGCACCGAACACTAAATAATAACGATACCGCAGAAAACCCCATATCGTATAGTGTTGAAAATTATTTCTGGAAAACCCCATCACCTTAGAATCGCCACAAACGCACCTAAAAGTGGCAAAAGGGTTTTTTTTCGGGGGATCCGATCTTCGATAAATTAGGGTTAAGGATCACATAAAATTTCCTTTAGCTGAAGTTGTCTACAAACTTATTTGGATGCTGTCAAGTGTTCCACTCAAGCAATTTACTATTTATACTTTATCCGTATGCCTCTATTGCTAAAAAGCATACTTCAGGTGGTGTTTCCTAATTGTTAAGTATACCCATGTTGGCTTAGTTGTAAAAACATCACGATAATGGCTGGCGTCATTGATATATTTTGATGTGATCCAATTGTAATGATAACCAAAAAAATTTTTATGCTAATTACGAGTGGTGAGGGCTAAAACGAGAGGAAATGGAGAGCATGTCGGAAGTGTTGATACATTTATAGACACTTTTATCTTACAGGCAGGCACATTGTCTGAAATCGACAGTCAATAGTTTTTGGGATGGAATTATGCTGACGACAAAAGGTTTTCAGTGAAAATCTGATGATAACAGGGGTTAGCAATTTATTCAAGGATGTTTATGAAAATTATATCGACTAAAAGCTTCTCACCTGTCAAAGCTTACTAAAGGTGTTTTGAATAGATCTCAATGGCATTAAGTGGAAAACTGTCAAAATTGGCTGCCAACACTTGCTCGTAAATGAGTAAATCAAACTCTTTATAGGCTTTGGGTCAAATGGGCGCCGGAAGTTCGTTTACATTGAGAAATTGATTAAAAAAGACAGAAAAATTTGAAATGATGAAACAAAAGAAAAACTAAAATTACCATAACGAAATTTACGAAAATTTTTATTCTCTTCAAAATTCAGCGCCGCATGTGACGGTAAATTTTGAAGATAATAAAAATTTTCCTTAATTTCGTTATGGCAATTTTAGTTTTTCATTTGTTTTAATATTCCAAATTTTTCAAAATTCAAAACTTTCCAAAATTCTCAACTTCGGCGAATCATAAAAACACTTCTCTAGAAGTGTATTCTAATATAGGTAGAAAAATGTGCGGAATTTAGTAAAAAATTGTAATATGCTAAAAAAAACACAAAACTTTCCGCTGCAATATTTAGTTTCGGAAAAAATATGTTAAAAAAAATATTTTTTCAAATATCTCGAGAACCATTGAAGATACGTAAAAACCGTTGATGCTAAAAATGTAGAAATTTTCATTTTCTTTAAATTTGGTTCTATAATTTTTTTCAAAAAAGCGCATAAGTTTCGAGAAATTTTCAAAAAAACCGAATTAAAAAAAAATTGTATGGGAAGTACCCGTTATAGTTACCGTTAGTTTTTCCAAAAGTTGGTAGAAAACTACGATTTTTGTAGAACTTTTTCACAGATACTTTCAAGTCGCTAGGTCACCGCGTTCTCGAGTTATTTAAGATATATTCAACGGACAGACCGATGCAACGGACAGACCGATGCAACGGACATCTTCATCATTTTGCTTGAGACGGATTTCGTACTGATCAGAAAGTTTCTATCTGCCCGTTCTCGAGTCGGTCTACATCATGAATACAATACTTTGCCTCTATAGAAGAGGGACGTAACCCAAGAAACATTTTGTAACCGTGGTTACAAAAAAACCTTCAATTTAGGTTACATTTTAGATGGTTTCCGAATAAACCCGCCAAAAACGGTTGTTTTGAAACCAGCTTCTAAATGGGGGTTTCTGAAACGTTTCTGAAAGGTTACAGAAACTAAATGTGAAACTTTTGAGTTTTGTTACCATAGTTTCAAATACGTTTCTTAACCGGAATGTAACCTCAAATTGTTACTTGGGAATAGGCTTGAAAAGCAGTGAAATAATTGAGGCGTTAAAAGCTAGAGTGGACCAAGCCACATAATCGAGTTTTTGAAGCTTTTCCACTTTTGTAGTATTATTGACTGTGAATTTTTGGAAAAAAAAAATTCTGTGGACTTTATTACTCAATGTTGAAATGTTCTTTTGTGCATCCAAACATTTTTATCTAAAAACTCACTCGCAATAGTGATTCAAACACAAAAAAGTTTACGATTTCGACATGTGGGTTGGTCCACTCTAGCTTTTAACGCCTCAATTTTGATCACAAAAAGGGATTTATTAACACTCACAAAATCACAAGAATACTTTTCTCCAAATTAAGAAAAAAGAAGATTTAATCGAATTTTTTATTTATTTATTTTTCTTTTAAATTAATCTGCAGATTTTCCCATATTTAAATCTCCAGTCGATTGTGAAATCAAATCCTCACACAATAATAAGCAAAACTATCAAAGTATCTCCGATTTAGATCTCATATTTTCTTAAAGTATTACAGTAACACCGGTATAATCTGAACCCTGAACAAGCCGGACACCTGTCTAAGCCGAACAAACTTTCTGGTTTCGTGCGAGTCCGACATATATAGGTTTCACTGTAATAATAAGTTATTTTAGTAATCTTTTCATTAAATCACTCGTCAAGGACACATTTCCCTTCAATGACTGATAAACCTCTTGACACATATTTAATTATACTGCATCCTATTTAGGCGATACTTGACTTTGATCATTCATTGCTACCCAGGCAACTTGGCTTGAAATAAATTTATGGAGCGCAACAAAACATGACTAACCTAAACAGAATCAGCCATACCAAGTGATTTGATAACATTCCCCTTTTCCCTGGTGGGAAAATATCCTTTTACTACCATAGAGTTGAGATAAATGAACGATTTTTACTTTTCTATTGCCAAAAAACGAACAAGGAGTTTTGTGTTTGTCAGGAATTTAAATTTGGAAAAGAATTTAAAGTGATTCAGTTTTCACAAAAATATTTTATAGAACTACAGCTAGAACAGGTAATGTTAGTATCAGAATTGGCTTCTTTTACCGCACTGCTTTGTACTGCAGGTGTAACAGTAGCGCGCGGTGTTCACACACATTACAAAAGTAGCGTGCAGTACGCGTTGCTTATGCTGCGCTACTTAGTAGCTAGCAATCTTGCAGGCAAAAACCACCAGTCCAACGTACTGCGCGGCTTTGTTGCTTCGCAGCACAAACTCGCAGTTTTCTTCGACAGTTTGATATGTGTTCGCTTCACTTGGAAAATATTTTTTTCCGGTTTTTCGCTGTAGAAAGGTTTTTACGTTACAAATATCCGAAAAATTCGATTCAAAGTGTCAATTCCTGCAGGTAGTTTTGGTTCTAACAAAGTACCGCCGCAGATGAAACTTTTTCTGGCAGCTGCTAATTTTCAATTTTAGTGCACACACGTAGCTGCTTTTTAGGTTGCGAAGCATTTCAAAATACTGCGGCTGGTGCAAAAGCTGTGCAGTTTTGTGGGTTCTAGAAAGTTTCAGACATTGCAGCATGCAGGTAACGCAGTTTTCGTCATGCTACGCAGTAAAAATCGCAATGTCTCAAATAAGCATTAATTGTTAGGTAAAATTTGTTAATTAAGCATATGCATATAGGCAAAATTTATTTAATAAAAAACGCGCCACGGCGAACATTTTTAAATGGGATTCTGCTCTGTTTCTAATGCTTGAAAGTAAATAATTTTAGTTCCATTTAACAACGTTAGTCAGAATGAGAAATGATTCTTGCCTCTCTTTCATTTATAAAGCCACTGATAGTAAAGCCACTTATTCCAGCTACTGGATAGATAGAAGACAAAGTAAAATATTCTAAAAGAAATTGAGAGGCTATTTGATTTTTGCTGTATGATTTTAGATTGAAACTTTCCAGAATGTCCGGCAATACAAAAGTCACCGGTTGAACTCCTGAGATATTTTTTGTTATAATAATATTCCCAGCTAACTGATGATTTATACATTTTTATCAATGATCAGCTCATTACATTTTATCAGAAACACTCGAGTTGAACTTAACTTTGATATTTAATGTCTCTTACTTAGATTTTAGCTTCTTATTATATTTTAGGTTATTATTTTTTTTTGTTATTGTTGTTATTCTGTTTATATATGGTTATATGTTTGTACCCTTTGTTATTCCCGTACATTCACGTGTACTACACATTGTTTATAGATTTTAGCATTGCCTGTTTTGTTAGTAACTTGTGTAATGTGTGTGTACACGAGTATACATCGGATGATATGATATCACAGCATCTAAGCTCAAGGGCTATGTACCAAAAATCAATACAAGTCCTGGCTGATGGGTCGTAGGCAAGAGTCAGGAATAGCAGTGGTGGTGTAATGGCTGGGGTTGATAATATTTACTTTATTTCGAATGGGAACAGAAATCTGAGGGCATATTATGTTTTTAAAGTGCTAGATTTCAGTAGCGCAAGGATTGTAATTTGATTTCAGTCTACTAAAAATAATTTTTTCATTGGATTTCAGATTTGGTTTTTGGTTCCCCATAAATGGACTTCGCGTTTCCAGTTTCATTTTGTAGAATGATTTTTGGTATTAGATTAACGGAAAAAAGTGCTAGATTCTAAATCTGGCCGAGAAAAGAAAAGAAGAAGAATTTTTCTGATCCAAGAAATTCAAAGATGAACAGAACCACTAAAATAGTTTCTGATTTTTCAACTGGTTACAGAATTTGTTTCAAAATCTGGGGTGGAATTGCGTATGGTGACAAATGATAGTCACCTGAGTGATAATTTAAAACAATCATTCTTAAAAGAGCCGTCGCGTAAAATTATCATTTTCAGTGTCACCCGAGAAAAAAGCAATTCTAATAAGGCAAGGCTACAAGTAGATTTTTTTGGTTTGCAAAGCATACCCTAAGCGTGGTATTACACACGGCAACTTTCGGGCTTACTTAAGCCGATTTTCGGGAGAAACGACTGCGGAGGGAAAAGTTGCCACTCGAAATCATGGCTTATCGACAATCTGCATACATGCAAAGCCTGTGAACCGGTTTGGGAAAAGTAGTAGGCAGAAATCATTTTCGTTCTTACCGTCAGCAGGTAAAGATCTTGGGAAGTATATGAGCAGCAGCAATTTCAATGGTTTGAGTCCCCGTACACCCATGTAAACTTGTGTAGCATATGCAAACAGGATTGGCTTATTTAAGCCACAAATGTAAGCACATTGGCTTATTAAGCCCAAAAGTTGCCGTCTTAAATAAGCCAAGTGTAATACCGGACTAAGGGTGGATAATATCGAACATTTTCGCATGTCCTTTTTAAACCTTAGAAAGTTCAGTGTTAAGGCAGAAACACATTGACAGCTGCATGCATAAGCATAGTTTGTCTTAAAGTTAAATAATAAAATAGTATTCTTAATTTTGTTTTATTCAATTTTTGTTACAATAAAGCGAATTTGAATTGAAAAATCGACCCAGATTGATTTGGTAATAAATAGCAAACGCAATTTTGCAATTTATTAGCAAATCAATCACACATAACATCTAAAAGTGCGAAAATTTGGTGTTTTTTGTGCACTTTCTATTAAGTTGCTATATTTCCAAATCGTTGGTAGCTTATATTTTCGAAACTATGCTGAAACTATGCTGCTACCTTGCGTAGTTCTGGTGATAAAACAAAGATTTTCACTACTTTTTCCTTGTAAGGATAACGGAAGGTACGGTAAGGAAAAAATGCTGTCCTTTTTTCTCAAATTTTCCGGAAAAAAATTCATCTGGAAAAAATCTTATCTGGAGATTTTTGGGGTCACTGAATCCGTTATCGAAAAAAGCCTCTACTAAAATTTTGTCATAAAAACAGCCTCTACTAAAATTTTATCATAAAAACAGCCTCAACATTTTTTTTTAAATTGATTGTGCATGTAAACGCTCTCTTTAAGAAAAAAGTATTATTCAAAATTCGTCGTCATAGATAAGCGTTCGAAAAATATTTAAACCAAAAAAACATTTTTAAATTTAAATTCCAGAGCTATAAAAATTTTAAATCAGATAAAAAATTTTAAAATCATAAGTAAAATATACACCATATTACTGAGTCACCCTCACAGCGATTTTTCAAAACCCATTATTTAAACAAAAAAAAATCTATAAATGTAAGAGCGACAAAAAAATGTAATTGGAAAAACTTCGCTTACAATTCGTACTTCCACGAATAGCCTTCTTTTGGAGTCTTTTTTTCAGATGGTCAGATGCCCCTACAGTTCCCCGCCAAAAAAAGAGCTTATGTCAATCAAACTAGAGCAAATTACCTTTCCAACGCAGGTACAACGAATGTGAAACCCCAACTGATTCAAAAGTTATCCCAGGGGCGAAAAAAAACGTCGAATCCTGCATGGTTCTTCTTCATTTGTTCGTTAATTAAAAATTTATTTTAAACTTTAATTTAAACTTTTAAAAAATCGGCAAAAAAATGTTGTCAAGACATATTTCTTTGAAATTTTTAAATTGCTTCGCTGAAAATTGGAAAAATGTAATTATTAAGTTTTAGAAAATTTCCACAGAATTTAAGTAGATTCTATTCTTCTAGGATTTTTGCTTATTTACGTTTAAGTAAAGCCCAGTTATCGCTCTTAATTTTTTTTTTGCTCTACTCAGGCACAAAAATGGCCCGCATTATAGAAGGTTTCGTACAAATTTTCTTGTCCTAATCTCCGGTTTTACATTAATTAAAAACCATGAGTTGAAATTACTTCATTTGTAAGATATAGTCAAATACCTGATAACAGTGTAGACCGATAGTGTTGTTAGTATCAAGCAGTAGCTATCCAACAAGTTAATTTAATTTCAGATATATCAAGTGCTAAATTTTCAAAGATTTAAAAAGAAATTTGAAAAAAAACTTAAACTTTGGACCAGTAAAATTTTAGTCAATAATTATATTTTCACAATTTTATATTTTTGCCCGCCGCTATATCACCTACCGTTATCGAGATATTTAATAACAAAATAAAAGTTCTTCCTGTACTTGCGGCAGACTAAACTCCCGTATGGCAACCGCATTTAACTTTTGCGTTCTAATTCCAAAACTAATAAATGACAATTTTGTTAGTTCAGTCAAATGACATAAATTTGACAGCATGGGATGTGTGACAGTTGGGCAACTGGCAAACAAACCCCTTTTGGTATCATAACCACCCACTCGTAATCATAGATCGTCATCATCAAAAAGCTAAGCTCGGCCACCACAGAAACAAAAGTTTTCGTTTAATTTTAGTACCTCTAATGATAGTGATATAGGGCGGCTGTAAATCTCGCATGACAGCTAATACTTGCATGACAGAGATAATTACAACCTACATGCTGAAACTGATTAAGGACCCACCTGGCTTTTTGTCCTAGTATTAAGAAAAGAATCCAATGACGCGTTATTGTTGTCAGTTTTGTCGCTGTGACTGCCTATTCCAATATTTTTTGGAAGTTTTTTTTTCTAAATTGGAATTTGTTGATGCCGATTTTTTGTTGTTTTGATGTATTTTGATGTTGACGTTGTTACCTTATTTTTAGAAAAATTGTTGTTTTACTAAACGAAAACAAGCCGAAACACACACACAAACACGATACCAACGAGATAAAAGGAAACACTAGATGGCGTTATTTCTTTTATATTTTTTGCTTTCGAAAATTTCTATTTTTCACTCTTTTTTTTTGGGGGGGGGAAAATAGCAAAAAACTTTCCCTTATTTGTTATTATTTCAAATTTCACACTACAAGGACATATTTTTGATTTATCAACTACCGCTTCATGGAGATCAAAAAACGTCTATCAAAACATCCAGACTGATTTATATTTAGAAACACATTTTACGATTTGAACATGAATTGGGATTTCTATAAAAATCATTTAATTGAGAAAAATATAAGAAAGAAAAACACATTTAATTCATAAAACTTTAAAAAGCCTTCACCCCCACCACGGCCATAGAGAGCGAAATGTACTCTCGTAAGGATGTATGAGAGAGGAAATGGGAAACAATTTGCTCTGATGAGTTACATTTACATTTTCATAGGTTAGAAATGTTTCGTTTTTTTTCTAATGTAGTGGGGGCAGTGTTTCTTTTCTGTATTTGACAGAAGGATATGGTGGAGAAAAAAATCGGTGGTAGGGGAAATAATTTATTGCTAAATCCGGGCACAAAACATAAATTTCTCGCTGTTACAGGACTCAATATCCGTAACAAATACGTCACAACTCACTAAATCATTCGTGGAAAGTTTTAATTATAACGGGATGTAAGGATATATTAGGAAATAAGGAAGTCCTGCCATTGCAAGTTGTTGTTTGACATTTATTTTGTTAAAGTCTTGCCAGGGTCAATTTTAGACAGCGTTCGAGAAGCACATTTTTTCACAATTTTTAATCACCGGAATTTTCACCCCGCAAAAATTGAAATGAAAAATTTTTGTACCGACGACGGTAATTTTTAGTGGTTTTCTTGGGAAACTTTATATAAAAACAGCAACGAAGGATACGCAGCACGGCAAAAGTTTACATCGTCATCGCGAATAGTAATCGTCACTCTGTCGTATTAAACAGGAACAGAACAGGACTTCGTATCCTGGCTGGAATTTTCCTTTGCCCGGCACAGCGCATACGTCAGACACACACACCGTGATGAAGGCAGGACAGGACACCGACGGAATGTTGCATTGGAAGCGGGAAAAACTGGGGAATCGAAAACGAACACCGACGAAGGGGTGAAACAAAAATCGTAAACTGAATGAGATCCTGCTGAGAAATGATGAGGTTAGGTCGGAAAATTCATCCCCCTTACCCCTACCTTCCGCCACACTGTAACCATGGTTGTGTAGCTTGAAAAGGACATGCGGAGAAAAATGCCGCCGTCCGTGCAAGTAAAACAAAAAGTGAATCTTTAGCAGAAAAATAGGACTTTTGCGACAAAGCGATTGATAGATGGTCTGGCATTTAGTTTTAATGGAAATTCGGAAAAGATTTTTTTTTTTTGGGAAATTTAACCAACATTTGTAAAAAATTGTAACTTTCTGTATATTTCTTAACAAAACACTAGGAAAAATTTGGAAAAAATCTTTCTGATCACCACTTTTTATTTAACAAAATTAATACAAACAATTAAACCGATCATAAATAAATTTGTGAAAATCTTTCGAAATATGTTTAATTAAGCAACAAGAAACAATATTTAGAAAATTCAACCTATAATAAACAAAATTAAGTAGTGTGTGTTTATTGAATTAGGAGAAAATTACAATTTCAATATTAGATTTTCCAAACAATCGTTGAATATTTTTGTTTAGCCACCAATTTTAGTTCGTTTTCTTAACCGACGCAACAATAAATGGAGTATTTTTCAGATATTTTCAAATGATTTAAACAAATATCACTCTCAGCAGGAGGTTTTTTCAAAAAAAAACAATCAAAGAATCGTACTGAAGAAATAGGAAATCCTTGGAAAATCCTCCGAAAGGGTTAACGAAATTCCTTCGAGATGAACCCAAAAAAAAATCAACCGTTTTTCACGAATTTTTCACACAAACTGCGACCGAATTGTTGATGAATTTCATTTTATTTTCAAATTTTTCTTTTTTATCATGAAAACAAAACAAATCGAGATTTACTTTTTGATATTATTATCACGACTTTTTTTAGCCTTCGCGGCGTGCCCGCTCCGCACGAATGGCTGAAACTTTCTGAAATGCCTGAAAATTTTTCGCACTATGCGTCCAAGTGAGATACTGACTGAATCGGAGCCAATTTTCATGTAGACTAGAGCCTCTATAGATATTTCCAGATAGAAATTCACTCACAAGAAAAGCTCAACAATAGCCAAAGTATAAATATAATAGCAATTGGAAGTATTGTGAGTCACTTGAATTTATTTAAAGGCACCTGATAAGAGATAGAGAAATTAACTCTCATTTAAAATGAGTTTAATTTTGTGTTTTCAACTTGATTGTAGTGCAGTTTCTATGGTTGTTTAACGAATTTTTATTACACACTACCGTGAGAAATTTTCATTTGCATATGGCAGCACTATTTGATTATATGATTAAATTTTTTCCAATGGGAAATCTATGGTTCCCCTACGATTTCCAATGTAATCTATCTATGGAGCTTTCTGAAGCTTTCGCTCTATTTTGTGACTGAAATTGAAATTCGGGATGCAAACAATTTTTTTTCTGGCACTGGTAGATTTTGTGACTAAAACCTACAAAAAAAGAGAAATGATTTTTTGGAAAACTTCGCTTGTAGCGACCAAATTTCGAACAGTTTGTCGGCTATGGTAACCAAATTTTGTAAAAGAAGATATTTTTTCAAATATCTTGAGAACCGTTACAGATACGTAAAAACCGTTTAAGGAAACAATGGCGGAAATTTTATTTGCTTTGAATTTTGTCATATCCGTTTTTTCCAAAAACGCTTATTTTTCGAGAAATAGTCAAAAAACAGTATTTTTTCTAAAAAAAAAATAGTTGTAAGAATGCAATACAAAATCCAAAATCAATAGAATAAAATCGAACAAGGGAAAAACCGAAATCATGGTCTTTTCTCTGTTATATTCATTCTAAAATGTGAATATAATTCAAAAATCAATAAGATTAATTCCTAAGTTGACTAATTTGATTAGTATTGATTAGACTTTAAATGTGACACGATAACACGTGAAAATTGTCTTTAGAAAATCATTGCTCTTTTTTCCTTAATTGGATTTTGTTAAATTTTAATTTGGATTTTGGTTTCGGTTCGTTAATCGCCTCAGAAATTAATTTTGGAAATATTTTATTTAATAAGCAATTATCTTTTAGTCCTAGAAAGGAACATCATCATACTAATATATAAAAATTAGTTGGTGTCTGTCTGTCTGTTCCTCTTTCACGCAAAAACGTCTAAACCGATTGGCTTGAAATTTGGCATGAGTGTCTGTGGTAGTTCTGGTTCCAACATAGGCATACGGAAAAGTAGCGCGAGGGGTGGGGGGAGTAAGGGGAGGGGGTAAAGTCATTTCGAAACTTAGTTTTTGCGCTATGTTACTCTTTCGCGGGGAAACTACTGAACCGATTGGCCTGAAATTTGGCATAGATGTTCGTCGGGGGTCCAGCCCCAACATCGACCCATTAAAAAGTATCCCGAGAGGTGGGGTGGAAATTTAGACGCGCCAAGGCCGAAGGCCGAGGAGAGGGGGGGAGGCCGAAGGCCAACCTGAGAATAGGGGGCGAACCGCGAAGCGCTTCGGGGCGCAGCTCCTAGTAAAACAAAATCCAACTATGCAAAAGAAATAAATTCGGATACTTTTATACTCTATATGATATATCATATAAAAGTATATTAAATTTAGTATACCGTTTGTAATGCATCGAACGAATCATCGGACATAATTATGAACTACACCAAGGTGTTAGAGATGACAAAAGATTTTAATTTCCGCATGTCCGTCCGTCTGACTGCCCGTCTGTCCGTCCGTGAACACCATAACTTTCGAAAGGATTGAGCTAGAGACTTGAAATTTTTTATACTAACGTTTCTCGTAAATGGGTAGTATATGTTTTTGAACGGGCAAAATTTCTGCCTCCCTGCCCCATACAAACAAAACAATTGTTTGCAATTTTCTCTAAAACGGCGAGTTATACTGAAAAATTTAAAAAGGTAAAATATGTTTAGAAGACAATTTTACATAACTCATCCATACATCAAAATCCAATCGGACCACTGCTTTTCCCCAAATGATTTTTTTTAAATAAACATTTTGTCTGCCAACATATAAAGTATTTGACAATTGGCCCCTAGCAATTGTGGCTTTTCTTATGTTTTTAGTACCAAATTTAATTCAATTGCAAAATTTTGTTAATGGTATTGCATGGTCAAATTTATATTAATGATAAATTCCAAATTGTGAGCAAAAACACAAAAACGGATAAACGTGATTAGCAATTACTTTGTTGCTGAAAAAAGTTTTCAAATTTCGCGGCTATCACCAATTTCGTTTGGTCGAATTTCTGATAGATTGGTCTAATCTTGTATTTCGTGCCATACAAACTGTCAAAAAGAAGTAAAAATAGGGCGCGTTTGCCGGACGTTTTTGTTTACTCAGCATTTCTTGTTAATTTTCCACTAATCGGCAGAAATTTAAGAAATTGCAGTTTGGAATTTGCTGGAATTTGGTGTTTGCAAAAACTGGACAAAATGGGAACGTAAAAAAGTATTTCTCTGTAAAGTAAGGAAAATTTGAATTTTTCTGTAATTATCTGCCTTTATGAGCGAAAATCTATACTTTAGATGTTTTAATCACTTCGAAGAAAGAAACACAACAGTCAGTATTAAATTGAAACTCAAAACCAACTCTCAAAGTCGAAAAAATCTCAAATGGACGAAGATAGCAAACAGATTTCCGTCCAGTGCGGCAAAGTGTTAATAAAATATGAATCTCTGAACGGCGTGGTGACACCAATGAAAGCCCATTCAGTGGAACCTGCTTCAATGGAAGTTCATCCAGTGTCGTTCGAGGCTGTGGAGGCCGAAGTGATGAAGCCAAAATCAATGGAAGTCGAATCAGGGGAATCGACATCCGAAATGACTTCTGAAGAAAACAAGATCAGTGAAAAAATCAAAGATAAACAAAAAGGGAAGTGTGCTTTATGTTCTGCACATTTCAATACCTACAGAGACCTAAAAAATCACAGTTGCGATCCAAGTTTATTGCCGGAAGGGGAAATCGGACGCATCAAGTGCAAGTTCTGTCCAAAAATGTACTCCAGTAACTTTAATATGCAACGCCACTTCAAGCACCGTCATTCCGACAACCTGGCGAAGCCGCAGCCGCCTCCAGGACACCAAGCAAAATCAAACAAGTCCCAGGAAGCTGTAATCGAAAAACTGCGACCTACATCGCAAAAGAAATACAGGCCAATATTTTGTTTCTTTTGCGAGAAAATTTTAATTGGATTTACGGACCTATTAATACATATTCGGGCCCTGCATGTTCGTCAAAAAAAGAAATACCCAGAGCTATTCGAAAGCGATAAATTCCTTCGAGAACTCTTCAAAGAGGAAAACAAGCTATTTCCATGTTCTTATTGTGATAAACTTCTAGTCGGCAAAAAGGAATTACAAACGCACCAGCGCGTATTGCACAAAAAAGAGTTGGCCATTAAAAAAAAGATGTTGAAGGGTGCTAAAAAAACTAAAGCTGATGCAACATCGACATCGAAGTCAATTTTAAAAGAGAACCTTCCACAAACAGGCAGTGTTAGCCATCAGTCTTAGTCAATTATTATGGATTTTTTTCCTATTTATTAAGACCAAAAATTTATGAATCTAGTTTAAATGAATTTAATAAAACTTAACTAGAAATGTAGAGTCAATTACTTCTCAATTTATAAATTGTGATTAAAGATTTTTAATTGAACAGATTGTTTTATTAATAAATTGTTATTTTTGAATTTTTTTTTCATAAATAGGATATTTGATACCCCGGATTTATCGCTCCACGTTAAAAAAGTATTAAAATTTTTGTTTTTTAAAATAATCCCTTAAATCTCTGGCCGTCATAAGCAGATCTTAAGAAAAAATGTGTAATCTTTGGTGTGGACAATCGGATGTGTTTAAATGCCCGCCAAGCTGAAAACCAAGTGCGAAAACTAGATAAATTTGTTTCATTGTGACAAATAATTCAAAAATAATTGAAATCGGTGAATATAAGTATAAAATTGAGGTCTGAGGTGTCAAAAAGAAATTGGAAAGTCGTTTTGTTTTACTAAATTGAAAAAATGTTTACAGGACTGTTTAAATGTAGTGAAAAAAACTTACTGGAATTTGTAGACTGTATCCTCGTGTTTGTCGCATTCTCGATGAATTTGTGTGTCGCACGATAGCAAAATCGCAAGTAAAATACAAAAAGGCAGCCAATCGCAAAATGGCGGCCGCAAATAGTTAACATCGAACGTAACCTCATATTTCATTGTTCCTTTTTGCAAAGTCCAAATATTTTAGGTTTTGTGTTTACATTCAGCGCAAGTGCTGAATCAGAAAAAATGCCAAGCGTCGCAAATATCGCAAACTGGTCCAAAAACTAAGTTAAGATGATTTTACGAGGTGAAAAGAATACCACAATTAAATTTATGATTCGAAAGAAACTGATAGTCTTCATGACTTAAGAAATTATTGAAGATTCAACCCAATTTGCAAATTGTAGTTGATAACCAGAACAACTCCAGTATAACAATTTATTCTAGGTTATACCTGTCAAATTTGAGTGTTTCTGTTTACATTTCGTTATTGTCCACATTTTTTCTACTTTTCGGTAAATTTAATATGTTTTTACTAAATTTCTTCAACAAAAATCAATATTTACATAATTTTCTCGGTGTTGTATTAATTTCAGTCGATGTCATTCACAAATTTTCTTGATTTTTGAACTTTTTGGTGGAACTACCATCGTTGAGTCATAATTGGTTTTCATTTCGATTCATCGGCATTTTCAGTTATTTGCAGGTCTACAAGTCAAGAGGTGGTCTCCAGTTATAACGAATGTCAAAACAACGCACAATGGAAGTGGAATATAAATTTTCAGTTGATTATAATAAAACGTCGGATGTTTCCTGTGGAAAATGTAACACTAAAATTGATGATGGGATAAAATTTCAAGCGATATTAGAAAATGATCAGGTGAATACAATTTACTTTAATTTTCTTTTGCTATGAAATTTTGGGAATGAGTCATCTGTCCAGAAGTTTATTTTTAGGTCAGTTTTTTTCCATAGAGATTTGATGGATTTTTTTATTGATGGAAAGTAAAAACTTCTTGCTCTTAATTGCAAGGCGAGTATGAAGGAATCTTAAAAATTTTGAAATTTAAAGAATGTCCGATGAATCTAACGTTTGTTTGCTGAACCTTAGAAGTATTTACCAAAACAAGATTATTTTGTAATATGATACTGGCTTCCGCCTATTAGTTTTTAAAAAAATCGATAACGTGGCCATTATCCTATTTGCAACCGCAAAGCGACCGCTTTTTGCACTAAAAATTTGGTCACATGTTGGTTTATTCGTATCTTATCATTGGCTGCAAAATTGAGTGGTGAAACTTATCAATTCACAAAATTTTCTTTAAACTGAATGGCAAAATCCAGACATGATTGATAGTTTTTCTTGTAACCTTCTATTTTTTGCGTATTTTCAAACTAGGTCAAGTTTTTTTTTAATACTCTATATGATATATCATATTAGAGTATATTATATGATTTTACATAACTTATCTATACATCAAAACCCAATTAGACCACTCACGAAAGAATTTTTTTCATGAAAATTTTGTCTGTCCTTATAAAAAGTATTTGACGATTAGCCCCTGTGCAATTGTGGCCTTTCTTATGTTTTTTACATAAGCTTTATTAGATAATATTTTAAAAAATTGCCGATTATATCAAAAAGTCTTAAATTTATTATAATTTAACTGAAAAACAACTTTATTGTAGGGTAATGTCACCACACACTACCACGAAGATTGCTTTTTCGAAACTCTGTCGCTTTATTCTGATTCAGATGTTCAAAATGTGGAAAATATGAAAACAGAAGATTTAAAACGGATACAAGAAAAGATTGGTAACACTTCGTTTGTTTTAATTTTCAAACATTTTTAACCAAATTTGCCCTTTTAGATAAAAAAGTCTTCGAAAAAATTGCTGAGCAAACACAAAAATTCAATGAAATGCGAAAATACATCCACAAAAACTGCGATTCATTCGTTTTTAATCATTTGCTTCGTACAAATTCCGCATGCATTTACGAACCACGAGGAAATTCTAAAAGGATTCTCAATCAAACGACGGATTATGTAGTATTTGGAAAGCCTACGTCATGCAGTCGTTGCAATTCAGGGCCGTTTGTGTTCAATGGCAAAGGATATGTTTGTCAAAATTACATGACAGACTGGGCAAAGTGTTTGAATTTCGAGAAATTCCCCAAAAAAGAGAGATTCGAGGTGCCCGATTGGAATAACCAAACTTATCAATATTTAAGAAATTTGGAAAATCCACTGGAAAAGCGAGCCATTAGACCCAAGTCAAGGGTAGAAAAAATACAACAGCCAAAAAATCCTAGAAAGTATTTTTTTTTAAATATTGTATTTTGTACATTTTATTAACTCAAATTCGTTTTTTAGTAAAAATCACTTAAAACGGAACGGAATTCTCTACGGTTTATCGTTTGTAATCTTGGAACTCCGTGAGAAACGGAAAGCGATTCGCGCAACAATCGATGGACTTGGAGGAAAAATCGTGAAAAAGGTCCATAAAAATTTGGCTGCTATTATTTCCACAAAAGAGGAAATCAAGAGGAATAAGAAGAAAATTAAACGGGCACGTGATTTGCAAATTCAAGTCGTTCCAGAGTCTTATGTGGATGCACTCAAGGCAGACCCAGCGAAAGCGCTTGAATTGATTGTGAGCTGCAATATTGCTGATTGGGGCAGTGATCCGATTGAAAGGACTCGCAATGAGAAGGACAAGGAATTGGCAAAGGGAAAACTGGTGGAAGACAAAATCTTACCGGAGAAAATTAAGCTTAGCTTGAAAGGCGGACACCCGGTTGATCCTGGAAGTGAATTGGTGGACGTCGCTCATGTTTTGTCTAATGCTGAACACATTTTCAGTTATGTTTGCACTCTGGTGGATGCTGGAACGAATGAAAATGATTATTTTAAAATGGAATTGTTGGAAAGCGATAAAGGCGATGAGTAAGTTAAGGGGTTTTAAGCAAGTTTCTGTTGGTTTTTTGGTAGTTTTTGAATTTATCAGTTTTTGGGGACTGTCCATGAAATACGATACGCTACTTTTAGGTTTTTCGCACCTTTCGTCCACCGTAGTTTGACTTTTCCGCGGTTTTTTGCTTACAATTTATTACTGCCGGCACACCACCTCCCCTCGAAAAGTTATAATTTAACTATGAGGTTTTTTGTGGCAAATAGGTGAAAAGTTTGGGGACAGATCTATAGGTTCGCTGATAATTTCACAAAGAAAAGTAGGAGAAAATGAGTCAAAAGATATGCTCTTGACGTACTTTTTGTGAACCCCTTTTTAAACATTTTTTTTTACCACCAATAACGAATTTCGCTTTCAGATTTTGGATTTACACGTCACGAGGTCGAATTGGAACAACGATTGGCACCAGCTCTCTGGATTACTGCGGCAAAGATCGGTGGAGTCCTTATTGGGGGTTTAAAAGCAGGTTTTATAGTCCCACCTACAACAATTTTGGACCTGATTTAAAGAAGGTAAATAACGTTGTCTCTTATGTTTTGTTTGGCGCGACTGTCGACATATTTTTTTTTATCTCTGCTGTCGAAAACCACAACTAATTAGATTTTGTTTCAGATGCCAGGAAAATTCTTCCCAATCAAAACGGATTATTCCGAAGAATATAAAATTTACCAGCAATTGGACGAAACTCCCGAATCAAAATTACCCGAACCTGTAATCGGATTGCTTCAATTAATAGCAAAAACAGATGAAATTAAAACCAATCGATTGGAATTCGAATTAGACACCGATTTGATGCCTTTGGGGAAATTAAGCCAAAATGAAATTGAATCTGGTGAAAATATTCTACAGGAACTGCGAAAAATAATTGAAACTAATGTAGATTACACTAAAATTATGGATGGAACGAATAGATTTTTCTCGAAAATTCCTCATAATTTCGGTGTTGGGAAAGTTCCACTATTAGATTCCATTGAAAAAATCGAGTATTACCTGGAGAGAATCAATCGAATGAAAACCTATCGATGCGATTTTAATGTGATAAAAACTGAAACCCTAGAAACTTGTGATAAAAATCCAGTGGATGAATTTTATGAAAAACTGGATGTCGATTTAACACCGCTTACAGAAGATTCAAACGAATTTCAATTGATCAAGAAATACATCGAAAATACAGAAACTCACATAAAATATAAACTTGTTATTGAGGATATTTTTAAAATACGCAACAAAATGTTAGAAGAACGTTATGAAAAGTATAAAAACTACCCCAATCGGAAGTTACTGTGGAACGGATCTCGAATTATAGAAGCGTTGGATCATTTGAAGAATGGATTCCCATTGCCAAGACAGGAAGAAAATCCCTACAGTATTACAAAGAATGGAATTTTCTTCACCGATTCTGTAACGCCAGCTAATGCTCACGAGGATAAAGACACACAGCTTTTGTTTCTGGCAGAAGTGGCTTTAGGAGAGCTGTTTATCAACAATGGGTATGAAACTGTTAAGGAATTACCAGAGGGAAAGGATAGTTATTTGTCTGTGGGCAAAGAATTTCCAGATCCAGAACAGTCGTATTTTTGTGATGATGGGGTGGAGATTCCCCTTGGAAAAATGCTGGAGAATAAAAAAAATTGTCACGGCGTGAATTGGTTTTACATTTTTAAAACAGAACAATTCAATTTGAGATATTTGGTGCGTGTCACAATGGAAAATCGACCAAACAGCGAATGAAGTTTTTTTTCCCATAAACATTTTGTTACTTTTGCATTTACTGTTATTGTACAGAGAATAAATATATTTTTTAAAACAATTTTTTTGAATTTTTACATACTATATAGTGAGCATTACTTAAAACGACAGTAAAGGAACCGGTTATTCCCGGTTCGTCGCTGTGATAAATAGGAAAATACATAACTGGGTCCTGAAAATGAAAACAAGATTTCCAAATGTGATTCCGATTCGGTTGATTTTTCGTTTTGGTTTCTAAGATTTCAAGAATTTGGTTCTGGTTCAGTGGTTTTTCGTGCGGTTTAAAAACCCGGTTCGCATTTCTGATTATAAGCGGTATAAACGATTATGGGGATGTTACATGCGACTTTTAGGGATTTTCGACTTCTCTCTCCCGTCATCACATTTTTCCGTGATTTTTGTATGTAATTTTCCACCACCGCCAACCTCCCCGTTTCCCCTGAATCGCATGATTTATATTTATCTTTGTAAAATAAAAAACAACTAGTATTTTGCAGTGATTATTTTACTATATCTTCATCTATAGAGTATTTATAATATATTTTTTTAACGAAATTTCTCAACAACATCATTGAATAGGTCGTCATAATAACAATTTCCGTCATAACATAACAATTCAATTTCATTTATTTAATTCCACGAGCGACCAATTCACCCATCATGCATTTATGGAGACTGAATGCAGCATCACAGCTTAAAAAAATGCGAAAAAGAAAAAAATAAAGAAAAATCGGTAAACAAAATGTTTTTTGGATAAAAACTATTAATGAAATTCAAGAAGAATCTTTCATGTTTGAAATGTTAATTTCATGATTAAATTAATTATTTTGAGTGTGAAAAGCGGGGTTTGTGATTAAATTAATTATTTTGAGTGTAAAAAGCGGGGTTTGTCTAAAAAATAATCAATTTGTTGTCTAAAAGGTTGCATGTAAAAAGCCTGTATGAAATTAATTTAAAATTTTGAAAAGGAAAATTGTTTTCTTACAATGTTCCGTCACCCTTTTCGGATTTGCATTTTTCGCCAATTTCTCTAGCAACTGGAACGGTTTCTGGCTCGTCGTGCATTTGTTTAGCCAAGGCTTCCACGCCCTCCATTATAATTGAGCCGCCATCATCAATCTAAAAGTGAAGGAAAACTTATACATATTAGAACACCGATTAAAGGTTACGCCACTGCTTTAGATATTTTAAAAATTTAATTAAAATCGGTTGGGTCGTGTTTTTGGGATGACATTCAGGCAAACTGACACGGGATTTCTTTTTTAAAAGCAAATTCAAGCTTTTAAAGGGCCTTACAATAAGGACATAACAATTTTGTATTTTAATAAAAACACACCCTAAAACTTTTTTTATGATCTGCCAATGCTAAAACGTCAGTCAAGGTTTACATTTTTATCATGGTGAAGTTCACGAACGAGCAATGCCACACAGCTGGTCAAACAATTGATCTATTGAAGGAGAAGTTCGGTAATCGTGTAATCTCGAGAAATGGTCCGGTCGAATGGCCACCTCGCTCATGCGATTTAAAGCCGTTGGATTTCTTTTTATGGAGTTATGTTAAGTCGTTGGTTTATGCCAATAAGCCAACAACGTTAGAGGAGCTCAGGAACAATATCGAACGCGAAATTGCCAACGTTCCGGCCGATATGTGTGGAAAATTGGCTCCAAAGAATCAATCAGCAAACGTACTCGCGGTGGCCATATGAACGACATCGAATTTCATACTTAAATGTAACATGTCCACTACACCTGGAATAAATTTCAGCCCGATATCTCAATTATTCTGTGTTTTATTTAAATACAAAATTGTTATGTCCTTATTGAAAGACCCGATATAAAAAAATTTCAAAGACGCATAAATGTTCAACCCATTTTTTTCATTTAAATGTTTTTTCTCAGAAAAATCGTTGTGGATAAAATGTCGATCTTATGGCTGGATCACATATGGGCTACTTTCGCTGCTCTACAAGAAGAAAAACTGCCAATTTTTGCAGTCGCTGCAGTTTTTCTGACGGTTTTTTTTTCGTGCAGCGCATCGAAAGTAGCCATATGTGATCCAGGCATTATTTGTCGTATGTTTGGACAAAAAGATCGAAAGGATAATACAGGCCTACAAAAAAAAATTTTTTTCAGACCTTGAGACAAAAGTTGACAAATCTGAAGGATTTTGACGTGCTGGATTCAATGTCGAAGTCCATTTTACTTCACTGTGATTAGTTATCGATATATTGAGCCCTGAAAATAGTCAAAAATTTACATTTTTGAACTCTGAGGTGAGGATATCTGGAAATCCTGACGTGATGAAGCAAAACAGACAACAGCCTTGTATTCAGCGCGTCAAAATCCTTTGGTATCACAAAGTTTGGTCTTGAGCTCAAAAACCTTGTAGCTCTGTGTAATAGTACTTAATAATAAAGTATGTTTTAATTAAGTAAACAAATATTTTTTGTTCATACCATTCCAATTTTCTTCATGATACAGGCCTGCATGCATTTTCCAGTGGGTGATAGATCCAGCGATTTACTTGTTATTTGTTCCATATCAGCTGCGAAAAATGCAAATTATTTTTAAAATTAAAACAGTTGGTTTTTCAAAAATACCATCGGTTCCGCCAACTTCAGTTTTACATGCATTTGCAAGTTCCACAAACATTTTATGCATTTCTTCCTTATCGACAGCAGCCTTGATGTTTGAAACAAGATTTAGATTTGATCACGAAATTCCAGCGTTTTCGCATTTTCATGTAAAATATTTAAAATATCCATTAAAAAAATTTCAAGATATAAATAAGGTATAAAAAATTCAAGATATAAATATGGATCTTAAGGTTTTATCAAAATTCGTTAAATATTTTGTGCCTTTATCATAGCAGTAAATTAAAGATTTAATTTAAAATATTTTTTTGGAACAATTATTGTTTCTGAAAATTAAACAAAATATTAAATTTTACCTAAATGAAGAACTGAAGGCAATGCCAAAATTTGTATGAATGTCACGCGCAGATCCTTTAAAAAAATTAATTGATTTAAATTGTTAAATTTTTTTTCTGCCCAAATTTTTTTGATTTTTTTTAAAGAATCGCAATTTAGCTCCAGTAAAGATGTGGGTATCAAATGAGCGTAAGTTTTTAAACAAGTATTTAATTGCAGTGATAATTTTATTTAATCTTAATCTATAACAATTCTTTACATATTTTAAAATTTCCCAACAGAAAACGTTGAATAGGTCGTCATAATAAAAACAATGTTTAAGATTAATCATTGAAAAATCATTTTATTCGAGTCCACGAGCTTTTAATTCAGTCATCATGCATCTTTTGATACTAAAAGCAGTATCGCAGCTAAAAAAATTAAAAAAAAATGTTAAGGCAACAGGCAAATAATATAAAATTTCTAATTTTTTAAAAATATTTCTTACAATGATCCGTCACCCTTTTCGGATTTGCATTTTTCAGCAATTTCTCTAGAAGCTTGAATTAGTTCTGGGGTATCATGAATCTGTTT